>WHVE01000051.1:0-337633 GCA_015178995.1 Trichophaea hybrida
AGTATGACAGAGCCCATATCCCCTCCGCCTCTGGGCGAGCCGGCTAGATGGCGGAGTTCCCCACCCTCTGCCATTCATCCCCTTCACACCGGGGGGCTGGCACTGGGATTCGAACCCATAGCATTGTGGCCGTATACCCCGACTATATTTTCAGGAGCGATATCACTGCACCACGAGGCCAACCCTTCCCCCCGCCGGTAGTTGATGTTGTACCTAACCTTCGTTGTTGACTGAACTGAACGGTTGATTGTCTAAGTCTAAAGTGACACGTTGTGCTGTTTTCTATGGAAATGTGCGATCAAGCGATGATGGACTTCTTGGCGGCTACTGAAGTCGAGAAGTTCCCGCCCAAGCGAGTGGAGGAGTGAGGTTCTTCGGGGATTTTTTGGTTCGGTGGTCTCTCTTTTCAGTTCTTTTCTTATGTTCTTATCAATCGTGTTACTTTTTGCTTTTACTTTCTTCTGTCAGAGGGGACGACGGGTTGCAGTTGCGGAGCTTCGCCATCTAGCCGGCTTGCCCGGAGGGGTCAGGGATCCGGAACAACTACTCTTACTATGGGCCTTCAAACTCGGCGAACGCGGCCTACGCACGAAGACCATCAAAAGCTACCTCACGGGCCTAAAGTCACGCCACGTCGACCTCGGGCTCGGCACTGGGTCATTCGGCAAACCTCGCCTACAACGCATCATCAGAGGAATCAACCGCTTCTACGGCGCGCCAAACAAGAAAGATCGCCTCCCAATCACGTGCGGCCTCCTAATCCACATCCTCTCACTGCTGGACGCAAGCGACCCCCACGATGCGAACCTCTATGGTGCCTTCTGCCGGCTTCCTGCGGGCACTCGTTCCGAAGGGGTTCAGCTACTTTGGCCAAAGCAGCCGGGCTCTCGGACATCGAAATTCAACTACTCGGCCGATGGACTTCCAACGCATACCAGGCCTACATCGACTACCACCCGGAACAAGTCTTCCAAATCACTCGCTGCTTCCAGAACTCACCACAACATTCCCCATAAACCCTCTCCACAACATTTGGGGGGGCTGCCACAGTGTTTGTGAGAGTCCAGGTGGAGCGGCGGCTGCAGCGGTGGCCTCCGCTCCCCCGACGCGGCACCATTGTTTATGCTTAGTCTACTGTTTCGTTTCGGTTTTTGCTTTGGTGCCATTTCTTGCGCTGCAAATGTTTGTACATGACTGAATGGAAAGCACGTGCTGGGGGAAGAGCGAATCCACCAGTGAAGATATTAGCAAAAACAGAGAATCTGATTGTTTCCAATCAGTTAAACGGCATCGTCCAGATAATCGATGTTTACTGCAACCTTGCAAGAGATCAATTATGCTTTCTGACTGACCCACCTTGGTTGCCGCACTTGCTCTTTCTGTCACCGGGTGCTTGTCAAACCAGGTGTATGTAGTTGCCACTGCTTCGGTCGCTTCCGGAATGAACAGGAATAAAAGGAAACACGAGTAAACCAAAACAAAGATTTTCTCCGTATTCCCGATCGCTGCCACCAACTGTATATGTATGCTTATCTACGAATAGGAATATTTCACCACCCCTGGGCACCTCACTCACTCGCTCACAATTGCTCCAGCTCCATCCTCACACTGCGCTAGGTCTTAGGCCATAATGCTAGAAATCATCATGACTCACGCATTAGTTTTCTGTCCTGCAGGTGGGATTCGTTAGGTATGCTCCTAACGGTACCCTGATTTCCCTAACGTCAGCTTTTTTTGTTGTTTGTTTTAAGCGTGCTGTATTCACTTGATCTAGAGTATGATAGAACCTCCGCCCCCAGGCAAGCCGGCCAGATGGCGAAGCTCCCCATCACTACCCGTCGTCCCCTCTTATAAAGAAACGCAATGTAGGGTGTACGGTAGTCACGTGTGCGGCTCAACTCTGTATTCATAGATCGCGACACTTAGAAAATGGACACTACGCCTCTAGCACACCACCAGCAAAGCAAAAAATTGATGAAGACACAAGTAACAAATAGAAAAGAATGATCTCAGAGCCTCACCCCTCTAGCTGTCAGGAGATCGCTCTTTCTCTCACTGGACAGATTCGGCCCCTTTCCTCTCGTTTGTAATACCGTCCAACAGTCACCGTAGCTGTTCGTTCAGCGTCTCTCTCTGGTAGAGAATGGAACATTATCGTTCTCTTGGTGAAACCAAAGTACAACCGACGTCTTCGTATTCCTAGAGTGTGTGTCGGGGGTGAGCGTGAACAATGAGCAAATATTTTCTTATCATTGGTTGGGAATCTCTCGTACACTACCAATTGCGCGACGCTGCCTTCCAGTTGCATAGCAGCTGTGGTGCAATCTCTTGCACATGTGCGCGAGGTAATTGTGCAAGCCAGTCATTCGGCCGGAATCTTCTGCATAATGCAGCGAACTTGACGTTGGTTTTGCATGAACGGTATGTGCTGCATCCCACATGCATCCTTCCCTATGGATGGATATTGGACCAAAGGTTTCAAGTACATGTTCACTTGCACGACATTGGTTGCGATAAGCGTTTTGATTGCGTAGCCTCTGTTCTAGTCTGTTCACGGAGGATATCAGTCCGCGGAGTGACCGGATAACAAACGGAGTAACTGGGCTCCATGAACTGACTGATCACATCATGGAGCCATGATGGCAATGACAAATTTGAAAAAAGCTCGGTCTAATTAAGTTTGCGAGTATTCGTCCAATCACTAAGAGATGTATATATGTAACATGCAAAATACATCGCTCTTTTAATTCCCGGTCTTTGATTTACGATATCTTTAAAATTGATAGAGTAGCTTTAAAAACACACCCAAAAAAACGCCGAAAATCGATGTTTTTCCACAACCATTCTATCAATATTAGAGATATGGTAAATTGGAGACTAGGAGTTGAAAGAGAGATGAATTATGCATATTTGATGTATATATAACTTTGCAATCGGAGTAGCTGTTAATTTGGTTGAGCATAATTAGCACTGGTCGGTTTATGGATCCGTGATCTGACTGGTTCATTCACGGAAGGTGGAACTCTGTGAATCGATCGGTTACTCCGCGGACTGGCATTCTCCGTGAACTGACTTGAACAGCCTCCCCATTTCACAGTTCGCTTTAATACTTTGCTAGAGTGTTGAGAGCAAATCAGAAGAAAAGAATGAATGTGCTGAATTGTCCGAAGTACATAGAAGAGAAAGAGAATGCTTATATATAAGAATGGGCAGCATGCCCGGTAGGTGCTATATCCGGGGCCCGCCCGGAACTATATCATATCCGGAGCCGAGCACCCGGAGCCGGATGTCGTGCTCAGGTCCGGGTGGATGGTCAGTGCCCTCGGCTCGATGTCCGAGAAGGCTCCAGCCATACCTCCGAATGACGTCGAGATTCTACGGGCTAAACCCCGAACAGTGACATCAGTCAAGTAGCGTCAACATAGAGTAGCAGAAACGAGAGTTGTTATGCATTGTGTGACCACTGTTTACAACAAAGTATTTCTTTCTCTGCATAGTGTGGTTGAAAAGTCTAAACGTTTGCTTTGCAAAAATAAATAGGGTCGCGACGTTGCGTACACAATTCCGCCGTCCTTCTACATTTGGCTGATGGCGACATTTGCAACCTTACTGCAAATAAGCCCTGTTTTCAACAAACAACGTTGCATTGGTATCATATTCCACTGGGATGTTTACCGGCTACTCCGCATCGATCAATCGCACAGATGATAACCTCCAAAACGACCTGGTCGCGTTTCTTTCGGTTGTCCAGAGATGCAATGTCGATTACCTCCCCATTACATGGCAACCCGCCCTCAGTACTCTTGTCAGGGTGGCTCTGGGACGATAAGCCAATCTACATTCATTACAGGCTTGCCTCTTGCATTCAAGCGGTTTCATGACTCCAACTCTGCAGATTCATGCATGGACCTTCTACCTCTGATATCACAGGTGCTGATTTTGAGCCGACCGCCTATCCAAAGTCACCCAAATATAGTAAACCTCGAAGGGATTTGCTGGGAAATCAAGCCTAGGACGGATAAAGCTGTACCGGTACTAGTCTTTGAGAAAGCAGCATGGGATCTGCAGCAATTCATTGTTGAACCGACTCTCGGTGAAGCGATTTGATTGTCTAAGTCTAAGATGACACGTAGCTAAATACACAAGAGATCGCCAACCCTAACCCAAGGCAAGTGATGACGTACTTTAAGAACCGTTCCAACATTCATGAACGTACATGACGGCTCGAACATGTCTATTGATGACCGCCTCAAGCTCTGTTCCGACATTGAAAGCGCGATCGCAGCTTTGCATGATAATAGTTTGCTATTTCTTACGATTTTTCGGTTGAGGGTCTGATATTGATACAGATGTAATTCATGGTGATATCAAGCCCCAAAATATGCTTGTATTCAAGGACGTTACCGGAAAGATAACAGTAAAAGTTACAGACTTCGGGTATGCTACTCTTCATGCGAGTGCAGCAGTATCTGCCTTCTCACTGAACTGCAGAGAGGTCTTGAAGCATCTCCACTCATCGGATGTTGGGAGGTTCGATAGAGTATAAAACTTCCTCATTTTTTCTTCGACTTAAGTCTTTGATAATCGCATCTTGAGTTGATATCCACTCTGTAACCGACTCATAGTCTTCGAGCTTGCATGATGCCAGTGTCTGTAGCTCATATTGACAATCGAGATTCATCACTTTCTCAAAATCAGCCTTGATCTTGTCCCAGAGCGCTTTCGGTTCTTTGTATTCTCTGTACCGCATTTGTTGCAATATGCTACTTAACCCACGTCATCTGTCATGACGGTACAGTCGTCGACGTGATCTATCATGACGGTGCGGCCATCTCTGGATGAGCTTATGGTGGCGTAGGACTTCATGACGTCCATTCTTCGGCCTGATGGCATGCCTGCAAGCCTCGGCCTGACATCATGACACCGTACTTACCATAGTATATAAGAGAAGTCATTCTCCACGTATATAGACAATAAGATAAGACAACTCTGGAACTCCTAAGTTTAACAGCATCTGCGTGGTAGGTTCCATAAAGTAATCAGCCCGGAGGCTTTGTCATTTTCCATTTGCCACCCTTCCCAGTCTGTGAGAAAGTTTCGAACCGCGTGAGATATGCCGCATCGTCCGATTCAGGCTCTAAATTGTAATCGGGGTCTCGGGGGTCTCGAGCAACTTTCAGAGTAGTTGAAGCGTCACTGGATGTCGATGGCACAATCGGTGGCTGTGGGACTCGCACTTCACCGGTGACAATCTTCCAATAACCCTACCGAAAGAGTATGCTTTCCATTTCGAGGGCCCATTGACGGTCATTTCGCTCATTGAGTATTGTAGCTGTTGTCGTCGTGGACATGGCCTATGGTCGAGTAATAGATCGAGTAGTCAACACTGAGTTGAGACGAAGGATTGTCGTCACAAAGTCGACACGGAGATGATCTTCACAAAGTCGATCAAGAGACTGTAGGGGACACGGAGTCGACCCAAACTATTGACACGGAGTCGATTCAAAAAACTGGTTGTCGCCACGGAATCGACACCAGAGGTAGGGGATACGGAGTCAACCCAAGGACTGTGCTCGACGCAGGGAACACAGAATCAACCCAAGTATCGTCACGGAGTCGATACACTGCTCGAGGCTTTCGGAGGTGGTCAACACGGAGTCGACACAGTGCTCGAAGCAGGGGACACGGAGTCAGCCCAAGTATCGTCACGGAGTCGATACACTGCTTAAGGCTTCCGGAAGGAAGGCGCTGGTTCTTGAAACAATTCACCCTCTATAACACTAATAGATGTCGATTCAACTTGAACGAGGAAGTGCCGGGCTCATAACCTGTTGGGACTAAGAAAAGTAAGGAACTGTTGAGACCTTGTCAGTGAATTGATTCTCTAGATACAGGTCCAAAGTGCGTGTATATATATGATCTAAAATAAACTTTTACCAAGCAGCTTTCGCCGACACCAAGCAACTTTTCGCCGACTATGGGAGCCTTGAGATTGAGAGAAGGTTCTAGGCGATTACTTTCGCCGACAGTATGAACCTTAAGATCGAGAGAAGGTTCTGACGTTGAGGGCCTCGGGGCTAAACCTTGAGTTAGTGACGTCTAGTCAACTCACCGTCAACACGAACATCATTTCGGGGAGTTCACAGTCCCTTCCAATGATTCCACCAGTCCAGCATTGGACCAGTCCGGACCGGGTCCGTCTAAGTCCAGTCCAATCCAGTCCGAGTAATTTTTGGACCGGGATCGGACCAATCACCAATTTTTCTGGACCTGCACTGAACTGGCCTGGACTGATTTGGACCAGTCGAGCACTGTGTCCAGGGTTATGGTATATTTTTCACTATATCAGCCTTTTAATGGAGGAAATATATCTCGATGGCACTGAATATACAGACAGAACTGACATAATTTCCCCAAAGTAGGTATTCAGAGGTATGCAGCGATAAAAAGTGGTCTAGTCGGTTCACGGAGAATGTCAGTCCGCGGAGTAACCGGTCAATTCACGGAGTCACACCTTCCGTGAATGAACTTGTCAGATCACGGATCCGTGAATTGACTAGTGCTAATTATGCTCAACCAAAATTAACAGTTACTCCAATCGCAAAGTTATGTATATATAAAATATGCATAATGCATTGCTCTTTCAACTCCAGGTTTCCAATTTATCACATCTTTAATATTGATAGAATGGTTGTGGAAAAACATCAATTTTCGGCGGTTTTTAGGTGTGTTTTTAAAGCCGCTCTATCAATTTTGAAGATATTGTAACTCAAAGACCGGGAATTGAAAGAGCGATGTATTGTGCATGTTACCTAAATATATTTTTTGATGATTGGACAAATACTCGCAGACTTAATTAAACCAAGTTTTTGTCATTTTTGTCAGTGCCGCCATGGCTCCATTTTTTTTGTTTTAATCATAATGTATTCGGCCGCTTGCGGCCATGACATAATCTACTCCTTTCCTTGATGCTTCCTCAGTGTGAACCTTGGGTGTCCCCTCGGCCCTCTTGAGTCCAAGTCGCAACTTCCTTATCTCCTTTCCCCATTACCGCCAAACAAAAGAAGACTGTAACTGCGCTTTTTACCCTCCTTTACCCTTCATCCGCAACCCCCGGAACTGAAACTCTTCCTACATCCGTCTCCTTAAGCAACTTCAGTACCGCCTTCATGGCATCCTCTGTATCGAACACCTGAGACATGGGGACCTTCCTCCTCTCCTTCCACTTGCACTTTTTCCTCAACTTCTTCCAAAGGTCGTCCTGCTGTCTCTTCCACTTGTTGCACCACTTAAACAGGTGGTCTCTAGTTTGCCTCTTGTGTCCACACCACCAGCACTCCTGGCTTGCGCTCTTCTGTATGCGTTCCAGGTAAACCCCCATGAGGGCGTGTCCCACCTTCAACTGGAAATACCTGCCCCCAATCATTATCATAGCCTTGCCCAGATGCGCGTGCATCCTTCTCTTTTCATTCATTTTGTACACCGTCTTCTTGCTGTTGAACTTGGCTGTCCACCATGCTTCTGTGTCCATCCACTGTGCCTCTGTGACTTTTTGTTGCACTCTGGCCATGGACCATCCTCTGAATTTCTCTCTTAGTATCAGCGCTTCCCCATCTTCATTCTTCGCTGCTGCCTTGGCTGCTTCGTCTGCCTTTTCGTTTCCTTCAACGCCTTTGTGAGGCGGGACCCACCTGTACTCCACCTGAACTCCCTGTCCCACCAGCTTGTTGTTGAGAATAATGCTGTCATTTGCAATCGCTTGATCAGGTCCGGTATGGGTGTGTTGGACTCTCCGAATGCCTGTCGTTGAATCTGAGAATATAGTAACTCTCTCAACCTGTTCGTTTGCACAAAATTCAACTGCTTTCCGTAGGGCCCGCAAAATGGCGTACACTTCGGCGTCGAACACTTCTTTCTTCTTCCCCAGGTAGCTCTTCTCTTCTTTCCACACTTGCCCCTCCTTCCACACCACTGCGCTACCAACTTGTTCGTTTTCCAACCTGGATCCATCGGTCCAAAAAATAAGCCCTTCCTCTCTTGTCTCTGCAAACTTGAGCGCTTCTTTCTTGTCCAAGATATGAACTTTCGCGTCAGCTAGGAGTTCGAATTCCGGTAGGGGGTTTCGTTCCCCCCTTCCTTCTATTCCGATTGACTATCTTTATCTGACTGCCAAATTGCTGCTTCCCGCCAGTATTTCGCCTCCTCCTTTTCTGTCTGGCATTTCGGCTTACCGTTTTGCAAACTGCCTGGCTCTATTGTTGAGAAGCGATACTGCTGGCCTTAGGCCTGCCTCTTGAAAAAGTGGTACTGTGGGTGACGACTTGAACATACTGGTAATCCTTCTTGCCAATTCGTTGACCAGCTTTTGGATTGTGTACTGTCGTCCTGCTTGTTCATTCCACCACAGTTCGGCCCCATACAGAGCCACAGACTGAACTGCAGATAATTGAATCTTTCTTGCATTTTCCGGATTCAGTCCTAGCTTCCATGTAATGGAGCGGACCCTGCCTTGGGCTTTCCTTGCCTTGGCCATAATAATGTCGTGATGGTGTTGGAAGTTGAGTTTTCTGTCCAGAAAAACCCCCAGCCATCTCGTTGCCTTGCTTTTGAACTTGATATAAACGTCCTCGTTGACTCTTAGTTTCATCTTCACCGCTCCGCCACGATGATTTGGTTTTCGTGAAAACAATATCGCTTCTGTTTTGGCTATATCGAACTCGACGGCATTTGCTGCTGCCCATTCTTTGGCCCTTTTCGCGCATAGTTCCATTTGTTGTACGCACTGGTTGACGTTTTCTCCCTCTACAACCCATGCTACATTGTCGAAAAATGATTGCGCTGTTACTGTTTCGACTTTCACTTGGTAAAACTGCTTGGGTGGTGGTGGTTCAAAGTGAAAAAACAGGTCCGAGATGTATATGTCGAAAAGGATTGGTGACACTGGTGACCCCTGCGGAACTCCTGTTTCCACGTCCAGCACCTCCCCTTCTGTTCCATCCATCTTTATCGTTGCTTTCCTGTTTGACATGAAGCTTTCTGTCCACCTGCACACATCCGCCTCAAAGCCCATATCTTCCATTCATTTAAGGATGTTCCCTTTTGCAATATTTGGGAACGCTCCCTTCACATCCATCAACAATGCTGCTGTGATCTTTCCCGCTGTCCACGCCTCTTCCACACTCTTGACCATCCTTCCCACAGCTTCTATTGCCTACCGTCTCATTCTGCATCCGAACTGGCCGTCGTGTAGTAGTCCTCCTCTTTCACACTTGTCTGATATCACTACCGCTACCATTTTCCCAACAACCTTTCCTAAACACTTTTTGAGCGATATAACCCTGTACGCCTTTGCTTGATGATAGCCATCCTTTCCTGGCTTGGGTATTACCACTCCTGTGACGGTCTTCCATTCCTTCGGATGGTGACCTAGTCGTATTGCTGCTCTTACTCAGGCGGTAAGTCTCTCTTCATTCCACTTCCACAGTAATCTTATCGCTTTAAAGCTGATCTTTTCCGGTCCGGGTGCTGTCCTGACGCTCTGCCCGAAGATGTCCACTCTGACTTCGTCTTTTACTATGGCTTCAAAAGTTATTCTGCCACTGGGTTTTGCAGTTTTCTGGATCCCCTGCAACGGTTTTGGGAATCCTACTTCCTTGAACAGTTCTGCCTTGTCTTCCCAGGAGGTGGCTAGGCTTCCGTCCGTCTTCCTTCGGGGTTTGACTGTTAGGTTATTGTTTCCTCCGGTATACTTTAGTGCCCTCCACACCTGCTCCCCCTCTGCTTCTTGCACAAAAGTATTCCAGGAGTCCTTTTTTCTGCCGTCGATGGCCTTCTTCATCACCTTCATCACCTTCCTTGCCTCCTTGACGCTGGCGTGGTTGGTTTCCCCTCTTCTTAATTTCCTCTTCATGTTTCCCAGGACTTTCCTCTTCTCCACGATGTCCTGGTTCCACCATCTTTTCGATCTGGCACACACTCTGGTTTTCTTGGCCTTCTGATTTATTACCTGCGTTAGGGTTCCCCGTATTACAGTTGCCTCAGCTTCCAGCTGTTGAATTGTGTTATCGTCCGACAAAGTATCTCTTTTTCCACTCCACTCTTTCCACCACTTTTTTGCTTGCTTCAAATCCTCCTCTGGCATACTGTCGATATTCCATCCATTGTAGACCTGGCTTGTGCCCTTCGATGATTCTTCTCCCCAACCAACTTCTATCATCTTGTGGTCCGATCCAATATCTTCGTTGTCTTCGGACATTGTTCTTGCCAATATGTCTGCTACCCCCCCTCCGCTGGCTAGGGCGACGTCTATGATCGACTCAATTACTCGGTTGTTGTTGATGGTGATGCATGTTGGTTGCCCGTCATTGATCACCTCTAGGTTGTGTTGTTCGATGAGGGTTTCCAGAAAGACTGCGTTTCTCCTCTGGCCGCTTCTGTCGTTCCAAATGGGGCTGTGAGCATTAAATTCCTCACAGCTGACGACGTTTCTTGTTGATAGGATTTTGTTCCAGCTTGCACTTCTAGCCCTTCTGGCTGAATTTCTGGTATTGTTTTCTTGGAGTGTTTGGTCATAGATGTTAACGACTGTGACTGTAACTCCGATTTTGTTGGTGAGTCGGAAGACCTGAACATCTCCTAGGCCTACGAAGTCCCCTAGCTCATCGATTTGGATGGCTGTGTCAACTCTTACAGCAGCCATTGTTCTCGTTCCTTTGATAAACCTGAACCCAGGGTGGCTGGTCTGATAATCTCCTCTTCCTTGATAAGCCGCCTGCATAACCACCATGTCCGCCCCCATTTCAATCCCCTTTTCCAATGCCAAAACCGTGCTATCCCTCGCCCTCCCACAATTTGCTTGTAAAATTTCACCATTGCGTTTCTGGGATCGACTCTTCTGACCCTAGTTGTGTTGCCAGAACTTGGGTCTCTTTTTTGCCTTTTCTGGCCACCTCATTCGTGCATGCTCGGCTTCGGTCTTCTTCTGACCCTTGTTGCATTGCTGGAGCTTGTATCTTTCCTTTGTCTTTTCCTTTGTCAAGGCTTGGGCTCTCTCGCACTTTCTTTTCTGCTTCTTCTGTGGCCGGGGCCTCGGTCTTGTTCTTCAGTTTTTCTTGGCTTCGGACGATGTTTCTTCCTCCTCTGAGTCTCTCCCTCCAGCTTGCCCTTTTGTCCTTGGCCTTCTGGATTGCCTCCTGTGTCTTAGGGCATGCATTACTTTGTGCAAAATGGTTCCCCTTGCAGTTGGCGCACTTGTCGTTGTTGTGTGTGCAATTCTGGCCTTTCTTAGCCTTGTACCCGACGACGTCGCATTGATGGTCTTCCGTTTTGTGTTTTCCTGCACACAGCATGCACTTCACCATCCCCAGCCTGCCGCACTTCGAGACGTGATGTCCCCATTCACAACAACTTTCACAATAGGTGTCTGGTCCAACGTAAATGTATCATTCCACCTCGTGCCACACTCCTGCCGCCCTCAATCCTTTCTCTAAGCACCTCTGTGCTCTCATCTTTCCTTTGATCGAAAAGACCACTGACGTTGCCTGTTTCTCCCCGCTCTTGCACATCTCCTTGATATCTGCGGGCCTTCCCAGCCAATTGATAGCCATCGGAATGACTACTCACACGTTTTCTGCCTGTATTTCTTGCCTGCGTTTCTCCAGGCCTCCCGACTTCTTAACTGCATTCTGGTCAAAGCTGATCCCGTGCATCTTGACCCTCTCCCAGGTTTCATTCTTTTCCAAGTCGATGATCCCTTGGTCGATACGCCTTGCTGCTTTTACCACGACTTCTCTCCACGCCACTAGCTTGTCCGCCGACGCTTCTGGAGTGGCCAAGAATGTGATCGTTCCTCTGACGTTCGTGATGATTGTCCCCATTCTGATATGGTGGGGGGCTCCGGCCATGTGCAGCGCATTGTTAACCGCCAACACAATTTCAACGTCCTTCTTCTGAGAAATCGGGAGCGCGTTGTTTCTTTTGAAGGTAACTCTCCTATGTTGACACGAGAGAATAATGGAGGAGAGAAGAAGAAGAGAATGAATTGTCTACCGATACAAGAGAAGGAAAAACAGTAGACTTATATATGAAAGATAGAGAATGAAAAAATCTCCATGCTGATTGCCAAAGCCGAAGCCGAGCATCAGTGCCGAGCCCTGCTCCTCAGCGTGGAGGTACGCGAGACCGATGGGGGCAGGCGAGGTCGATGGGGGCAGGCGAGGCTGGTGGGGGCAGGGGAGACCAATGGGGGCGGCAAGCCACCGGCATCATGCCTGAGCATACCAGCATCGAAGACTAAGATAGCCACCGGGCCAAATCCCTAGTCAACATCCTATTTTCTGCCATGTTCTTGTTTGTGGGGATTGCCGCCATGTCGTCTAGCTCCTTCTTATCCACCTTCTTTTTTCTCTCGACGACCTGGAACTCGCCCTCCTTGTTCTGTCCTTTTGCCGACGCTGCTGCCTGCTCTGCATATGTTGGCTTCCTTTGCGGTTGTTGTTTTTGTTGCTGCTGCCATCCCTCCGTTTTCTTCGCCACCTTAGTTTCCTTGGCTTCCGCCTTCGGTCCCTTGGGCGCGTTTGCCGGAGCTACGTTCTTCGGGGGGGCGATCAAAGTTGGCTTGTCTCTGCCTCTTAATTGGATCGCCGTTGGGGTGGTTCTAACGATAGGGACCGCTGGGGGGATCGTTGGTGCATGTCTTGAGGCCTCCATCTGTGGTCTCTGTGCGTTCATCTCATCATTTATTACTCTGTCGGTCAGTATCTGGACTTTGTCCATCACTTCCGGATTTGTTTCAAAGTCCTTATCCGTGATTCCCTTCGCTTCCTGAATCTCCCTCTGGACTTCCCTCTGTTTTTCCTTATTGATCTCCGCAACCATGTTTGTGATGCTTGCTGTCCACAGTATGTACTCCTCATGGCGGAACTCCCACTTCCCCTCTCCCTCTTCCATCCACACCTTCACTCCTGACCATTGTGCCTCTTCGCGTGCTGCGTGGGCTTCCAACAAGTTTGTTATTTGTCTGGCGGTTCGGTGCAGCTGCGCCAGCGCCTGTGCCTGCTGACGAAGCGTACATTCCATGCGGCTCGGTCAGTCACCCGGGGGCTTCGAAGCCTCTGGGCTCTTGCTCCTCAGTCTCTTGCCATTTTCATTGCGGTTCGGTGGCTCAGCCGCAGTCGAAATCGTGATCGTAGGGGCGACGCGTGTCATCGACCCGTCGCCTGCAGTGCCATTCGCCACGTCTACTCCTCCAGTTCCCTCCGCATTCGTGTCTTCTCCATGAGCTGGTGCTTTGATCCCCTCATCTGCTGCCCCAGTGGTGCTCTCTCTTCCCGTGGTCTCCTTTGTTCCTGGCTTGGTTGATGTGTTGCGGACGTGTGCTCGCTTCGTGGGCAAAGTGCCCAACCGCTTCCGATGGTCTGGAGGCGCCGGGAGTGTCGTACCGGTGTCAATTTGATGCTAGGAATCGATTTCCGGTGTACTTTTGACGGTTACTGCTGTGGTTGACGACATATTTTGCGGTTTCCGTTGATGTATGATGCCATGGCTCCATGAAGTGACTGGTCAGTTCACGGAGTTGTGGTAGACTCCATAAAGTGACCGGTCAGTTCATGGAGCCCAGTTATTCCACGGGTTGACCGGTCACTGCGCGGACTGACATCCTCCGTGAACTGACTAGAACAAAAAGTAAGGATGAGCCATGTTTCAGTGGTACTTGAGTAAGAAACAATGTCGAAATTGCAAGTGTGTGTGGACTGGTCCAGACCAAGCCCGTCCAGTCCAGTGTTCAAAACGGGCCGGGCCGGGCCGGGCCTAACATCTTGAGGCCCGGCCCGAAGGCTTTATATAAAGCCCGGCCGGCCGCCCTTAGCGCGGGCTTTTCGGGCTTAAGCCTGGCCGGCCTGTAGGCCTAGCGGGCCGAGTGCTCATTTGTGATTCACATCCACGGGTGGCATCTACAGATTGAAAAAGTCATAGAGCCATGATATCATTACTGGCTATGCTATAAATTAGAGGGACCAAATACACACTAAAGAAGAATACTTTGACCTGATAGATTGTCCGGTAAAGCCCTGGTTCTTAAGAAATAAGCTGTAAGGTAGTGGGGTCCATAAAATGCCCAGAAGAAAACAAAGCAAGTACACCTCTCCATCCTGACCTCCTAGCCTTATGTTAAACCACATCAGGCTGTTGTTTCAATGCCCAAAGCGTCTCCTCCAACTTCCTGACCTCGATTGACTCCATAACGCCCGCTTTCTACCAAGATTGCATACATTCAACGCACTAATTATGTCATCTCCCAAGCGATTAGAAAGCCCATACGGCCCGCGGGCTTTGGTAAAGCCCGAAGGCTTTAATTTAAAAGCCCGGCCTTCGTGGGCTTTGAGATTACCGGCCCCCCAAAGCCCGCCTGAAAGCCCGAGGGCCGGCCCAGCCCGTTTAGAACACTGGTCCAGTCCCAGACTGCCAGTCTGGGGCCCGGTCCAGTCTGACTTTCCGGTTGGACTGGACCGGACTAAGCCCTACCCCAGACCGGGTCCGTCCGGACTAGTGGAATCATTGGTCCCTTCAGCGAAAAAGCCAGATGTGTATTCATTTGGGAGGGGACTGAGATCTGCTGGACTCAGTACTTCTAAGTGACTCGGCCGGCCGTGTCTCGTCACTTCGGAACTAGGGTCCCAAGTGTGAACCACGGGATGAAAATGGGACGGTATTGTCTCCACTGCTCTACTACCCCCTCAAAAATCACAAAAACGACCGCTGAATACCGTGCGAACTCCACGAATATTTGTCCGATAAGGACGCTTGTTTGACGTCAATTTATCTCCTCGATGAGTTCTGTTAGCCCCGTGTGTCCGATCTAGCCGTGGTTAAGCGGCGGCAGATTTTGTCGATTTGACACAAAATGACATGGCATGCCGTCCAATACCGCGCGGGATATCGAGATTTTCGCATCCCAAATCCGGTCGCGGGATGAGATGACCGTCTATGTAAACCGTCCCGTTACCATCCCATAGTTCTCACTATCCCTTACACACTCGGGTTCGGTAAATTGGTCACTATGTTCGCAGTATGTGTACGCAGCCAATTATAATCTTTGCCACCCGCTGATTAATACACCGCGAAGAGCAACAACCAATTTACCAAACCCGATCGTGTAGGGGATACCCCCACAGGCGAATGGCGGCTACGGGAGTCAGCGTGTAGGCTGTGGTGAAACATATTTCCAGCTGCATTTCCAGTGGTGGGCCTGAAGTTAGTCATACTTTGTCTAAATGATTATAACAAATTGAAGTAAAAGAAGGAGTGGATCATTCACTCGGACAGTATAGTATGAGCTACCATATTTTTCTCGTGTCCAGACTCCTCACGCGAGCTTGCGAGCCAGAGGATTTTAATTTGTCAGTCTCGGCACGAGAAAACTAACACGTTTCCATTCCTTAACTTGAGTATGATAATTATTTATACCATTGCTATTCCTAAGCGGCCCAGCCTGGCCGGCCTGCAGGCTTTTCCAGCCAGCTAAAGTAAGTTTTTGATTACGGTATCACGAGATCCGAATGACTCTTTGTTATTCACTGTCAATTCGGGAGTGCATCATAAACTATCACTAGCTAGTTGTTCAGAGTTAAGTGTTGCAATATGCTACTTGACCGACATCATCTGTCATGACGGTGCGGTCGTCGACGTCATCTATCACGATGGTGCGGCCATCTCTGGATGGGCTTATGGTGGTGTAGGACTTCATAAAGTTCATTTATTTATTTATTTATTTATTCATCATACAGCATGCAGCCCGCAGGCTATGGCCGGTGAGGTACAAACAAATAACCTTGAACAAGAACAACAAATGAAACCGAACAAAGGAAAAACGAAAAACCCCTGGCTAGGTAGCACCGCTCCGCAGTCCCCTATCACCCCTGCTCTAGTTACAAAGAAATTTCAAATAAATCATAGCGGTTTGTAACACGCTTCATACAATAATAAAATATCTGTCAGTCTCATTCGGCTTGGTCCTGCATATCATGCGGGTTCTCCCCCTGGAGTTTACCCTCCTCCTCTCATAAAGTTCATGCCTCAGCCTGCCATCATGACACCGTACTTACCATAGTATATAAGAGAAGTCATTCTCCACGTATATAGACAATAAGATAAGACAACTCTAGAACAATAAGTTTAACATTAAGTATTACTATATACTACTTGGCTCACGTCATCTAGTTATGACGATGCGGCCATGTGGGCACCGTCATCTAATCATGACTGTGCGGCCATGCGTGCACTTGATGGTTGCGCTTACGCCATCGTGAAGGCGTGCGAATCATGACGTCCATCAGGCCTGCATGCCTCAGCCTGACATCATGACACCGTACTTTCCATGAATATAAGAGAAGTCATTCTCCGCGTATATAGATAATCAGACTAGTTTAGAACCATAAGTTTAACATTAAGTAGTCCCGAAATACCGGATTATTTTGCCAACACTAGAACCACTAGTTGTTTGCTACATTTTACCGATGATTTAAACAAGTTTCACAGCGTAGGAAGCTGATTATGCTTTATATTTGCTTGGCTCACTGTATTGGGGCGAAAATTTCGCAAAACACAATGGCTTTGAACATTTGGCATATAGAAAACAGATTCGGCCAAAATCTTCTAACCGTGGAGGACCTGATAACGTCAGTGTTTGAACAGGCAAATAAATCTGTAACTCCGAGGACTTGTCTACAAAATCTCTAAGGTCTGCACATTATTTTGATATAAAACAAGAAACCACATTCAACAGGACCGCTCAACTCGGACCAATTCCAGTGCTGCGGGCATGTTTTATCCTGATCATTCAGCAGAATATGCACCAGCCATAGAAGGATGTACGTTAATGTTCGTTCTAAGATTTTCTAACAATCTATGCAGAAGTTAGATGTCTTTGGTTGGACAGTTGCACTACCTTAGCAATATACGGAACGTTTTTGGTATGTACTCTAGTATTTCTAAACGGCCCCGGCGATTTAGCGGCCACCGACGGGTTAAATCCGGCGGTGCTGTAAAAAGCCGCCAGCCGACCGGCTTACATACAAATGTCGGCGGTATTTATGGATGCCGGCGGAAATTGCAAATACCAGCGTTATAAATGAATGACCGTGAATGCCTGAGGTATTTGCAAATACCAGGGGTATCTTTTAGTATCAATGCCAGCGGTATTTATGAATGACTCAATGCTGGCAGAAATTGCAAATGCTGGTGAATATTTACAAATACCTGTGGTAAATAAGGAAGCCACACTTTATGAGTGCTAGCTTATATTTGTCAGCCCTGTGCAAACAAGCCGTCAATTCATAATCCGGCCTGGCAGCATGCATGAAGCGGGAAGAAGGGCAGAAGGAGGGAAGCTCCCCCCCCTAGCCGGCCATCTGGAGGGGAAGGGGATGTTCTACTCAGTTCGTGGAGGATGTTGCTCCGTGGAGTGACCGGTCAACCCATGGAGTAACTGGGCTCCATGAACTGACCGGCCACTTCATGGAGTCTATCACAACTCCGTGAACTGACCAGTCACTTCATGGAGCGATGGCTGGACAGACAAAAATGACAAAATGTCGGTCTAATTAAGTCTGTGAATATTTGTCCAATCACAAAGAGATATATATATGTAACATGCAAAATATATTGCTCTTTCAATTCCCGGTCTTTGAGTTACAATATCTTCAAAATTGATAGAGTGGCTTTAAAAACACACCTCAAAACCGCCAAAAATTGTTGTTTTTCCACCACCATTCTATCAATATTACAGATATGGTAAATTGGGGACTGGGAGTTGGAAGAGCGATGAATTATGAATATTTCATGTATACAAAACTTTGTGATTGGAGCAACTGTTATTTTTTGTTGAGCATAATTAGCACTGGTGAGTTCATGGATCCGTGATCTGACTGGTTCATTCGTGGAAGGTAGGACTCCATGAACCGACCAGTCACTTCACGGAGCAACAAACTCGAACAACTGACTAGAACAGCGGATATTGTGTACTGCCGTACTCTAATTAGAGTGAATGCAGGATGATCAAAGCAAAACAAAAGCACATCTGAATCTCGTGAACTGGCCAAGCGTCTGTCAAGCCATACCAGTTTGGCCTCTTGGAAATACTGATGTATTCATTGTGATCGCTTATGTTATATCCTCTATACTTAGTCGGACAATAGAAAACAGAAACCAAAGCGTATGGCCGATAAATCGATTCGCTAATGTTGAATATATATTTCGTTATCTTGCGAAATAGTCTTTATCACATGGTTACCCTTGGTGAGATATGCAAGAAAAGTGTTTCCCAATAGTCGGACCAAGATTTACTGGGGTGTGCAGGGTAGTTGATTTTTACTCCAAACCCATTCTCATGACATTCCAGCTACATTGTCTGTGATAGTAATACAACTGTGGTTCTATGTACAAATAATAACCAGCGACACACCGCCGACAAAAAATGGTACACATATCCCACCCTCACCATGTACACGCCCAGACCAAAGGAGCCGTTGGTATTTCAAATTTCGTGCTCAAAAGCAGTAACAAATACCTTCCCATCCCCACAACTGTTGCAACAGGATTTTGTCCGAAAGGCCTACGAGTTTCTAGATGGCCAGCAAACCTGCTAGAATTGACTAGAGTGTGATTGCTAATGGTCTGAGTCACGATGTAGACTCATACATGATTAGTCACTCGCCACTTGCATCGCCACTGGTGTTACTATAAGAGGTCATTGATTCTAGGAGCTTCCAGGCTCTCTTCAAGGTTCACACAATCGGCGAAAAGCTGCTTGGCTAAAGTTTATTCTTGCTTGTATATATACACGCACTTTGGACCTTTATCCAGAGAATTAATCAACCTAGACTTCGTCTACACCATAGATTTCAACCGGTTATGAGGCCGGCGGTCGCTATCATCTAAGTTCTACCTTACTACTCTATTTATATCTCACAATCTTCAAGAACCTACAAAACCCTAACCCACACTGCGCACTAAAACTCAACGCCATCACCAAGAGATCTTACGATGTCAACCTCCGAACTCCCGAACTATAATAAGACTCAATGGGGTAATGTCCCTCTGCTTACCCATCTTAACTATGATTCGTGGGTAGAGACCATGATCCTCGTTCTCGTGGCCATGAAAGAATACAACATCGTCACCGGAGAAGAACCCGAACCTCAGGAACTTGATATCGACCATACCGATTGGAAAACCCGAGAGGCCCAGGCCGCCACCTCCATACTGCTCTCCTGCTCTCTGGACGTTAGAACCTACCTCAAGGGCGTGCAATGCCCACAGATAATGTGGCACACTCTTCAAGAGTGCCTTGATAATACAACAACACTCATCGGTCGAACTACACTTCTCCGCAAATTCCGCGCCACTCGACCTCAAAAGGATCAACCACTCCAAGATTACTTCAATAAGGTCCGAGATTTCCGCCATCAGCTCGCCGGATCGACTGAAGCCATCTCCGATGATAAACTTCGCACGCACATATACACTACCCTGCCAGAACAGTACGCCACGATGGTCAAGATCTTACAGCATCGAACTCCTATTCCATCAGTCGAAGCAGTCATGGACGCTCTAAAGGAGGACGAAGAAACCACGGCCATCGCCAACGAAATCGGAGACGCCTCAACCGGATCAGCACTGTACTCTCGAGGCAGCTATCGAGGCAGAGGCCACGGTCGCGGCGGCTGGCGCGGTACCAACAATCGAAACTACGGTGGAAACAGAGGAGAAAACAAGGATAAAGACGGTAAGGAGTATACTTGCTCACACTGCAGGATGAATAACCATACCACCGAAAACTGCGGCATTCTCAAATGACTCAACCACAGCGGCAGCGGCGGCTTCAATCAGAAAGACGAAGAAAAGCTCTGTTTCTACTGCGGCAAACCAGGACATATTAGAACAGAATACCATATTCGTCAACGAGGCCGCGACGCCCAAAAAAAGATTACCAAACGAAACAGCAACAACAAGACGGCCGAAGCAAATGCAGCACTCGCCCAGCATGGCATCTCCGCCAAGAGCCTGACAACCACCCACACCGCCGCTTGGTTTCGCCAAGCCACCTTTCATCCAATCAAATCGATTATCTTCAGAACTCCTAGGCTTCGGAGTTCAGCTATTCTGCTAGAATAGTCTTTAGAAGTGCCAAAAAACATGTCTTTTCCTGGGAATCTTAATGCCTCCCAGGCCTCGCAAGCGTCTACCAATTATGGGTCCTTTCCTACTCAAGTTCCCACTTATCAACCCTACGATGGAGATGAAGTTATGAATCTCCCAATTCCCCCCAACGTACACGTTATCAGTGCAAGCATGCCCTCTCAGGACAGCCAGATCAACAATTACGAAAATCCGTCCCAAGACAGCGCACTTGGAGACACAAGACACATCTACGACACGCCCAACATGCCAGGAACGATGCCAAGTTCCTATATGGAATATGCGGAAATCCACCTAAAACCATCCACGGTGAGGATGGCGGCAGAGGTTGAAAAGTTTGACGATCAGGAAATGTCAGAGTCAGAGACCGACCTCTCTCCTCTCTCCTCCATCGAAAGCACTCCCAGGCAGAAGCCTCGTCTCGAAATCATCCCCGTCACTCCGATGGGAGGCCTCGGAGCCCACTCGGAACAGATTAGGGGTGACTTGGCACAAGAATGGCAGCAAGCCTCGTCCAACAGAGTGGTGGAAACTCAGTTGGAGGGGGGAATGAATTTGACCCTGAGAAATCGAAATCGGAACACGGAGGGTGACGAGTGGGACAACGAAAGCGACGAATGTGACGAAGAGATGAAGTCACCAACTACGCTAGCCTATGAGAGAAAGGCAAGTGTCAACACGAAGCCAAGACAACAACCAATAAGGTTTCCCACCACACCCTGCAGGCCTAGAGCAAGCCCTAACTGACACAATCAGCGGGAAGATCAGTCCAATCATGGACAGAAAGAGAAGATTGAAGAATTGATCGGTAAAGTCAACAATATCAGAGAGTGGCAAGAGAAGGCGATCCAATTGGCAGAAGGAGAAAAAGCCGAGTTGAGTGCGCTCAGAGATTGGGCGATACAGAGATCAGATGAAGAAGGCAGAGCCAAGGAGCACAGGATGGTAATGTCGAGCTGGAAAATGGCGATGGACGCCAGATATACCGAAACGAAGGGGGCAATGCAGGAACTGAATGACAAGCTCAATCGAATCCTTGTGTTCTGCGAGATGATTAAGAAAGAAGAAGAGATGCCTAATGAGGAAAAAATGAATCAGATGGCAGACATACTTTGCGGCAGGATGTGCAGTTTCTTCGAAGCAAAGCAGAAAGAGATGGACGAAAAGAAAACAGAAAAAACAAAAGAAGAGAAGAAGGTGGTTCGCAGGCAAGTGCAGGAGACCCTATGAATCACAGATATGGAAATCGAAGCAAGCGAAGAACAGAGGGCCAGGGTGGAAGAGCGGGTGGAGGAGGCCCTGGAAATGGAAATTGACGGACAAGGTTTGGAGAATTCAAAACATGCCCCAACGATCACGCCAGGAGGAACGGAGCCAGAGCCAGTGGCACTCGGGAACTCAGTGGCAATGGCACAGGCACCGGCACCACCGGCGGTACCAAGAAGGATTCAGCTCAAGGGAAAGGCAAAACCTACGCTAAATGCACCACCGAAAGTCCAGGGAAGCAAGGCACCGGAAAACGCCCCCAAGGGACAGAAGGCAGAACAGATGATGGAGGGGGAGCTAAGGGAGGGAAGGAGCCGTCCAAAGCATCCGCACCACCACAGCAACAGCAGGCAAAAAAGCCAGAAGTCAGAAAGACGACCTACTCAGAGAAATTGGCGGCGTCGGTAGCAGGACAAAACAAGAAGGATGAGGCGGGATTCCAGGTAGCAGGGAGAAAGAAGGAGAAGAAAGAAGAAAAGAAGGAGGTGAGTGGCCTGGAACCCATACCCATTAACAAAAATACGCTGGAAAACAGGAGAGTCACGATCAGGAGAAACAATGGCCTCCCGGTTTCCTTGAAGAAGGATGCGGAAATTATATCCGAAGTCAATAGAGCACTCTGGGCACGACAAGTCCCAGCACACATCAGAATGACGGGGATCTCGACGAATATGAGAGGATCCATCACAGCATTGGCCAGGGAGAACGCATCTGCAGACATGCTAATCGTGGTCAAGGAAATTATAATCACAGCGGCAAGAAAGGTGGACCCGGGCATCATCGACATAGAGAAGAACGAAACCTGGGAGAGGGTAAAAATGCACGGAGTCAACTTCGACCAGTACATGGCAAAGAGATCGGGAGGGCTGGAAAAGTTGAAAGAAGAAATTCACGCTGAGAACAAAGGAGTTGTTGTCCCCATGGCGATACGATGGATGGGGAGAGTAGCGGATATCAAAGAAAAGAAGAGAAACGGAGAAAAACAGGCATCTTCAGTTGTGTTCGCCATCAAGGGGAAGAAGATGGCCCAGAGGTGTTTGGAAAAGGGATTGAGGGCAGCGGGAATATGGCATGAGGTGGAACGCTATGTCAACTCATGCCCAGATACCTTTTGCGAGAATTGTTGTGGGTGTGGACATCACGTTTCAAAATGCGGAAGACTTGGGACGGTCAGATGCATGCTATGCGCGGGAACTCACAAAACGGAAGAACACCAGTGCGACGTGGTCGGATGCAAAGCCAAGAGTGGCCAGAACTGCAACTACAACGCCAACAAGTGTGCGAATTGTAAAGGGGGAGACATTGCCAAGAGCAATGAATGCCCCAAGAAGCGCGAAGCCATAGCAAAGGCCCGAGAAGAACGTACAAGCTGGAAGGACCGAAGTCGCATTAGGACGAATGAGGTAACCGGCCAACGACAAGAGTCAAAGAAGGGGGAGAATGAAGTCAGAGAAGATGGAGCAGCCAGTACGAGCGAAGCAGAGAAGAAGGTTGGAGAAGAGCTATCCGCCGACAAAGGAAAGGAAAAAGAAGTTGTGGTGCCCGCTACTCAGTCAGCACCAGAGAAGTCAATCCCGGAGACCCAATGGTGAAAATCATACAGCAAAATTGTGCGAGGAGTAGGGAGGGGACTCTTTGGCGATTGAGAAGGGATTAGAAAGGGGCGCAGATTTGGTAGTAATGCAAGAGGCGTATCAAAGACGAGGGGATGAGTACCAAACCAGACACCCGGGATACATGTTCGTTACAGGAAGAAGAACAATGTCGGCAATCAGGGTTGATACCACGGTTGCAGTCAATGAAGTAGCAGGCCTGGGGGGGGAGGGCGACGTCCAGGTTTTTGACATCACAGACGAAAGAATACAAAAAGTTAGATTGGTCAATGTCTATGACCAACTCTATCAAGAAAACAACATCATATCGACAACAAGGCCAGCGAGGTCGGCGAACTGGAAAAAAATAATGAAAGCAAGAAATGTCGTGTTGTGTGGAGACTGGAACGCCCATAGCAAAGAATGGAATGACCGATGCAATCAGAGAAGAGACGCGACCTTCCTAGAAGGCCTAATTCACGATCACGAGCTGCAGGTCATGAACGACGACGAAGACACGTGCCACACCACAGTGGACGGCAGGTTAATACGGTCGATAATCGATGTCACCCTAGGAAAAGGAGAAGTGTGTAACGACCTCGCGGTCGAAACACTTTCAGAAAACAACGACGCAACGCTGTCCGACCACATGATGATTCAGGTTGTATGGGGGAAGAATTCTCAAGAGGTCGGAACCAGCAACAAGATAACAGGATGGAATATAGACAAGATGGAGGAAAAGGATTTGAAAGAAGCGAAAGAGATGTGGAGGGGGCAGATGGTAGGGAGAAAAGTCTTGTCGGAAGAAAGCACCATAACAGAGCTGGAAGAAGAAGCAATCAAGATTAGGGAAGTCCTAATGGAAGTGCTCAATCAGAAAGCGAAAAAACTCAGAGTGTGTGCTAGATCAAAACGATGGTGGAACCAGACGATAAAAGAGAAGAGGAAGATTTTGGGGTTCTGGAAAAGAGAAAGAAGAGCAGGAAGATCCAACGAGGCCAAGGTACAGCAGGCAAGAAAAGATTTTCGGAAAACAATAAGGGCAGAAAAAAGAAATATGTGGAACACATTCTTGCAAGAGGCGGAAGGAGAGCAGGTGTGGAGAGCATTGAAATATACCGGACAGAAGGGAGAAGAAACGGTCAAGGCCTTAAGAAACGAAAGTGGAGAACTCGTTACCTCTTGGGATGAAAAGGCCGAACTAATAAAACAGGTGGGATTCCCAAAACCGCTAGAAGGAATCAAGCACGAAGCAAAAACAGAAGGAAGCTTCACCCACTTGGAAATTGGAAGAGAAGAGGTCCACGCAGCAATCTTCGAACAGAGCATTAAGAAAGCGGCAGGACCAAACAGAATCAATTTCAAGGCAATCAGACTCTTGTGGGGGTGGGACGAAGAGAGAGTGGTAGCCTTGGTGAAAGCAGCAATTCGACTTGGACACCATCCGAAAGAGTGGAAAACAGCAACAGGAGTGGTTATACATCGGGAAAAAACCAAGTCGCGCCCAGGACGTACGTAGGTCTGGGGCGCATCGGGCGCTTAAATCGAAACCTTTTGAGCCTCGACGTGGGGTGACACTGCACGTACGTATACACGACCCCGGGGGTTGCGTTTGCGCCTCCTGACGTAGTATTCCTTACTAACGCAGCCATGCAGTGCACCCATTTCTTACTGACGCAGTATCTCTGTTACTGACGCAGTATCTCTTACCGACGCAGTTATACGGTGCACACACCTATTGATCCACAATACTAATCATATGACGCCTGAGTGCTATGTATACCTTGACATAACCCACTGTTCACTGCATGCGTCATTTATACGATGCCTTGAATTGCACTGACAGCTCGGGCGACGGATACAGTACAGTGACGTTAATGTGCATGATGTTCGATATTAAAGCCTAATATATACAGTTTCCCGTTCCAAATGCCATCCTACACGTCGCAGCCAGCTTGAAGCACATCCTCTAAACTGCTCTCTCCTTCGCAGTCATCCACCGATTCCGACTCTACGTCCTCGTCCTCATCCACATCCTCATCCTTGTCCTCGTCCGCCACCCCTCATTCTCGACCTGATCATCATCCAGCTGGAGGCCACGATATCGCTGGGCACGACTCGTCGCACTGTGTATGTCATCATGCTCGTTGTCATTATCATTGTCGCTATCGTCAACCCTATCCTCATCATCGAAAGACAAATCTTTAGCAATGGGGATGCGGATCGCTGAAATGATCGGAGTCTCAATGTCCGGCTCCATCATCAGAGCTGCCATCGCAGTCTTGTTTAACACCACCCGACGAGGTTTGGTAGCAACGGCAGGCGTGTTATTTGCTCCCTCTCACGTAGAATGAGGTTGTTGAGAGCCGCCCGTATAGACTTGATTACCTTCTGTCTTCAAGGAGATGGGAGATCGTTCCAAATATTCATGAGATCGGTGTAAGTCTCTGCAAAATGTTAGAGCAATTGCATGCATTGTAAAGGCCATACTTACCGCCGTCATTATCTCGATTGAAGTAGTACTCCCACTCGGGCCTTTTCCGCCGGATCTCGAAGTCATCGCTATCAACCTTTGTCGGAGCTGAACCTCCATTTCTTTGCCACTCTGTCAGTGCGTGATGCAATGCCGTACATGTTAACACAATCAGTGCCGGGGGTGTCTGTTCTCGAATCCAATCATGGAAGCCCTCCAAATGGCTGCCGCGTTTGGGTATTCGTTGGAAGACATGGAGGTATAGAAATCGTGGAATCTCCTCGGCAAGAAAGTAGCTAGCTCGTTCCTGGTGGTGTTAGCGATGCTGAGAATGGCTGACAGGACTCACCTCAGGTTCGTTCGTACGATCGCATTGGCGCACAGTGAATGTAAAATCTGAAAGTAGTTGGTCAATGTGTATGAGGCGCTCATCATCGTCTTCGAAACGATGCAAGATGTATAGTCTCCCTACACGATCACGGGCCTTCTTGATCAGGTGCGATCGGACTGCATTGCAACTGTTTTTGATCTGACATACGGCCGGTTAGTCAATGAGAATGCAATTCTGGGAGATACTGAACTATCTTGAGACACTGCTTCTGACGTTCCGGGAAGCTAATATTGACTGCTTCCTGCCTGCATGCCTTGGGCCAGCATTACTCTACTGACTTTGTGTAGAAACGATGTTAGTCGGTATCTACCACTCTCGAAATTGTATAAGCTACCAGCATTAACTCAGCTTCAGTTGGAAATGGTCTCTCGCTCAGTAGTTGTTTCTCCATCATGCGATGCATTGTCTCCAGTACAGCAGTAACTCGAAGGTCACCTGGTGCAAGGACACTTCGACTCCCATATCGTTTGCTCCTGACTGACAAAGTCGACGGTGCATTCGGCGGAGACGATGTGATGAGTTGTGAAGCCGATGATGATGGGTGTGGACTCCGGAGATGACTAAGGTTCGTCGCTGAACGAATACCGACGGAAATGACACTGGGTGATGGCGATATTGAAATGGAGGCTGCATTCGGCGGGGGCAGAGACGGCTGCAGGGCTGCAATGGGTGTAGATGCTGAGGTGATCTGAGTAGTCGAACCTTCAATACGTGAAGCTGTAGCCTTCGTCCGCTTTCGCTTCTGCCTGTCAGCCTGCAAAGTGAGTTTCCTCTTTTTACCGTTTGCAAAATGTGGCATTGGGGAGACAACTCCAGGAGTGGCGGTGTTGCTTTTGGAATTGAGGATGTGGCCTTGTGCAGTGGCTTTGTTGTTCGAGTCATTGTCAGAAAGCAGAACTGGCAGAAAAGCAGAAAGAGTGGATGCAGTTGTGAATTCGACTCCACGGTGCAGACGAAGGTAAAAGCAGTGTGGAAAAGGACCGACATGTCGCTGTGAAAAAGTGGTCTCATAAAGGGGCAGATTCACACCATATTGTATTAGCTTGTCACGAAAATGTCGCGTACAATCGAAAATACGACTCCTGAAGATGGAGATACAATCCTTGCTAGCCCAAATACAATGCTCGATATTAGAAAAGCAATGCCAAAAATCAAATCCCTAACGCGTCGTTAGCTTGCTAGTCAATTGCTGGAAAGATAAGGGACGTACTGAAAGAGTGAATCAAACACTAGCATCCCCGGCCACGAAAACAAGACAATAATTCTAAGAAAACCCAATGAGACTAAAAACAACTCTGTAAAATGCAAAAACGACTGCACCCGGCCCAAACACGAACCTAACACGTGTGTCAGTATGCTATTCATTCGCAGCACTATTAGACGTACCAAAAATCATAAGTCAAAATACCTCCAGGTGGAGTCAAACTCAACGCCTCGAGCTGTGTAAAGCTCATACTGGGATTGGCATCTTGGTGCGTGCCAATTGCTACCGACCCAATGGCTTAACACTCTCTGACCCCGGCGCATCGTCATACATTGCCTCACGCTCTATCAACACCCCCGCCATTACCGACCTTATCCCCGCTGCACCTCTTGTGATCTCTCGTTCCTTAATTGTGCAACTACCGGGTCATTCATTGATTCCTCCAGCACAGATGACGACTCCTTTTCAAGCGGCGCAGCGGACACGTCTTGGAGAGGGGCAAACTTGACGCGGCGAGTGGCAGTCACCTCCGGTTGTGTCTTTGCTGGGTGGTTTATTGCGACGAACCTGGCAGCAGGGGTCGGGCAATTGGTCGGTTTGGAGGCACCAGTTGTTCTCGAAGAAATGGTTGAGGTTGTAGTGCTGGTGTTCGTGGAGTAGCCCTTGCAATAATTGTAGGTGCAACTGCCATTGCCTTCAGAACAGCCACAACGATGAGAGGGTTGTAAGCTGTAACAGAGAAGAAGGTGGCCACGGAGTCGTTGCTATTCAGTCGAGTTACATCACATGGCCGCAGAGAGGTTTCGCCCGGCATGACTAGACACCCAAGAATATAATCGACATCCCTGGCGGGACATAGGCGACTGACAGCACGTTGTAAAGTCTTTGCGGTGGGATTCTCGACTCGTGAGAGATACCATCTGTTTGCGCTCTGGTGCACCAAGACGTCGTCCCAACGGAGGTATTCTTCTGGTAGCTTTTAGGGTCAATGATGCAGACCCTGAAGGTGTATGTGAGGTTTGGGGCGGTAGGGATGGCATCGGTCGAAATGTTATCCAGTTTTCGTTTCTTCTGAGGGACATTGGCAACAATGGTAGGTGGCGTTCCATGTTTGTGGGATGGTGGGTTCAGCTTCGGTTTCCCAGGATACCAGCTGCCTTTCTTCGCATGGGCTTTGCCACGTTTGGAGTCGTCGTCGCAGGAGTGGTCGTAGTCGGAGTCGTCGGAGTCGGAGTCGGTAGGTAGGGGTGGGTTTTCTTTGTGATACCGATTCATCTGGACCCGAGTTTTTGTCGAAACAGTCCCGGAGAAACGCCCGGAACCCACTCCACCATTCAATGTGTCGTGGTTGTGTTGATGCCCGCTGCTTCCACATTCCCTGAAACTGTCTAAAGTACCTTGTAGTCACTGGGTCCATGAAAAGGATATCATACATCAAGTCAATCGCACCATCATCCTTGACACCGTGAATGGCATATATCTGAATAAGGCCCCGAATGTGCTCGGCCATGAACTGCTTCGCGAAACCATCTAGGAGTAGTGTATCCTTAATGGCATCGGTTTTGGAGGGGGTGGATCGGATCTTTTTGCCTGGCATCGCAATGTTCTGAGCTTTATATAAGAGGGGTAAGAGGGGTAAGGCAGGGTTAGGGTTAATGTGTCAAAAAACAATAATCAGAGTAAATAAGTAAAGATGGAGTAGATAGAGAAGATGGAGAGAATCGAAACGGAGGGAGTATACGGCAGTATATATACAGTGCAAAGTGAACCATCCAAGGTGCTAGAATCGTGGGAGTGGCTCGCAGGCTAAAGCGTTGGTGATATCAAACAGCGTACTCGAGAAGGAGCTTTCCTGGTTGTGAGTCACAATCGGCACTTCTCTTCCAGCCTGAATCATGCTCAGCATGTTTTATTCGACTCTGAGAGCCATTTGAAACACTTTTAGAGTCTTGTCAAGTGATTGTTGGGTCAAAGCGTCGAAATCTGTCAGTTTGAGTCCCTACCGTACGGCTGTGACGTCAAGTTCCAACATAATGATGCAGTGCGGTTTCATTAACAGTCGGGACCTGCCATTTAGAGTGAGAGAAGTGTCACCGGCATCTCTGACGGTGCAGAGACCTCCGGGCACACCGGTTTCACTTGGTGCCGTGGTGTCATGAACTCTGAAGACGAGTCTTGGCACAAAAAATGAGTGATATCGCATGTTTTCGCCCAAGGTTCGCCCAGTCAAGTGCACTAGCAGCCCAAATGCACTTGCAGCCAAGTGCATTTAGAGCCCAAGCGCACTTTCAAGCCCGCTTTGAACGGCAAATGGTCCAAATGGAGGTGAAGCTCTTAGAAATACATGTTATATGGACGATATCTCCGCCTTGAAGAGCCTCCATGGCATTACCCTTAATTCCACTACCCTTGCATGGCAACGATCCATACATGGAAACGCTCAAGACATTCTGTATTCAGCTCTCAGCATGTTCTACATCGCGTGCACCATGGCTCCCATACGAACTTCGAATCATTTGTGTCCTGTATGCTTGGAACCGTACAAGTCTGACCTGTGGCTCTACAAACACATTGAAAGCGATCATCCTTGATATCGTGCCCAACGCCTTGAAACAAAGACAGACTCCAAGCCACATGAACACGTTCGAAAAAACTTCCAGCAATGCGTTCATAATTCTCAGAGTGGTTTTCATGCTAACCATAACCACGTTGACGATCCCGACGCGTTTCCTCCGTTGCACACGTCTCCTTCTCCAGAACCATCCGAATAAGACTTGAACACAATTGCAAACTTCTCATATCCCGATGCCGGTGCCCTGTCGCATACGTTCCGACCGACGATGAGCACAACGCTGAGCAATACTTTGACAACCCCTTCCATCCCTTCGACAGTGAGGAGGAGTACAATTTTACAGAGCTGGTTACATCAAAAGGTCTTCCCGCAAGCGTCATCGACGACTTACTGAAGGGCAACTGCGGCCTTAAAGAGAGTGTGCGCGATTCTCTGAAATCGAATTACCACCTCCGACAGAAAATCGACCCAATGTGTTAGGGGTTTTCCCTTAGCATGCGTATGAAGTACATCAGGCTTAGTCTCCCAGGCTTGCCGTTATTCAAAGATGAATCAACGGTTAAAGATCACACCCCTGAGGATGTCTACTGATGAGTTAGCAGACGGCTCAACATAGCCGGGTGAAATCCCCATAATAGTCTATGCTACAATACTACGTCTCAGCATAGGGAATAGCTACCCAGTGTGGAGACAGTACGCACACTCGATCAGACAGTAATCTTGGGGGTAACAACCCATAGTACTGGCCAAGGCATGGGACACACCAACCATACTGCCGAAGCAATGTAACTGCCAAGCAGGGGTCTTCGGATCAGCTGTGCGTTACGGATCAGACCAGTGTTATCTTCGTTATCATGCTAATACTGGGACAAACCATACCCGTGCTTAGCTTCATGGATTTGGTTGGACAAGCGATATTATCTCAGTATGCGGGACTTTGCTATCTCTAGAGCTAGAATAAGCAAAGGAGATAATCTAACTGCGCCCCGGTAGTTAACTCTACCTAAAAGATAAGTGCTTGGATCTAGAGTGTCGAACCCCAGCACTGCCGTGTTTACAACACGATAACTGATAGAGGGCACCCCCTACGGGGAACACGGATAAGACCCGATGACACTAGGTACGTGGCAATGTATGGGTTGGCAGCTCATTAAATCATTGATCACTATTCCACTCAATACGAAGAAAGATAACTAATACGAAGTAATGGTCCGATATGTATGTCAGCAACATCATAACATGCAGGATAACCTTTGGGAACTCCTGGTGGGGGCTTACGCAACCACACGTTGTCAAACGGAACTCTCCACAGCTAACTACCGAGATCGGCTCTGAAGCAACGATCGGATGTTATGTGAACACCCACTACGGTGGACTCAGTGTTTATGAGATAGTACTATACACACACATCATAGATTACAGAGAAGTACCGTCACCCCTTAGCAGGATGGTTTGACGCGGAAATACTCACCTATAAAAGACCACCTTAAACCCACAAGTTTAAAGACACAACGATTCAAGCAACAGTCAAACAAACCACAGTCAGAACACAACAGCGGAAAAACCACCTGAAATATTATTAAGTTAATTACCTTAAGAATATTCACCAATAAACTTTTATGTCTATTACAGACGATCAGAAGATCCTCTACGCTCGCCTCTTGCACGCCCAAGCCAATACTCGAGCCAAATACGAACACCTGGCAAGGTACCTCCTTCGTGATAATCTTTGGGTAGAATACTACCACTTTTTCCATACCGGTGAACTTCCTTCCCAAGTCGCCTTTGACGAATCTTCGGAGGATTACCTCCAAGACAGTTACGACTTTTAAACAGGGCCATACTGCAATAGATGCCCGTATTCGTACATACGGTACAACGACGTAAACGCGTCTCAATCGAACTTCATATCTTTAGTTGGATTATTAAAATTAAAATACGCCTTTACCATAAGTCGGTACAACGATATCGATAAGTTACATCTAGCTGCAGTATCCCCCTAACACAATGGAGGATGGACTCGGCCATGGCTCCTGGAAGGAAGCTACGTTGCAGATGGCATGGAGTGTGCAGCATCCAGATGCAATTGAGTTTTGGCACCGTGATATTATAGAGTGTGCAAAATGGCTACTCCGGCAGCCAGCATATGAGGAACATCTTACTTATACTCCGAAATGTTGCTTCAATGATTCTGGGCACCGTGTTTACAACGAGATGCATACTGGAGACTGGTGGTGGGATAAGCAGGTAAGCTTCCTTCTTATGCCGTTTACAATGCTCACAATTATGTAGACAACAATACCCGCTGGTGGCACGCTGGTGCCGATGCTATTCATGTCTGACGCCACCTACCTCACGAACCTCTCGGGCGACAAGAAGGCATGGCCGATATATATGACGATCGGCAACCTATCAGCAGCCGCACGAATGAAGCACACAATGCACAGCGTGTTGTTGGTCGCTCTTTTGCCCATTGCCATCAAGATGCGTGATGTCCCGCTCAAAAGAAGAAATGCTCAGTGAGAGCATAATCGAATGGTCTCTCAGAACGTGCTACAGCATGTGTTGCAACCCCTACTTAATTTTGAGACTCGCACCTTCTATGCCCGCTGTGCCGATGGCAACTTCAGGCATTGTTATTCGACACTGGCTGCATGGATGGCCGATTACCCCGAGCACCGTGACCTTCACAACATCAAGAATGGTGTATGCTACTGGTGCGAATGCCCCAAGTTGGAGATGGATAATCTACCCCACCGACATGAGCGACATAACCTCCGGGATCATAATATGTATCGTATGCTCTCGGATTCAAATACACCTCTCAGTATCGCCGAACTCAAACGCCATGATGTGAATCCAGGCTTCAACATCTTATGGTATCTCGATTGCGTCACAAGCGATCTTCCTAAGCCTGATCTGCTCCATACGATGCAAATTGGAATGTTGAAGCACCTCCTGACATGGCTTCACGAATTTCTCAAGCAGCATAAGCGGCTTGACAAGTTCAACGATATTTGGCTCTCGGTGCCTGCATACCTTGATATGACAATGCCAAGATGTGCATATGAGGAGGTTTCGCGTTGGAACGGAGGAGAAATCAAGACAATGACACGATTGCTTTTGGGTGTTGTACGCAATGCTCTGCGGGACCCAAGCCCCTGTCAGCGTAGTGTTTTTGACCGTGCAGTTGAGTGCTCTCGCTCTCTTGTTGAGTTCTATTTCTATTACCAGTATGACTGTCAGGATGATGAAACGCTGGACCTTATGGATGATGCTCTACGTCGCTTCCACGATTCGAAGGATGTGTATCAACAATTCAGGGCTGTCAAACGACTTGCAGCAGACGCCAAAGAGAGACGTACGGAATTATGTGCCGAGCGGGATGCCGAGTTGAATTCGGTGGAAAACAAGAAGAAAACGGCAGCCTTTCGACAGCCCATTCACGACACATTGAAAGATATTATCGATCCAGAAATGGCCGAATACATTGAAGATGGTTGCAATTTCAACTTTCCCAAGATCCATCTCATGCAGCACTTCCGAGAGCAGATACAACGGTACGGATCGCTTAAACAGTGGTCGACAGAGATCGGAGAAAGCTCTCACCGGAAGCAGATTAAAGACGGGTTTGATGCCTCGAATAAGACCGGTGATTACCATTCTCAGATGATCAACTACTACCTTCGGAGTGATGCATTCGCTGTCAGACAGGCCAATCGCGACGCATGGAATCGTAAACGAGCTGCTCCACAGGCGACGACGGAAGTGACGACGGAAGCAACCACTAGACGTCGTGTATTGAGGTTCATATCTCCCCAGCAGCACAAAGGAAAAGAGAAAGTCACGAACTGTCAAGGCCTCTTGAAAACAATCGGTGACGACGTCCTCCGAAATGAACTATACGATGCCACCTGTTGTTTCTTACACTCCAAGAAGATCATCATCGATTCAGATGATCTCTTAAGCAGCGCTGCCGCAATTTACCATGGATTGGAGGTAGAATCATGCAATATGCATGGGGAGCGCATTATTCAGAAGCTCAGATGTACTGGAGATAAACGATGGTATTCTGGGTCTGCCCGCCATGACTGGGTATGGGTTCAGACTTCGCAACGTCAGGAGGGGCAGGAGCTGTCTCACAAGGCACTGCAGGGACGTGTACCGTACCGTATGCTTCGTCTATTCAAGCTGCGAGTCGTCCATCCGCGCGGCAAGAATACCTTTTGGCTAGCATATGTTGAAGTGACAAAGCCTGCCAACGGTGGAATGCCGGAAAGTGCATCGCAGCTTGTCAGGGTAGTGAAACTATCTTCTGGAGGTGCATATGCAGTTATTAGTGCAGGAAATATTGTGGGTGCGGCTCACTTAATTCCAGAGGAGCCCATTTCGTCAAAGCCGGAGAATATAGGATGGATTGTCAATAGTCACATAGACCTAGCGACCTGGAACGACATTTATTATATGCTGGAGGATGAGTTGAATACAGTGGTGAAAAGGGTATAAACGATGTTCAGAAGTGTAAATAGATTTAATAGACTTAATCAAGACTACTTTGCGAAACGCTGACAGTATGGTGATATATGCAGTGCGTAGCATCATCATTACAATGCACAGAGCGGTGTTGCCACCATGCACCCAGCACCATGCAATTGCAACGACCAGACGAAAAACACAGTATATTAAACGTCAGTAGGCATCCAGCAGAGTGATATGCGACCGTGTGAATCTATAGCGCCTAGACGTGTTTTTGCAGTGCGTCACATCGTATTGTCGCGGACTTACATATCACCCTGCCTCCCGGCGTTCCAGGCGCTCCAGGCGCACGACTCACACGCGGGCGTGACGAATGCATCCGGGCGCAGGGATTTTTTCCCGATGTACCCAAACCAGGGAAATCCGATTACCATCTGGCCAAGGCCTACAGGGTCATCGCACTCCAGAATTGTCTAGGAAAGGTTGTCGAGAAGGTGGTAGCCACGAAAATCGCAGACGAGTGCGAGAGGAAACAACTACTTCTCGACGGTCAGTTTGGATGCAGAAAGAAGAGGTCGGCAATCGACGCAGTGGCAAGGATGGTACAGAGAGTAGAGGAAGCGTGGGCGGGAAGAAAAAATGCGGCGGCATTGTTGATGGATGAGAAGGGGGCTTTCCCGAGCATAGCAAAGGGAAACCTGATCAAAAGGATGGAGGAGATGGGCTTTGAGGCAGATGTGTGCCGGTGGGTGCAAAGCTTTATGTCCAACAGAAGTACAACGTTGAGAATGGACGGAAGAGAAGGGAAAGTCATGGACGTTACCACCGGGGTTCCCCAAGGGTCGCCAGTGTCCCCAATCTTGTTTATCATATATATATCAGAGCTGTTCGGAAAAGTGGAAGAGAGAACAGAAGATGCGGTGGCGCTTTCCTTTGTGGACGATGTTGCCTGGGTGGTAGAGGGGGAGGATCTCACCCGGTGTGTTCAGAAGCTTCAGAGGTGCGCCAGGTTAACGATAGAGTGGGCCGAAGTCAATGCAGTGGAGTTCGACATCGACAAGACAGAGGCCGTGCTGTTCTCCAAGAAACGAAATCACCAGGGATCTAAGGTCAAGATGGAGGTTAACGTGGGAGAAAACAAAGTGGCTTTTGACAAGAAACCGACCAGGTGGCTAGGGATACAGCTCGACCGAAAGCTAACGCTCCAACACCACCATGAAGTCATTATGACCAAGGTTAGAAAGGCACAGCACAGAGTCAGGACCATCACTGGAAAGTATGGCCTAAGTCCAGCGAACGCCAGAAAAGTCCAAACGGCCGCAGTTCAGTCAATTGCCCTGTATGCGTCGGAACTGTGGTGGGACAACCAAGTGGGGAGGGAGCAGGACCTGCAAAGCCTGATGAACGAATCGGCCAGACGCACGACGGGAATGTTCCGAACAACACCGGTAGTCCCCCTAGTCAAGGAGGCAGGATTTAGACCAGCGAAATCGTTACTCAACAATAGTCAAAGACGATTCGCGAAACGCTTAATCGAAATGCCGGACGGTCACGGAGGAGGACAAGTCATGAAGAGAAACAGTGGCCTGCCGAAAAGATTAAGAAAATGCCTTGTTGTGAAGGAAAGAGTGGAACAAAACACCCTACCGGAGCACGACATTAAGGCAGAAGCGAGAGTGATCATATCCGAGAAGACAGAAGCCCTGAAGGAAGCGCAAGTTACTAGTGATGGGTTAATCTATTGGACTGATGGATCAAGGCTGGAGGATGGAAGAGTAGGATGCGCGGTGGTTTGGAGAGAGGAAGAAGGGGAAGATTGACCAAACGAAAGGTACCACCTCGGGAAAGAGAAAGAAGTTTTCGACGCAGAGTGCTACGCTATTTCGGAAGCAGTAAGAATGGCAGCAGTCAGATCAGACCACGAGGAGCTCGAAAAGGTTACAATTTTCTCCGACTCCGTTACAGCGATAAAAAGGGTCCAGCATACGAGACCAGGCCCAGGACAGAGCATCGCCATCAAGTCGGTCGAGCATAACAACAAGCTCTACGTGAAAGGCATCCAGATACTGTACAGGTGGGTGCCGTCTCACGAAGGGGTGGAAGGAAATGAGAAAGCAGATGAAAAAGCGAAAGCTGCAGCCCTGGGCGAGGAAGAAGGGGTCAAGGCAAATGCAGAAAAGTACAAAGGGATGTCATTCGCAGCGATTCAGAGGAGGGTATCGGAAGCGAAGTGGTCAGAAACGGAACAGGGGTGGAAGGCAAAGCTCAGCAAGAAAGCCGTCTACAGAATGAATACGAAGAAAAGGAAAATGGCGGATGAAGTGAGCCGAGCAAGAAAGACGACCGTGTCAAGGTATTTGCAGCTTAAAGTGGGACATGCACTTACAGCAATCTACCTAAAACGGATAAAGAAGAAGGAAAGCCAGGAGTGCTGGTGGTGCCAACATGAGAGGCAGACAAGAGACCACCTTTTCAAGTGGTGCAAGAAGTGGAAGAGACAGCAGGACGTCCTTTGGGAGAAGTGGAAAGTGAAGTGCAAGTGGAAGGAGGGGAGGACGAAGGTGCCAATGTCTCAGGTGTTTGATACAGATGAAGCCGTCAAGCCAGTGTTAGAGTATCTAGCTGACACAGACGTGGGAAGAGTAACAGGGGTGGGGGAAGGGGACGATGCAGAGGCAGAGGAGGGTGGAAGCAGTGATGAAGAATAGGGAGGAGGTGGGGAGAGGGGCAGAGGAGGGTGGAAAGATTGTATGTTAATTTAGGCAGACTGGGGGGAAGGAGATCAGGAAGTACGACTTGGAAGCAGGAAAGGCTGGGGTGCTGAGGCCTTGTGCCCGGCTTTGGCTGGAACTGTGGAAGTGCTTAGGATTAGGATTATGCCATGGCCGCAAGCGGCCGAATGCAATATGATTACAAACAAACAAACAAAACCGCATCTCCGCCGGAGAAGGAGACCTCTTCTGACTATCCAACACCGATGATATCGAACAAGCTACGATCAGTCACACTGCATACGCAGCTCTCTCTACAACAAACGCCCACTCACTTCCATTAGCAGCAACTTCGACAACCTGGGTAATCGATTCAGGAGCTTCTCACCATATGTGCAACGATCGCAGCTCCTTCATTTCGTTCAAAAAGCTAGCAGCTCCGATCTCCATTAAACTCGGAGACGAAACAACGGTAATTGCCGCTCACCATGGCCTCGTTGACATATCACAGAAATCGACTTCTTTACGCCTAAAAGCACTCTATACACCTACTTTTCGTCTATCTTTGCTTTCAATCAACCAGCTCGACCGCTCAAATTACACCACTACTATTCGACATGGCGTCTGCTCTATCTCTTTGAACTCAATCAGACTCACTGCCAATCGAGTCGGAGACCTTTATATTCTCCAAACTCAAGCCGAAGCTTTCACTCCCGAAACTGCCAAAAGTCATCCTACGATTGTCTCCACGACGACCATAAGCCCCGCAACTACTCCCTCACCCCTGAACACAACTTCCGAACCAATTAACAAAATCACCTCCCGGCTATGGCATCGTCGATTGGCCCATCTACACTCTGCAGCCATGAAAACCCTTATCGACGGTTCCGACAACTTCGACTCCCAATTATGCAACGTCTGCATCCAGGCGAAACACAAACAAAAGTTTATTCGTACCAAAGTCCTTCGAACAACCAAGCCTTTCGAACTCGTACACTCCGACACCTGTGGCCCTTTTGGCACTCCAACGAAAGCAGGCCACTTGCACTATATTCTCTTTATCGATGACTACACACGCTGGACAACTGTCTACATACTTCCGGACAAGAAGCAAGCAACCTGCATCGCTGCATATCAACATTTCCAGAACAAGGTTGATGCTAGAGGCTTCAAAATCCAGCGATTCCGATGCGATAATGGCCGAGGAGAATTCGACAATATGCTCTTCCGAATGCTACTGGCCTCACGCGGCACTACACTAGAGTTCTGCCCTCCTTATGCCCACCACAGAAACGGTGTTGCGGAGAGCATGGTCCGAACGATCACTGGGAAGGCTAGAGCCATGATGCTCGACTCCCAAGCACCACTCGAATTCTGGGGGGAAGCAGTAAACACGGCCGTATATCTGCACCAGCGAATGCCAAACGAAGGCCTAACAAAGAAAGACGATCGAAACGGCTATAAGGCTCCATACGATACTCCATACGAAATGCTCAATAGCTACGGGAAGCCGGAATTTGAAAAACCACCTGATGATCCTACTCGACAACGAATAAATCATAAAGCTCCTCTACACCACCTCCGTTGATTCGGATGCCATGTCAGCCGATTAATACCAGAATCGCAACGTATTGACAAGAAACTCGGCGCACGATCTAAACCCGGCTGCATGATGGTCGGTTATGTACACGATAGTACTACTACTTGGAGGATCTGGGATCCGCAATTTAAATCCATAAGAACACAATCCGACGTCATCTTTGATGAGGAGAGAAATGCATATGTATCATGCCCACAATCACTAAAAAGAAAACCTCATGACGATAACGGGCTGGAGACGCCTGAAGAGACCATTGAAATTGACATATTTGATCTTCCACAAGAAGAAGTACACATGGAGATAATTGACAAAGCTATCAACCCTGGTGGAACGGATGAGGAAATGGCTCACAGCCGCACTCGAAAGAGTAGAGCGGGTGATAGCATTTCTCATGGCCGCTCCAGAAGTGGAAAAGTCGCCCCCGATTATACGGCTGGAGCTGACACCGGTCTCCCATCACACACAACTGGGCAAACATACGATGGGCAGGGAGACCGAAGCCCACCTGCTTCATGTGCGGAAGAAAACACAGGCCTTACACACATGGCTCCTGACGAGGATGCCCACACAAATATAATACTCGATTCTCATGACCAAGCCCCATCTAGAGACGAGGTAATCACAAATAGAAGCATACGAAGGCAGCTAAACTCTGTGCGGCGGACCGTCGCGGCTGCAAAGAAAGTCCCAGCGATCATACCGACCGATACAGTCACTAGAAGCTCGGCTAGAGCAAATGCACAAGTCAATGTGTCTGAACTAATATACACTGCCCTAGCATCGATTGCAGTTAACGATGACCCACAATCATACGATGAGGTCATGTCAGGGCCACGGAAGCACGAATGGAAGGCTGCGATCCTCGATGAAGCCAAGTCGATTCAACAAAATCAGACCTTCACAATAATCGATAATCTACAACACAATCGCAGCGATCACTCCACTGAAACCAAGCCAATTGGCTCGAAATGGGTCCTTAAGACGAAAAGAAACCTTGATGGGTCGTCGAGGTATAAGGCCAGGCTAGTAATCAAAGGCTACGAACAAACAGACTACGGTGAGACGTACGCCCCCGTTGGCAAATTGACGACCTTCAGACTTCTCATAAGCCTCGCCGTACGAGACGGTTGGAGCATCGACCACCTTGACGTCGTCACCGCATTTCTAAATCCCGAAGTCGACGATGATACCATCTATATGGAACTCCCTGAAGGTTGGCCTTTTGCAGGAAAATTCGTACGACTAAACAAGGCCCTGTACGGCTTGAAACAAGCACCACGGCTATGGTATCGACACATAAACGCTTTTCTGCTCTCTCTAGACTTTATCCAATCGGAGGCCGATCCGAACCTCTACATACCAAAAGACATTCTCTTACTTCGTTATGATGACGACATCTTATTGGCCTACGCAGTGGCTGCAGCAAAAGATGCTGAAGCAATCAAGGCGAAACTCGCAGAGGTGTATGAGATCACTAACCTTAGAACGGCTCGTCAATTTCTTGGAATTGAAATTTACCGCGAAAACGATGGCTCGATCAGCATTGGCCAAAAAGTCTTCATCAATTCGGTTCTCAAGCGATTTCACATGGAAAATGCATACGGAGCACTAACTCCACTCGACGATAAAATCAAATTAGACCTCACAAGGCCAGACGAGGGGGAAGTTGATCCAAATGAATATCAAGCAATCGTCGGCTCTCTCATGTACATCGCCCTAGCCACCAGGCCCGACATATCATTTGCAGTGGCCGCCCTGAGTCGATACAATTCCAAGCCTTACACAACTCACTTAACGGCTGCCAAACGAGTACTTCGATATCTCAAAAACACCAAGAACTATTGTCTCCATTATGCATCCGATGCATCAAGCTCTCTTACTGGATACACCGACTCTGAATGGGCCTCTGATAGTGCCGATCGAAAGTCACAAGGCGGGCATATCTTCATCTCCAATGGCCCGATTTCATGGCAATCACGGAAACAAGACTTAGTCGCCACCTCCACTCTCGAAGCCGAATACATCGCCTGCTCGGAGGCCTCCAGAGAAGGCCAATGGCTCCTACAGCTTTATAAGGATCTTGGTGACACTGACCTCGAACCACTGCCAATTCGCTGCGACTCTCAAGGAGCACTGTCTCATATCACCAATGGAATAATCAAAGCCCGCACGAAACATATCGACGTTTGCTATCACAACAGTCGACACCTCCACGAATGCGGTATCATCAACTATTCCTGGGTATCTACGAACGAAAACATTGCCGACATCTTTACTAAAGCCCTTGGGAGAGAAAAGGACCAAAAGTTCACAAAGGCAATGGGCCTGTGGTAGTCATGGTATATATATACAACTTTAGTGGGTTTGGAGGAAGTTGATTTAAGGTTGAAAACGATGGATTTCTTTTCCTTTGCATTTTACTTTGTATGGATGGCCATCCTCAGGCTACGGTAGTACTCTTTCCCTGCTCATCTCAGGGTTTTAAGGAGGCTGCTATGGGATCATTTGCAGCGCATAAGTTATACGCTCGCTTATTTGTTTTCTTTTGTCATTTGGTTCTTGCTACGGATCGTAGCAAGAGGGGGAAGTGTTACTATAAGAGGTCATTGATTCTAGGAGCTTCCAGGCTCTCTTCAAGGTTCACACAATCGGCGAAAAGCTGCTTGGCTAAAGTTTATTCTTGCTTGTATATATACACGCACTTTGGACCTGTATCCAGAGAATCAATCAACCTAGACTTCGTCTACACCATAGATTTCAACAACTGGTTGATTTGTAATATATGTTCACGATGGTTCTTCAACCGAGGTTCAGGATTTTTATGGTTTTCCTTGAGTATATAAAGCATAGATTTCTCCCGTAGTTAGTTCTTCAGACGATCACTTTTGTACAATACATAATCAACCCCTCTGTGTACTCGATTGCTCTCAACAACAACACCAACAACCATATCTGACGAAGGCAATGTACCCCTCTCAACGTCGACAGGAATCCGCAACCATTCCATCGTAAGCGGTCTCTCCTTCCTAGTGTTCCTAAGCGGTCAGGCCGGGCCGGCTTTGTGTAGGCCGGGCCTGGCTGGCCTTAGCGGCGGCTTTTAAATGAGGGCCGGGCCGGGCCGGGCCTACAGGCTTTATTTGACAACTTATAAGTTTAATAGAACAAGCATAAACAACATATTTTGTTTAAATGAATTATGACACCCATTGCTGCCGCCTAAAGTCCTAAACTAAGAAAACTTCCAAAGTAAACTCAGCCATGGTCCATCATAAGTTCATAACCCTGCCATCGGCCCATCACTGTAGTCCAAGACTCCAAATATCTATCTCTCCAGTCCTCACCTATTCATTCCATTTTTCAGGCTCATTAAATCACCTGCAGCCCGCTTAGGAACACCACTTGGCATTACTTTGACTATCGAGAGAGACGAGCGGGGTTGTAAAAAATTTACCCAGCTATCGGCTCGACTAATCAAGTTGTTTGCGTCCAGCCAAGATATGGACGCAAGCAAAATGATTGGCCACCATTACCGACCCCGAATATCACTCCTCATCTCCCCATCTTCTGAATCATTGTATGTTTGGGACCATTACCGTGGAAGATGTGTGATGGCCAGTTTGGCGAGATGTGTTCCGGTTCGGAACTAGCATCTGTAATCCCACTCTCACGCATCATAGTTTCCAGCAGGGTTCCATAGAACTTATCATTACGTTCCAATGACCTGTTCCCCGAATTCCCTGTAATGCGCTTCTCTGGCCCGTATGCGATCCAGATCTTGACACTTCCCAGCGGCCAGGCTAAGACTCCACAACCTTCATCGACATAAAGATCAGCAAACGAGTGCCTCGGGGTCACACTGTACGTATACCAGTTGATACCAACTGTCATCCAGCCTGGAAGTGTGAACAGATGATTGATATGCATTGTCTTCGGCGGGATCAGATCGATACACCGTTCGACTTTCCAGAATCCGTGTATGGATTTGGGTTGTGAATACGGATCTGAGTTTCAGTCGAGGGCCAATTGTTGAAACAAATCACACGACCGCACGGTGCCCATATGGTTCTCAATATCTTTCGACAGTTAGCCATCAATTTGCTCAACTGTGGGCCCCGGCTCCATCGAGCAAATGTTAGTGTTGAAGGCAAAAGGGACATTATGTGCGGCATCAGTGCGATCTTTTGGTATCTGTTTGAAAAATGGTATATCGAGGAGATGTAAGGCGCGATTTTTAAGTACCTGCAGAGGATGTGGCAAAACACTGCCTTCAGTATTTGGTTCTGGCAGTATGCTCCGTTGTGCTGGGTCCTTGCTAGTCTCAGCAATGTACTGGTGGAGTCGTCGCCACAGTATGTCCTGTGCCATTTGTTTCGGCGTCTGGGATAGAAGTATGCAGATATAGTCGCGCTGAGTGATCAGGCAACCGTCCGGGGTTCCCCAGCAATCGTCACGAGATCTTTTCTTTAAGTCGACATCGCTAGTGCTGGTCTCAGGCTTGCGCTTCCGGGTGTGGTATGTGATAATGGATTCGACATGTCGTGGAAGCATGTGCGCTCGAATCTGTCTGTCAAGAGTAGTGGACTAGAGTACGGGCTTGTGCGGAGTGTTGGACAGGTGTAGTTTAATTGCCGGAGAAGTATAGTAGTGAATCATCAACGTAGAGAAGTACACAGCGCGAAGTAACACACGCTGTTACACACACAGCTCACAGAAAGTACCGCTCAGAAGCTCGTCGTCGTCCGAACTATTACACTAAAAGTAGGTAAGGAGTAAGACAATCCGCGCTAAGAAGGTCTCTGATCACAAGTGGTGGAGAACAAGCGATATGGAGAAGTGTAGAAAAAAATTTGTGTTCATTGTGAGGCAAAATTGACATGCACGAGATTAAAGTTGATGGAAACGGGGAGGAAGTGGAGTACTTGTATTTAAGGGCCTATCTTGTTATCATGACGCGTGTTGCGTACTACCCCTGCCGCCCGCACCATCTGTATCAACCAACCACCTACTGGCCACGTTCTGAGCGTCACCGAAACATACCCTCACAACGTCCCCATGAATGAAAATGAACAATATACGAGGCCGAGTCCTACTACCGGAGCTACACCTCCTCCTCTTCGGCATAAGGGGCCGATGGGGCCAGTGTTGTCAACCGTCCGTCCCGTCCTCGCCAGCTGAGGACGGCATGTCGGCCGATGACGGCCGGGGACGGCAAAAATGCAGTCGTCGGCCGTCATCCACCGTCACCGGCCGACATCGGGCGCTTACTATTAATACATATACTGTAACTGTAGAGCGCGCGGTACAAGATATAAATGGATTTATCTATATTTCTAGACTCTCAATCAGTAGTAAACATTCAGGTTCAGTTTGAGCGCGCGGTTAGAGATATAAATAAGGATCTTGCATCACAGTCAAGATGGTGGAGAAATGTACTTATTGTAACTGAATATCTATTATGTATGATGACTCGCAAATCATCAATCGATGTCGGCCGGGGACGGAAATTTACCGTCAACGGCCGTCCCATCCGTCCGTCTCCGTCCGGCCTTAAAAAAAACGGCGCCGTTCCGTCCTGGCTCCGGACGGACGGCAAGCCGCCGTCCCGTCCCGTCCTCAGTGATGTCGGACGGACGGGAAGGCTGACAACACTGATGGGGGCCGACGGGGACCGACGGGGGTTGTAAGCCACTGCAGGGCCGTAAGCCACTGGCCTCCTGGCCGTATACTCCGATCCTGGGTGCGAAGGAAGCCACCGGACTAAACCTTGACTCAACATTACGTAGAAAGCCGCCACTGCAGCAAAGGCGACAGCAGAGACTCGGATAAAAATCGAGAACTATTGGATGACAGTTACCGGCGGAGATACTCGATGGAGGGAGGGCTGGTATTTGGATTTAGCCACCACTGTTGAGGTATGCGGAGATCAGCGGAAGTCCATTCGGTATACGGAATACACGAAGAGAGATCAGCGGCAGATTCGGGACTTTGCTGGTAGGGAGTATGCAAGACCCTTGGGCATGGAAGTATACAACTCGGACTGAGGTTACGCGGAGGCTGTATGCATGAGGCAGTTGTGACAGATGTTGTGCAAGGAAAGGGTACACAACTCGCTCTCCCAATCGTGGCTTATGGACAGGGAACTGCGGATTGCACCGGTCAGCAGCTATGGGATCACGATGTACAACATCGCGCCAGCAGAGGATACTGGTGGAGGTCGGGGCAATGTTGTGGTGTGGTATCCCAGATTGGAGGGTTATTCCGACATCAGGTGATTACGAAAAAGGGTTCCGGTCATGGGAGCCGCCATTCTAATTGGAGATCGAAGTGAAAGGGATTAGGAACTGGGAGATGATGCTTTCGGAGAAGCATTTTGGGGATGATCGCTTGGGTGGAGCTCCAGGTAGAGCATGGTTTATCATTCTCGTGGGTTTTTTGTATAGTTTAGTTCTACGGTCGTGACACCGTCCTGGAGGAGTTTTAGATGTTCTAGTCAGTTCACGGAGGATGTCAGTCCGCGGAGTGACTAGTCAACCCGCGGAGTAACTGGGCTCCATGAACTGACCAGTCACTTCGTGGAGCCATGGCGACACTCAGAAAATGACTAAAGTTTGGTTTCATTAAGTCTGCGAGTATTTGTCTAATCACTAAGAGATATATATATGTAACATGTACAATACATCGCTCTTTCAACTCGCGGTCTTTGATTTACGATATCTTTAAAATTGATAGAGAAGCTTTGAAAATACACTCAAAAATCGCCCAAAATCGATGTTTTTCCACAACCATTCTATCAATATGAGAGATATAGTAAATTGGAGACTAGGAGGTGAAAGCGCAATGAATTGTGCATGTTTCATATACACATAACTTTGGGATCAGAGCAACTGTTAAGTGTGTATGAGCATAATTAGTACTGGTTAGTTCACGGATCCGTGATCTGACTGGATCATTCACGGAAGGTGGGACTCCGTGAACTGACTGGTCACTCCACGGACTGACATTCTCCGTGAACTGACTAGAACATTAGACGAATTTCGAGTGCGGTCATCACGTGCCTTGGGTTATGGTTGAGCGGCGAAGCCACTGGTTAAGTTCTTGTGTACATGTTATTTAGACTCAGACTGCAAAAGACAAGTTAATATATGCATCACGGATTTGGCAGCCACACCTCCCATAAGTCGAGTAACGCTTCCGACACGCCTGGATTTGGTCCAACAGACATAGCATACAAGTGAATATTAATATCTTGCTGATGCACGGAAAGACAATAAACGCAACAATACACCCGCAAACAGTGTGTACAAACCAAACCCCCAATCTCCCTATGCAGCATCAATAACCTCCAACGGCACATCGTCAATCCAAAAGCAACCCTCATACGGCCTTGCCCCTCGCGCAAGCCTCACACTCTCGCCGACCTCCTCCCACGCCTCCGTCGCTATCGCATTCGCCTCATCCCATCCGCCCCTTCCTCTCCCTCGCACCTTCTCTGCCACCTTCGCAGCCTTTATCGCCTTCTCTAGCGCCCCCCCTGCCACATCGCGACTCTTAAACCACTGTGGCGTCGACGCCCTGTCCCTGCGCGTTGACTCCGTATAGAAGGCATCTAGAGAGTTAAGAAACCCCGCCAGCAGGATAGAATAGATGTATTCACATGCGGGGCGGAGAGCGCGCACGTAGTCGGCGCTGTTGGAGGACTCGAACGGCGGGATGCTATATTGCAAGAGTTCACAACCGCCAGGAGCGGAAAGCGCGCCGCGGAGGACGTTAAGTTGAACAGCGCCCCTGGGGGAGAGCGTGCGGTTGAAGCGGAAGAACATCCATGAGGTGCCGTCGCTGAGGATACCGTACACGGGCAGGTTGTAGCCTTTTTGGAAGTTGTCGTAGTCGCAAGCATCGCCCTCGGCCAGAACCTATCAATTGGATGTGAGTCGGGATAGTAGAGTGGAGGGAGGAGGGTGGAGCAAACCTGAGCAATTGCGTTCATCTTCTCGTTTGAGTCGCCAACAAACATTTTAAGCTCGATGAACAAGACGGTGAGGCTGCCGAACGCACGGAACTGGTATTCAATGCGCCCCTGTGTCGTAATGCGACCTTCGAGCATGCTCTCGGGGGTATTCCGGATCAGCATGCCGAACTTTGCAACAACATGATTCCACAGCGGGGCCAGGAAGAGCGACCTCGCGTCCTCGCTCCTGTGTAGCTCCGGCGGACCATACACCTGCAGCATCTGGTTGACGTCTGTCACAATGCGCTGGAACACCCCTGTTGGCAGGCGTGCGCGGGTCACCTCGAACCGCTTGGCGTCCCACATGTGCGAGTCCGGGTTAAGGTTGTACAACGCGGCTATGTCTCTGTATTTTGCTTTCGAGAAGGACACGTCGATTTGCTCGTCGGTCAGTGCGCGGCGAAGGTCGTCGAACGAGAATTGGTAGTTGTGCATGAGGGAGATCACGGCGGCTTCTGCCGAGCTGTATGAGCCCGACGCTTGGCGGAGGAGTACATGCAGTTGATCCCGGGTGGCAGGGGTTAGGGTGTTGCGGTTGCCTGAGCTGGAGCCGGGGGGGTCGTGGGTGCGTCGATCATCGGCGGGTCGGTAGTCGGCGGGTCGGTAGTTGACGGGTCGGTCGTGCGCGGGTCGGACATGGGCGGGTCTAGATCCATGGCTTGCGAAGAGGAGGAGGCGGGCATCGCGCGCCTTGAGCGTGTTTTTGGCATTGTGTTGGTGCGGGTGGTTGAGAGTGACGAGGTATTGGAGCGGGTGACGCGTCTGGAGAGCCTGGAGCGTGTTTCTGGCATTGAGCGGATGCGGTTGGTTGAGTGTGAAGAGGTCGACTTTTAGTATGGGAGGAGTTGAGAGAAAATACCTGCCAAGCAACCGTTTTGGGTGCGCAGTTGCTTATTTGAGCCTCAAAATAGCCTATTTTCGGCAATTTTTAACCCTTGTGAAACATTTTGACATTATAAACAAGACCTGGGAAAATATAACGAGCTCAATGAAGCGATCTACGAAGAGAAAATGATGAAAATAATTTTTTTGGTGTGGCTGATAGCATCGAAAGTTGAGGTTCAAACCCCTCCGGTTTAAGGAGTCCTCGACTACTCATGTCGCCGTTGGAGGGCTGCAAAGTTCGTCAACCCTCGGGCGGGAGCGACCGTGGAAGCCTTGACTGATAGAGAGGGAAAGCAAGTAAACTCTATCACCGAAAAGGAGGAAATTCTCAAGCTTGAAGCGAGAGACCTTCCCCCCGAACGATGACGATCAATACTGCAAACTACCCCCTGCAGCACAAGCACACGAATGTGTCACTGAGCAAGCAGTCAAACGAGCCCTATTCTCGCAGTCAGTCAAGAAGGCACCAGGCCCAGACAAGTTGCGTTTGGAGCCATTTGCCTGCTCTGGAAGTGGAACAGAGCGAGAATTGGGGGGTTAACAAGGGCAGCCCTCCGAACGGGCCGGCACCCAGCGGTGTGGAAGCGCCCGAGCGGGGTCGTGGTTCGAAAGCCAGGAAAAGATGATTACACAAAGATCAAGTCGTACCGTACGATTTCCCTGCTCAGATGCATGGGAAAAGTTGTCGAGAAAATAGTTTCAGAACTGTTGTCCGACGAGGCCGACAGAAGAGCACTACTAAGGGATGGTCAGTTTGGTAGTAGAAAGAGAAGGTCAGCCATCAACGCAGCAGCCATCATGGTCGACAGAGCGCCACAGCGTGGAAAGTAGGCAACATTGTGGGCGTCCTCCTGATGGACATCAAGGCGGCATTCCCAAGGGTGGCAAGAAGGAGGCTGATCCATGCAATGAAGGCCAAGCGAGTATATGGAGACCTCATATGATGGACCGAGAGATTTCTCTCAGAAAGAACCGTGGAGATGGAGGTCTACGATGCGGAGCTGTGGGTAATCGGACACGCACTCCGGGAGTTAAGCGAGAAGAGAGACATCCTGCAGGCACTGCAGCCGATGGACAGACCACCAGCAGAAAATGCTCTGGAAAGTGGTGGGGAAGGTGACGGGCTGGAACGCGGGCAGATGCCGACATGCGCAGGTCTCTGAGCTGTTTTCCATGGAGAAGTGCGATCAAGCGGTGATGGACTTCCTGGCAACTACGGACGTCGGGAAGTTACCGCCCAAGCGAGTGGAGGAGTGAGGTTCTTCGGAGCGGTAGTATCTCTTTTGGTTCATCTCGTTCGGTTCGTCTCTTTTGTTCTCATCGATCTTTTTGCTTTCTTTTTTCAGTGAGGACGAAAGGTAGCAGGAGCGGAGCTCCGCCATCTAGCCGGCCTGCCTGGAGGTGGAGGGGATTAGGGGTCTGTCATACTGTAAATAGAGTGAATACAGTATGATTAAAACAAACAAACAAAATCAGAATGACGGTTCATAATCTCTTGATGAATAAATATTCCAGTCGTCAGCTGGCGAGTCCAATCCAATTCAGTGATGAAGACACAGCAGCATTGGACTGCAAGTTTCGTCTCACCCACAGGTATCTAGTATACCGAGTCCTCCCCGCAGTCCTTGCAACTCCTCGCAGGTTTTTACCCGACGAGTTTCTACCGGTACTCGCCCCACTGTCCCGTGTGACATCCTACCGCTGCTGTGTATCCGCTGTTGTATATCTACCACTCTGTATGTTGGAACGGTTCATAGAGTACGTCATTACTTGCCTTGGGTTAGGGTTGGCGATCTCTTGTGTATTTAGCTACGTGTCATCTTAGATTTAGATAATCAATCGCTTCACTGAGAGTCGGTTCAACAGTATATTGGCCGCTGTGTATCTACCGCTGTGTATCTACATCGGCCTCCATGTATCTGCCACTGAATGTCCACCACTCTGTCACTGTGTATCTGCCTCTTTATATACACCACTGTGTATCAATTACCCGATCTATCACCAAACATCCACTAGTATATTTCTGTCACCTTGCCATATCTGCTCTGTGTATCTGCCATCAGCTTTGCATCTAAATTGGGTACCATGTATCTGCCACTGTATCTACCGCTGTGTATCGGCTGGTGTATTTTTGTCACCCTGCCATATCCGCTGTGTTGTATCTACTACTGTATCTAGATCGGCCACCATGTATCCGGTGCTGTGTTCTGCCTACTTATAATGTACAATCATATCCATTAGTGAAGTGGGTGAGTTATGCTCCGATCATAAAGTAATATATACATAAAATATGAGAACTTCATCGCTCTTACACCTTCCGGTCTCTGATCTACGATATGTTTAATATTGATAGAATGGTTGTGGAAAAACATCGATTTTTAAGGTTTATTGTATATTATTCTAAAGCCGCTTTATTAGTTTTAAAGCCTTCTGTAGCCTCGATAGATAAATCAATCAAGCATCTATTGTAACAGGCAGTGTTACTTTTGGTACGGTGATTGTTGCTTTAATGTTTGTTGTGGGGTAGAAAACTTCGTACACAACCATGTATATATCTATAGAACAGAACTTGGGCCCATCACAGGGTAGGGTATCTACATATATGTAATACCTCCCCTCTCACTACGTTCCGTAGCGTAGGAAAACCATAAACATAAATCTATAAGAAATATCCGTGCCGTCTTTCCACGCCATCTGAATCCGGGTATGTGAGGGTTTAATGTGCATGGGGGGTGTGATGGCTTTTTTAAGTTATAGGGCATTCCCCGTGTCGCCTGAAATACCTAAAAACTTCCTTGGGAGCGGGGGTAGGTGCATGTAGGTGTTCGGTTGTTGTCCCAAGACGAGCTAGCGTCTTCAGTGTGGGTCGATGGCCATGCGATTAGCGATGAATAACTTCGTGTGCGTATCATCGTTTGTACCATACCCATTTTTAGCGCCCTACAGCACCCTTATCTATAGCAGTCTGCGGGACGACTTACTACGTTTGAAGAATGCATGAGGTTGCCGCAGAACAATTGGTTGGCTAGGCTAGCATCTTTTGATTCGTTACCTTCCAACTGTCCAATCGTCCAATAGTTTGAATCCACATGTTTGAGCGACCCTACCATTCCGTCGCCCCGCAACCAGAATAGAATAAGAGCCCCTCTCCCTCTAAAATCCTACCAAGACTTTGCACATACAATACGCGAACCACAACTTACCTTTTGATTTTGACTTGATCCATCGACCTCAGCTATATCTCAAAATGTCTTCTGCGGGACAACGAGGAAAGAAACGCCAGCTATCGGATCCGCTACAGAATGAGCAGAAGGATCGGCCATGGAACCCGCAGCCGGATCTGCGGGGGTACGAGCAGGGGGACCTTCAAGGAGGTGGTGGATCAAGTGTGAAGGTTGGCATTACGCTAATGATGCCGTCAAGATCTGGATGGTGGCTAACGATGATCTGTATAGCCGGCACTGAAGCGAGACGGTATTTTCCCCTTCCGTACCTAGACCATCTACCGAAGACTACAATATCGAGTTAGGCGCCTCACGAAATATCACCGGTAGACGAAGCCTCGGTCACACACCCATCAGCCGCAACACCGCCTCCCGATACAACATAGGAAGCAGCAGGAACACAACAATGACAAACAGCTACAATATTGTAGACAACTCACGTGCCTACGACCATGCCAAGCACAACGAATTTACACACTCGGAATTTTATGGCCACGCAAGCTTTGGTGCGCCAATCTGTTCTTTGCTGCGATAGGGCAACACATTCGGCTGACACCTCTGTTTAGGAGATACTTACATTCACAACACCCCGCAACCCGGCCCTCCGATGGACATTCGAATGCACGAAGTCTTGCAAAAGTTAGGTACTTAATTATACTGAAAGAAGGTATAACTATTATGATTCTCATAACTAATCCCACCGGCCCAGTTCAAACGATCGGCTGGGATATTCTCTCAGGCAAGTTATCTGTCATCGATCAGGACGCGTATCTATCCACGATCTCACCTTTTAACCGGAACAATCCGGAGAATTTTTGGATATCCAAGAATATCGACTTTATGCAATGGGAATTGGCCAATGACTCACGAGCACTATTGCTATCTGCGCCGCCTGGCCACGGGACGACCGAAGTTTGCTCGCACGTCATCGACCTTGCTCAGAGGAAGGCCTCCCAGACAAACAGCTGCGTGCTCTACTTTTTCTCCTCAACTGCCGCAAAAGCTAGGCGCTTGACCGTCTTCACCCACACACTACTCCGCCAGATTGTCTGCTGTTCAAGTGATCAAAAGGCCAACTCTATCGCAGTTGCCTTCCTCAGCACCCTGGTAGATGGACATTTCCAGCGACGCTCGCAGTATTTCAAGAGGACGATCCCCTGGACACAACGTGCAGAAGATTCTAGATTTCGAGGATAACGAACTTATCACACCTTTAATGGAAGCCATTAAAAAGCAGAGATTCAGAGTTGTCGATCATCGTGGATGGCTTGCAGGAGAATATTGCTTACTGGTTGATCCAGCTTACTGTGGAACAACACCAAAGTCGAAAGTTTTGCTTACAAGTCAATCCCCATTCGGGATGATACCCGACGGAATGCGTACATCGAATACGATAAGGAGCCAAAGGGTCTGCATGTCCGCCACTCTTCAGCTAGATCTTTGCTAACTACCTAACCCAGAGTGTCTTCGTTTTCTCCAACATGACGATACACGGTATGGAAAAATTCAAAGAGCATGACGGTTCGCTGGAATGGCTCTGGAAGCACCCACAATACCTAAAATGGTCGGCATCGACAACTTCCAGCTTCTATACATCGAGGGGAAGCCGGGTAGTGGGAAGAGCACCCTTGCAAAATATTTGAAACAAAACCTTATCGAGAGGGAGCCAAATACCCGTTCAAGTACCGTTGCTCATTACTTCTACACTTTCCGAGGAACGGAATTGGAACGTACTCATGTGAATATGCTGCGGTCACTTCTCTACTGTATACTGCAGCAGGACGAGTCGTCTTTTTTTCATTTCCAACAGGAGTTCCGGAACTTTCGACGTAACAATCTCTCGGAATGGCCTTATGACTCTCTGAAAAGAGTTCTATCCTCATTTGCAAATCATCCCTCAACGAAACCTATCTACCTCATTCTTGACGCGATGGACGAGTCGAGAAAGACGACAGACGCAGTATCATACAGTTACTCTGCGATCTTTGCTCAAAGAAAAACCATTGCAACATAAAGGCATTCGTTGCGAGTCGTCCTCTTGCCGAGCTCAAACACCGCATTAAAGAACCCCATCATGTTATAAAATGCAGGATGAGAATACGGGCGATATTTTCCGATTTGCTTACGATTTCCTCAACAAAGATCTCAAGTTAACTGGGAAGATCCTTGTTGAAGCCATGGATTATATCACTGAAAACGCTCAAGGGGTATTCGTGTGGGTGAATTTAGTTAAAACCGAACTACTCGACTATGCCGAAACCGGCTATACGGAAGCCGAAATCTTAGATGCTCTACGAGACCTTCCTCCGAAGCTGGAGGACTTCTACAAAAAAATGTTTGACAAGCTAGAGAAAGGCCAAAGTCGGGACATCAATATCGGAATAAAGCTGTTTCGCTTCGTGCTTTTTGGAATTCGCCCTCTTACAGTTGAAGAACTGCGCAATGCTCTTGCTATGCTGGATAACCATAATCCCCCTATGAAGAGTTTCAGCGAAATAAGATACATGAAATCGAAAGGCGAATTGAGCACTGTGGAGGCAACTTTTTAGAAATTAAAGGCAAGCCCTTTGAGAGAGAACTGCATCACGAAATTGATTGCTTCTGTAGCGGATAAAACCGTTCAATTTATGCACCAAACTGCTCGCGAGTTCTTGATCCGGACCATCCCGAACGCCTCGAGTTTAATGTTTGACCTTAGTGGTGATGCCCACAGAGCACTAGCTACAACGTGGGTTCGATATCTGATGCTTTGTTTCACAAGCCCCAGCATGCGAGATGGTTTTTCAAAAATCGAGAGTTGGGGTCTGAGAGACTATCGAGCCTATGCGAAATATCTGAACGAGTGGCCATTGATCAAATATACACTTCGCTATATCAAAGACCACCATGACCTCTGTGGTCGGAATGAGGAAGTTTCACAACTCGTTACCTCACTGGTCCGGCAGCTGGCCGTACTCAACCCTCATATTTTCTAGGAAGCTTCTTGATTTTCTCTTCAGACACAATAACGGACAAGCAATCCTGGTTAACGAGCACCAAGGAACCTCTGAGAATTCAAATACAGTACCCTCAATGAAGCTGCAGAACTTAAGCTACATCATATATTGGAGGCGTTGCTACTTACGTGTACGCAGGATGCTTCTCACGAGGAACGGAAGACGCCTTTGATTATTTCAGCCCAGAAAGGGCTCGCGGAAGCTACACGACTATTTCTTGGCCTAAATATGGACAAGGACGCCAAGGACAACTCCGGGCGGACGGCGCTGCACCATGCGGCGGAGAATGGGTGGGAGGCCATTGTTTCGCTACTGGTGGAGCAGAAAGCCAATAAAGGAATACGGGATAATTGTAATGAGACGGCATTGCATCTAGCTGTAAGAAGTTGTGAGTTTCCTTCTTGGTACCGCCTCCTGTCGTAGATACGCATGGTTAACGTGAGCACAATACATTTTATTTGTTAGTCCGTGAGTTATCAATCAATCTATTCCGGGTCCGGACAATGAAATGTTGACCAGGGATTGATAACTGCATTCAATAGATAGTAAGTTTCAATCAGCTATTCAATGTGGCAACAATTCATAACTAACCTGAGACCGCCTGCGGGATTCAACAGTGAGTAAGTCGCCGACTATTGCACAGAGTGATAATAAGTGGCTAACTGACGACTACTACTTCGCCCCCATAGCTCGTAAGTTTCTCCAAGAGTTTTCGATGCCTCAGTATTGTATTGCTGACTAGAATCTGGGGCATCAATAGCAAGTGAGTTTGCACAAAATACCCACTCGGCATTGAAAAAAAAGCTAACCTCAACTCGTTGGCTTGGCTCAAAAGCGGGTAAGATTTGCTGGACTGCCTAGCGCCGTAATAATGTGAAGTTAATTGGAACAAATGTGTAATGTGTAGTCGGTATGTAGTACTAAAGACCTCCCATACTGATATACATGTCTAACCAGAACCGGACTGTTTGATCAAATAGAAAGTGGGTTTCCTCTCAACATTCCAGCTTTACAACAACGCATAACTAATGCGGCTCACTGGTTTGGTTATGTAGGATGTGAGTTACAACCGATATTTTGATGGCAATGATAATGCGTGGTTAACTTGAACCCAATGGCTTGATTCGATAGCTAGTGAGTTTCTCCCAAACCGCTCTGAGCTGGATGGAGACTAATCTGAGCCTAATGGCTGGATTCGACAGCCTGTGAGCTTCTCCCTGACCGCTCTGAGCTGGATGGGGACTAATCTGAGCCCGATGGTTTGATTCGACAGCTGGTGAGTATTTCCCAGGCCGCTCTGAGCTGGATGATGACTAATCAGAGCCCAATGGCTTGATCCGACAGCAAGTAAGTTGCTGCCTGACCGCTGTAAGGTGGATGGTGGGTGACTAATCTGAGCCCAATGGCTGGATTCGACAGCCGGTGGGTTTCTCCCTGACCGCTCTGAGCTGGATGGTGACTATTCTGAGCCCGATGGCTGGATTCGACAGCCTGTGAGTTTCTCCCTGAGATGGATGGTGACTAATCTGAACCCGATGACTTGATTCGACAGCGAGTGAGTTTCTCCCTGACCGCTCTGAGTTGGATGGTGACTAATCTGAGCCCGATGGCTTGATTCGACAGCCGGTGAGTTCCTTCCTGACCGCTCTGAGCTGGATGGTGACTAATCAGAGCCCGATGGCTTGATTTGACAGCGGGTGAGTTTCTCCTTGACCACTCTGAGATGGATGATGACTAATCTGAGCGCAATGGCTTGATTCGGCAGCGTGTGAGTTTCTCTCTGACCGCACTGAGCTGGATGGTGACTAATCAGAGTCCAATGGCTTGATTCGACAGCAAGTAAGCTTCTCCCTGACCGCTCTGAGCTGGATGGTGGGTGACTAATCTGAGCCCAATGGCTTGATTCGACAGCCGGTGGGTTTCTCCCTGATCGTTCTGAGCTGGATGGTGACTAATCTGAGCCCAATGGCTGGATTCAACAGCTAGTGAGTTTCTCCCTGACCGCTCTGAGCTGGATGGTGACTAATCTGAGCTCGATGGCTTGATTTGGTAGCTCGTGAGTTTCTCCCTAGCCGCTCTGAGCTGGATGATGACTAATCTGAGCCCGATGGCTTGATTCGACAGCGAGTGAGTTTCTCCCTGACCGCTCTGAGCTGGATGGTGACTAATCAGAACCTGATGGCTTGAATCGACAGCGTGTGAGTTTTTCTGTGACCGCTCTGAGCTGGATGGTGACTAATCTGAGCCGGATGGCTTGATTCGACAGCGAGTGAGTTTCTTCATGACCGCTCTGAGCTGGATGGTGACTAATCTGAGCGCGATGGCTTGATTCGACAGCGTGTGAGTTTCTCCCTGACTGCTTTAAGCTGGATGGCGACTAATCTGAGCGCGATGGCATGATTCGACAGCGTGTGAGTTTCTCTCTGACCGCTTTGAGCTGGATGGTGACTAATCTGAGCCTCATGGCTTGATTCGACAGCCTGTGAGTTTCTCCCTGACCGCTCTGAGCTGGATGGTGACTAATCAGAGTTCAATGGCTTGATTCAACAGCCGGTGAGTTTCTCCCTGACAGTACTGAGATGGATGGTGACTAATCTGGCTTGATTCGACAGCCTGTGAGTTTCTCCCTAACCGTACTGAGCTGGATGGTGACTAATCAGAGCCTGATGGCTTGATTCGCCAGCTAGTGAGTTTCTCCCTGACCGTTCTGAGCTAGATGGAGATTAATCTGAGCCCGATGACTTGATTCGACAGCTAGTGAGTTTCTCCCTGACCGCTCCGAACTGGATGGTGACTAATCTCAGCCCGATGGCTTGATTTGCCAGCCCGTAAGTTTCTCCCTGACCGCACTGAGCTGGATGATGACTAATCAGAGCCCGATGGCTTGATTCAACAGCAAGTGAGTTTCTCCCGGACCGCTCTGAGCCCGATGGTGACTAATCTGAGCCCGATGGCCTGATTTGACAGCCCGTAAGTTTCTCCTTGACCGCTCTGAGCTGGATGGTGACTAATTTGAGCCTGATGGCTTGATTCGACAGCGTGTGAGTTTCTCCCTGACCGCTCTGAGCTGGATGGTGACTGATCTGAACGCGATGGCTTGATTCGACAGCGAGTAAGTCAACCCGTGACCGTTCTCCCCAACAATAGTGAGTCGCTAATCTGGCACCAATCGTTTGGCTAAATAGCCTGTGAGATCCCCTATAACCTGCGCCACAATGTTGAATAGCTGACCTTATCCCGGTTGCTTGGTTTGACAGTCCGTGAGTTTCTTCATATTGTTTGTTATTGCGGTTCTGTGGTGCTAATTGGAGCTCGATGACGTAATGCGGTAGTCTGTGAGTTTACCAAGGTCGTCGCGGTTATAATCGGCTAACGTGAATCGCATGGTTGTACATGGTAGCATGTGAGCTTTCTTGAATGCCTGTGACCACTACGATCGTGCGTCACTAACCTGGGTCTATGACTCCTTGACAGTGTCCAACTCCTATATCGTGATTAGGCAAGGCTGAGGTTTGGTTAGTTAATGGGTGGTAGTGGGTGGCTCGTTAGTGGGTGGTTCGTTAGTGGGTGGTTCGTTAGTGGGTGGTTCGTTAGTGGGTGGTTCGTTAGTGGATCGGTATATACTCAGGTACTCGTGTACATGATCGGACGCGCCTTTTCTGGTATTAACTTTGGCTGGCAGAGCAGGGTGTTGACCAGGGGGAAATTTTAGCTGGAAGTTTCCAGTTCTGATATTTTATACCCAAATTGTGTGTTGCACAATCGCGACTTGCCAGTTCTGTATGATTAGCTGCTAGAACAGGAGCGTCCGATCTTTTACCCTCGTACCAAAGTATGTTACGTGGTATTCTGCTGACTTCCGATTGGTGCTCACAACGGGGCTCCAGTGCTTTGTGGTGTGCTAGAAGCGTAGTGTCTATTCTCTAAGTGTTACGATCTATGTATACACAGAATTGAGCCGCACACGTGACCAACGTACACCCTACATCCACTTCCCCTACAAAAGTTTTCTATCTGAAAAGCAAAAAAAAAAGCACCAAAACCTCATTCTTGAATAGCTGCTACTCTTATACTCCTCCTTATTGGTGGTAGCCCATGATTTTGGCTGCCTGCATTCGGGTTGTTGTCGCCGACTGTGGCGGTCCCGAATGTTTTGCAGGGTAGGGGTTTTTCGGGAGGAGATTGTTCAAACTCTTGCCATTCATGGTAGCCGCATACTCCCTGACTGTCTCTTCACCTCCGGAACGGGTGAGGTCTATCAGTGGCTCCCGCATACACTCCCCCACTGATTGGCTCTTCCAATGGACTTGAAATTTGGCCTTTCCTTTCTTGACTTGCCACTGGCGAACAGCTTCCAACCCATACTCTGCATCACCATTTTTGGTGACTTTGTTTGAATCATATTGCATTCGTCCGCTAGCGGCCATGGCATAATCCTATTCCTGAACACTTCCACGTTTCAAACCAAGGCCGGGCACAAGGCCTCAGCACCTCAGCCTTCTACGCTCATCAGGAAAAACCCAAAGTGCATTGCCGAACTCTCTGACGTTTGCAAGCTCAACATCGAAATGATAGAATTTAGGTTTCAGAAACTCTGGGCGAGATGTGCGTCTGAGCACTCAGCTTGTCAAGGGTTCATAACGAGTTGATGACGCGTTCATGAGAGTGAACCCCTCGGCTCTAGTTTCAGCATGAGTTCATGAACCTCAGAATTCTCGGCAAGCAAAGCGGAAATTACTCGTTTTACCCCTTGTTCCACTGGGTTGAGGTCCAATGATTCCACCAGTCCAGCAATGGACCAGTCCGGACCGGGTCCGTCCAAGTCCAGTCCAGTCCAGTCCGAGTAATTTTTGGACCGGGATCGGACCAATCCCCAGTTCTGCTGGACCAGGACTGGATTGGACTGGACTGGTGTGAACCAGTCCAACACAGTGTCTAGGGTTAGGGTATATTTCTGAGTGTATCGGTCTTTTAATGGGAGAAATATATCTCGAATACAGACAAAACAGTCATAATTTCGCCACGAGTAGGTATTCAGAGATGACCGGTGATAACACGTGAGGGTGAGTCATGTTTTCGGTGGTATTTGACTAAGAAACAATATCGAAATTGCAAGCATGTGTGGACTGGTCCAGACCAAGCCCGTCCAGTCCAAGACTGCCAGTCTGTGGTCCAGTCCAGTCCAGCCAGAAGGTTGGACTGGACTGGACTGAGCCCTACCCCAGACTGGGTCCGTCCGGACTGGTGGAATCATTGTTGAGGTCACAATTGCTATTTCCGAACCAAAGTACGCCTGTATACGAGTTCCCATTAAACTAAAATGTATACTCAGACACTAATAACTAGTTTCGCAATTTTATTTTCTCTCTACTAACCACCACACCTTCCGACTAAACTATCTGACAAAAGAAATTCTTTGATCGAACGAGTAACTTGAGTACCTGAGCTTAGCTGGATTGAACTGGTGGGGAATGTAAAGAGAAGAGTAGATACACTGGTTAAGAGCTAATTATATATACATAAGCGTGCTTGTAGCGCTATAATATACTCGATGAGATGAATTAAATGGCCCAATCCGCGAGTCAATCGCAGTTGAACTGCAAAAGTTAAACAAATTCAGCGGTGGAGAATCAGGAGGAGGAGGAGGAGGAGGAGGAGTAGAGCAGCCGGTTGAGCAAGCCTCGCAACAGTATACTGGTTCATACCAGTATACCAGCAAATACCGGTACAGACAAACAGTTGGTTGGTACAGTTTGAGAAATTGCTGGTACAGTTGGAGTGTTATAAACTGCAGTACAGATGCAAAATTATACTGGTATACTGGATTATACTGTTGGTATGGTTGCGGCTGCACTTTCGCCTACTAACCATGTGTGCTGGCCTTGAAAGGAAGTGGCAATGCATATGAGAATAGCATAATTTATGAATGACTGTGTTCTTATTAGTGCTTGTTTGTACTGGTAACGTATTTCTCGGTCTAACCGCCCACGGCCTAGTAACCGATCACGCAATTTAGCACGCAAGCGCCCTTGGCTGCATGAGCAGGGGTTCATATTCACCCCACTCCTAAACTCAATTTTCACCTTCCCACTTCATCATTGCAACCATGGGCAGAGTGAAGCGCAGAGAACCGGCTGCTGACAGGGAAAATGACATCCGAGAGGCCAAACATGTGTAACTTAGTGGTGAAGTAGCATCCATCCACGCAGCAGCCTCAACTTACGGCAATGATTCCACCAGTCCAGCAATTATCCAGTCCGGACCGGGTCCGTCCAAGTCCAGTCCAATCCAGTCCGAGAAATTTTTGGACCGGGCTCGGACCAATCCCCAATTTTTCTGGACCTGGACTGAACTGGCCTGGACTGCTTTGGACCAGTCCATTCGGGCCGAATCGGCCCGAATACGCTCGGAGTTACTGATATACTTAGTCAACATATAGACTCATCTTGCCATTCGCAAGTCACCATGCACATCTCACCCCTCACCACCTGCTACTTGCCACTCACCAGTCACCTGTGTAATCTTCGGAGTCACTGAATAGACTCATAAACAATAGCTCACTTGCCATCGCCAGTCACCACTCTCCACCACTTACCACTTGCCATTCCGAATTTCACTGCCTCATCTTGTTGACTAAAGATTTCGCCTGAAAGGCCTATGACATTCTAGAAGGCCAGCGAAGATGCTAGAGTGCACTGGAGAGTGGTTACTGATGATCTGAGTCGCCAAGTAGACTCATACAAGATGAGTCACTCGCCACCTACATAGCCACTGATGATTTGTAATGCATCTTCGCAATGGTTTCTCTATAGAACCTTAGATTTCCTTGTGTATATAAAGCATAGATCTTCTCCTCCTACCCTCAATATAGTCTCAACCCATCTCTGTGGGATCCTCAGATTCAAACTGCATATATAGCATAGTCTCTACCCAGAACCTTTAACAACCTTTTTCAATTCGACAGCCATTGTCAACGAAGCCATTTCTATTGTTCTCCATTTTAATTGATATTGATCTCCATGTCATCACAATCACTGACGGATCTCAGTGGCAGCGAAGACTTTCTGCCATCCGGGACTGAGTCTGAGTTCTCACCGGGGTCTGGTTCTTTTGACTCGAATTCTCAGGCTGTTTCCACCAGTGTTCCTAACCGGCCCGGCCTCCATTTTGAAAGCCTGCGCTAACGGCGGCCCGGCCCGGCCTGAACCAAAAGCCGGCCTGCACGTGATTTAATGAGCCTGCAGATATATGAAAAGCCTGCATAAGCCTGCAATATAGGATATGCCTGCAGATGCCTGCAGAAGCCTACAGAAGCCTGCACAAGCCTGCATCGGCCTGCATCGGCCTGCAGAAGCCTGGGAAAGCCTGCGAAAGTCTGCAGAAGCCTGGGAAAGCCTGCGAAGGCCTGCAGAAGCCTGAGAAAGCCTGAGGAAATGCAACGAATCTACAAATGTAGGCAAAGCCTACAGGCTTCGGGCGGCTTTCGTTTTGTATATAAGAGCAGCTTATTCTCCCTTTTCTACAGTCAGTCAGGCAGTGAGTCAGTTCAGTCCAGTCAGTCCATCTACGAGCAACAATCAAATCATGTCTTTTAGGGAAGGCCCTGCTCCAAACGAGTCCGCTTCACAGCAAGATACACTTTCAGTCATCAACTTTGGAATGGGTGATGATGATAGCCTTTTGAGCTCGGTTCCAAGCGGTCTCTTTGCTTCAATCATGGGCAGTAACCCAGGAGATGCCGATGGTGATGAATCCAAACCTTTGATTGCTAATCAGTTACTAATGAATGAGATTATCAATTAGACATGTCTACCCTCGAAATTCCTGCCGCTTTTCTTCCTTCGAAGAAACGCCGCTCTGTCCATTGTTGGTTCCCATGCAATGGAATTGAATTTGAAGATTTGAAAGGCGTCATTCGCTGGAGATGTGCTAGATGCACTCGACATCTGGCACCCACATACACTGATGGCTCTACTCGCAATATGAATAAGCATCTTGAAGATGCACATGGCATCACCAAAGATAATCCCATTGGGGAAGTTACCATGCCAGTAGATGACACACTGCAAATGGCATTTGCAAAGGCAATTCACAAACTTCAGTTCAATAGAGATCTCTTCAAAGCACTACTGATCCAATGGATTGTAACAACCAACATTCGCTTTCGTGTAGTTGAGCAGCGCACCTTCCGCCTTCTACTGAGTTACTTGATGGCCTGTGTATGTTAAATCCCATTGTATAATTGTAATCATTGTCAGATGGGCTAAACAGTATTTTCCAGACGGCTTCGTTTACAGCCATTCCTGAAGCACTTCCTGCCAGTGGCGACACCATACGAAATTGGATAATTGCACGATATCAACAAGGACAGATGGAGATGGTGGCCCGTTTGCAGGAGACCGATTTCCGGGTGCACTTCAGTTTTAATCTCTGGACATCACCAAATCACCGTGCATTCTTTGGAGTGGTGGGCCATTGGATTAGTAGTACGGGTGATTTGGTCACTGCTCTTTTGGGAATGGAACGCTTTCGTGGACCTCATACTGGTGCAAATCAAGCCGAGATCATCTGGTATCTTCTTGAACAATACGGATTGAAAAACAAAGTAGGCTACTTTACCACCGATAATGCAACCAACAATGACGCTGCAATGTATGAGCTTGCCAAGCATTTCAGTGCTGATAACATAACCTTCGATCCTGTTTGTGCTCGCATGCGGTGTTTCGGGCATGTCATCAATCTTGTCGTAAAGGCGTTTCTCTGGGGTCAAAATGCAGATGCAGTTGAACAAGAGCTTGGGGCTTTGGATGATGATGTCAATAGTACACAAAAGCTACAGCTCTGGCGGAAACGAGGACCAATTGGACGCCTCCACAATATCTGCACATGGATTTACGCTCCCCTCAGCGACGCGATCGTTTCACTGAAAAGGCTAAACTGATGGTTCCCGATGCTACTGCATATATCCCACTCATTGGAAGTGTAACACGCTGGCATGGTGATGTGGATGCCATTGAACGTGCTTTCATTTTGCGGGCCGCTTTGGATGAATTTGTATTCACAGCCATTCGGAGGAGCAACGAAAGAAGAAGAGCAAATCACCAAACACTTCTACAGATGATATGATGGATCCTGAGCTCATTGTCACAGACGAATTATCTGAGGATGACTGGGAGGATTTGAAAGTCATTCATAATATACTGAGTCCATTCAATGTGTGGTCACTACAGCTTCAAGCGCTCAGTTCACAAAGAATCGTCCAAACGGATTTGTCGCCGATGTCATTCCAGCAATGGATGAGCTCCTATCCCATCTCGAAGAAGCAAAGCACAACTACTCAGACGAATCAGTATACAGCAGCCATATCATCTCATCTATTCACCTTCCCTGGTCGGTTCTCGATAAGTACTATAGTCTGGCAGATAATCAGCCAGCTCTGTATGAGGCAGTGGCATTACATCCTGATATGAAGCTGAAGTACTTTTGTGACGAGTGGAGTGAACGTCAAGACTGGATTGAATCAGCTACAAGGCACTGCACCACGATGTGGAATACTGAGTATCGTCACCTCCCTGGATTATATGATGCATCATCCCCGTCTACAACTATAGGTCCAATTCCAATGCCTCCACCACCTGCGCCTTCAATTCCACAATGGAGGCGAAAGCGGGCGCGATTGACTATGGAAATTGCAGATATTGATCAAATGAAGCGGTTTCAATCGACGCCAGAGCAGAAGATGTTACAGATCTCATACAGTACTGAGCGAAGAGATTGAACTCACCCCAATGGTCCCAGCTAGCCCGTATGGCTGTTACCATCCATTCCATTCCGGCAATGTCATCTGAAGTAGAAAGAGTATTCAGCAGTTCAAAGTTATTGATATCTGATCGTCGCAATCGTCTGGGGGATGCTATTATATCTGCAGTCGAATGTTTAAAGTCCTGGGAGAGGGCAGGGTTAACTGAGATGAAAGAGATCCGCCAGGTGGAGGACTTACTGATTGCGCTGGAAAAACGGAAGGAATAGGTGGATATTTGGAGTCTTGGACTACAGTCAGTGATGCAGTGATGGGCCGATGGCAGGGTTATGAACTTGAGTTTACTTTGGAGGTTTTCTTAGTTTAGGACTTTAGGTAGCAGCAATGGGTGTCATTTAAACATTATATGTTGTTTATGCTTGTTCTATTGAGCTTATAAGTTGGCAAATAAAGCCTGCAGGCCGGCCGCCCGGCCGCCAAGAAAAAGCCGCCCGGCCGGCCGGAAAAGCCTGCAGGCCCGGCCTAAAGCCTGCAGGCCCGGCCCGGCCTTCATTTCAAAGCCGCCGCTAAGGCCGGCCCGGCCCGGCCTACGCAAAGCCGGCCTGGCCGGGCCGCTTAGGAACACTGGTTTCCACCAGCCCATCATCAACCCATCCTCTTCCTCTGTCTTCCTCAAATGCATCGAATTCATCTATATCCTCAACTGTTGTACACAGAGGCAGCCGCTTGACCTCACCAATTCACGCACATGGTACTATTTCAGGGTCTGGTACAAACCAGTACTGGAAGTGCTCCTACTGTAAGTCTATCCGAATTCAAACACTACGAGTGATGCTTATTCTTATCCAGGTATAATGAAGTATAAGATGACAGGAGGAACAACAAAGCCAGCCCGTCATTTGAAAAGACACCATTCTACAAAGATTACCCTTGGAGTGCCAACTTCCCCAATTATCTCCAGTTTGGTAAATGCTGCAAAGATGTTTGATAAGCAGCGATTCAGTCAGAAGGTAGCTGATGACTTGCTTCTGCTGTGGATCCTCCATGCAAATATTCCCTTCAGTGTGACCTCAGACCACCGGTTTCAGGCCTTGTTGCGGTATCTCAATGACAGGAATCAAATACCACGGTCTCCAACTACAATCAAGCAACGCATTCTTAATCGCTTTCGTGTCTTACAGCCCCGCATTGCTGAGCTCATGCAGCAAGCGATAACTCATATCCATCTTTCTTGTGATGGTTGGACCAGTCCCCATCAAACAATGGCAGTTCTTGGGATAATTGCGCATTTCACTTCACATGCAGGGAAACGGATGAACCCAGTAATTGGACTTCGCTTGCTTGAAGGATCTCATACTGGTGCAAACATGGCCGGGGTTGTCAGTGAGCTTCTGCAAGAGTATGGAATACAGGATAGATTGGGATACTTCATGGGGGACAATGCTAGCAACAATGATACATTGGTTAGGGCTCTGGCTGATGAACAGGTATCTGGGGAACATCACTATAACGCACAAGAACACCGTCTTCGCTGTGTCGGTCATGTCATTAACCTTGTAGTGAAGGCATTCTGGTTTGGGCAGGTGGATCGGATGATACTGCAGGATACAGTTATTGTCACCCGAGATACAATTGCAGAGTGGAGGAAAATGGGGCCCTGGGGCAAAGCTCACAACATCACAACCTATGTACTGGCATCACCTCAGAGGCGGCAGGAATTCAAACGGCTTGGTGGAGACACCATGCTCCACAGAGACAATGCCACCCGTTGGAATACTGGATACACAATGCTTCAAAGTATAATTCGAAACAGGGATGCAGTGGATGTCTTCTGTCTACGCCATACTGAACAGCTGGAAGAAGATCGACTATCCATGGATGATTGGGAACAACTGGCAGATGCTGTGGGTATCTTGCAACCATTTCACTCTGCAACACTACGTATGGAGAGTGATTTCTCCGAGCTGCACAATATTCTTGTTGAACTTGACTTCCTTCGAGCCACATTTACCAGTGTGTTACAGAAATATCAGGCCAATCCTCATCTACATATCCGCAGGGCATCCGCAGAGGGATTGTAGTCCTGGATAAGTATCGGGAGTTGTTTAAAGAGCTCACCGTCTGTGTTGCAGCGGTGGTGTTGCATCCAGCGTACAAGTGGGAATACTTCGAGGTGGCGGTGGACAAGCTTGAATGGACTGAAGATCAATTGCAGGATGCCAAGCTGCGTGTGCAGGGACTGTGGCTAACGAAGTACATGCCAGTGTCTTCACTTGGAGGGTCAGAGGGAGAACGCCAGCCTGATACTCCGCCATCTCCAGTTACTCCATTTGCAACCTGGCGGGCACAGAGGCAGCGCACTGTAATTAGTAACTCTACCCTCAATTGATTCAAGTTGAATCAAATCTGACAGTTGCACAGTAGATGAATATGACAGATATCTTTCAACTCCAACTGAGCCATCGATCACCAATCCATTCACCTTGTGGCAGCCCCAGCAGCAGATGTATCCACATCTCTCTTCAATGGCACTTGATATTCTATCCATACCAGCAATGTCGGCTGGAGTGGAAAGGCTCTTTTCACAGTGCAAAATAATGCTCACAGACAGGCGAAATAGGCTACAAATTGATTCCCTACAGGCTGTGGAATATCTCAAATCATGGAATAGGCTTCAACTGGGTCTTCCAGAGATAGTAGTTACTGAAGCACTGTTGGATGTCATGGATGAAGGAGATCAACTAGATGGAGAACGACCTGAGGAGGAAGATATGGATTTGGAAATCATGTAACTATTCTGCAATTTTGGAAGCATCATGCCAACATGCATGTCAATTAGTTTCATTTGGTATGGTTGGGTTTCTTGTGGTGGTGCAGGCGAGTAGTCAGCGGGTGGGTTCGTTGTGATTGCTCGCAGCGGGTGGTTATGAAATGACGTTGTATGTGGGTTAGGGTTGCAGGGATTACTGTCTCATTTCTTTGGTTTTCAATCTACTTTGAAATTGATAAAGATTATCCCGTTTGGACTGGTCCAGACCAAGCCCGTCCAGTCCCAGACTGCCAGTTTGGGGCTCGGTCCAGTCCGACCTTCCGGTGGGACCGGACCGGACCGAGCCCTACCCCAGACCGGGTCCGTCCGGACTGGTGGAATCATTGACTTACGGCATTCCAGACGGTATCCTGTGAGATCGTCGCAGACCCGCTCAACTCCACGGTATTGCACATGTGAAGGAGCAGCTACTCACTCCCGAGAAAGAGAAACTGATTATGAGATTCTGTGAAGCTCTGGATGACCTGGGACACCCACTGCATGGGAAGATGGTTAAGGATTTCGCACTATTTCTGCTATCCCCACAATGTTGCCAGCAATTGGGCAAACACCTGATTACTCACTTCCTACACCAACATTCTGGTATTACTGGCAAGTTCAGTCGGCATCTGGATTGCCAGAGGGCGAATGCAAATGACCCTGTCATCTTTCGAGACTTCTTTTGCAAAGTAAGTTAGATTCGTATACTTCAATATTTTTGATTAACAATTGGTAATGCAGCTGGGAAAAGTTATTAGAAAGTTCAATGCTCATCCAGAAAACATTTACAATATGGATCAGAAGGGGTTCATGCTTGGTCAGGCCTTGAAAATCAAGGATATCTGCTGTACAGGCTGAAGGAATCCACAGTATAGTCAGGATGGAAACCGGGAAATGGTTACAGTTATTGAGTGTATATTTCCACCTGGTACGGTTATACCACCCATGTATATCTATAAGGGTAGAAAGCATATACTAGGATGGCGTGCAGGAGCTCAGGCTAAAGACCAGGCTACCTTCGCTTGATCATCCAAGGATTGGACTGACAACGAATTAGGGTTGGAATGGATGGAAAAGAACTTTGAAAGTTCACAGCTGAAGTATAGGTACCATCAAAATGATCTCCTGCTCCTGCAAACTGCAGTAGTATCAAGAAACAGTCACGTATTCTCATTCTTGATCACCATGGATCACATTTGACATGGGAGTTTTTCGATTTTTGCCCAAAAAGTGATATACATCCTATTTGCCACCCAGTACACTCTACACATATCGTACAGCCACTGGATGTTGGCCTCTTTGGGCCATTATCCCGCTGCTATAGTAATGAGTTGGATTTAGGGATGAGAAAAGGAGGTAATGCCATTAAGAAGGGGCAAATCGATGAGTAGACACACCCCGGAATCTCAATTTATTCGGTTGATAACTTTTCCAATAGACTTGTCACCTGCGCAAGGGCTGCAGCATACACACACAAGAACAGCTTGAGTGCATTCGAAGGTATGGGGATCTGGCATTTGAAATCACGCAAAGTTTTAGAATGCCAATCATGGAATTGCACTTGGCCGGATAAGGCGCCAAGCTCTCCTTTTGCTGCTCAAATGAAAACTCCCGAAAGCCCAGAGCCGTTAGCAGACTAGTATTCAGTGCATTACACCTTGTCACTCGTCAAACACCTTGTTCTCTAAAGCTCAAGTCTCTCATAGGACAGCTGGGAAGGTCTGCCCAGGGGCACTTGCGGACAAAGAATTGGGGGAGGAAATGGTCAGGTTTCTTCGTTCTGGGGGCAAGGATACCACTGCAGTCACAGCTAAAGATCGACGCCACCTTGGTAAAGCTCGTGTGTATACCGCTGAGGATGTGGCGCAGCTCAGAGAAGAGAGAGCAGTGTTCGCAACCGTCCCGTCCGTCCGGGATTGGTTAGGACGGGGACGGACGGCAAGAATCCGTCCGTCCGAGAGCAGGACGGAGACGGCGCCGTCTTTTTGAGGTTGGACGGCGACGGACGGAAAGGACGGCCGTCGACGGAGAAGTCTTAGCGCATGTTCTAGTCCAGTCACGGAGGATGTCCCTCCGCGGAGAGACCGGTCCATTCACGGAGTTCCACCCTCAGTGACTGGACTGGTTCATTTGCGGAGTGTACCCCTGCACCCCACCTCCTTGAATGGACTGGTCCATTCACCGAGTGTACACTCGGTGAATGCTCTGCACGCATATATGCTGTTCTAGTCAGTTCACGGAGGATGTCAGTCCGTAGAGTGACCAGTCAACCCGCGGAGTAACTAGGTTCCGTGAACTGACCAGTCACTTCATAGAGCCATAGCGGCACTGACAAAAATGACAAAAGCTCGGTCCAATTAAGTCTGCGAGTATTTGTCCAATCACCAAGAGATGTATATATGTAACATGCAAAATACATCGCTCTTTCAATTTCCGGTCTTTGATTTAGGATATCTTTAAAATTGATAGAGCAGCTTTAAGAACACACCCAAAAAACGCTAAAAATCGATGTTTCTCCACAACCATTCAATCAATATTAGAGATATGGTAAATTGGAGACCAAGAATTGAAAGAGCGATAAATTATGCATACTTCATGTACACATAATTTTGTGATCAGAGCAATTGTTAATGTTGGTTGAGCATAATTAGCACTAGTCAGTTCACGGATCCGTGATCTGACTGGTTCATGTGGGACTCACCGGTTACTCCGCGGACTGACATTCTCCGTGAACTGACTAGAACACTGGACAGCGCATCGAGTGAACAGATTCATCCCATCAATTGCATGATCCAATTTAGCTATTGGGGCACGGTATCCACTAAAAAACACATTGGTAAAAACATAACCAAAAACAAAAACGGTAGTTTAACTGCTTCGAACCGTGAAAAAAACCTGCCAAGTACCAAATTGCGCGACTTAATCTCGCATACTCATAGAACCGGTGCTACATGTCTATCAGATCATTGGATGCGAATCGGATTAGAAACAACTCACGGATAGGGATAGCGTCTGCATCAAGCTCGATAAAAATAACTCTACCTGACGAACATCCTATTACAAAAATGTTATGTCGAACAGCCATATCCATTACTCGATAATCGGGAGGAAGCCACAATATATTTTCTGTCTTCCACTTCACTCAGTTTCCGCTTACGTGCACAGGATGATGGGATATCGACTGGGATCGACTCTCGCGATAAGTACCGGTTTCGAACTCTAGTATCCCATGATCTGTCTCAAGATACGAACCGATGCTGGAGAAAGATAGTTTCCAAATTGTCTCCCCAATACACAGTGTCTGAATTGGATCTTGCGTCTTGGTATCCCAGAGCCTGACTGTCTTGTCCCCAGATGCAGAGGCAAGGACCTGTCCATCCGGTGAAAATGCAACCGCACTGACCCAGTGAGAATGACCTTCCAGGGTGGCTCGCAACGCTCCTGTCGATGGATCCTAGAGCCTGACTGTCTTGTCCAACGATGCAGAGGCAAGGACCTGTCCATCCGGTGAAAATGCAACCGCGCAGATCCCGTCAGAATGACCTTCTAGGGTGCCTCGCATCGCTCCTGTCAATGGATCCCAGAGCCTGACTGTGTTGTCAAAAGATGCAGAGGCAAGGAGCTGTCCATCCGGCGAAAATGCAACCGCACGGACCCCGTCAGAATGACCTTTTAGGGTGGCTCGCGACGCTCCTGTCGATGGATCCCAGAGCCTGAGTGTGTTGTCAGAAGATGCAGAGGCAACGATCTGTCCATCTGGCGAAAACGCAATCGCGCAGACCACGAGAGAATGACCTTCCAGGGTGGCTCGCAACGCTCCTGTCGATGGATCCCAGAGCCTGACTGTCTCGTCCCACGATGCAGAGGCAAGGACACGTCCATCCGGCGAAAATGCAACCGTGCAGACCCTGCCAGAATGACCTTCCAGGGTGGCTCGCAACGCTCCTGTCGATGGATCCCAGAGCCTGACTGTCATGTCACGAGATGCAGAGGCAAGGACCTGTCCATCCGGTGAAAATGCAACCGCGCAGACCTCGTAAGAATGACCTTCCACGGTGACACCCAACGCTCCTATCGATGGATTTATCCCCCCAATACACAGTGGCTGAATTCGATCTTGCGTCTTGGTATCCCAGAGCCTGACTGTGTTGTCGTCAGATGCAGAGGCAAGGACCTGTCCATCCGGTGAAAATGCAACCGCGCTGACCCAGTGAGAATGACCTTCCAGGGTGGCTCGCAACGCTCCTGTCGATGGATCCCAGAGCCTGACTGTGTTGTCGGAAGATGCAGAGGCAAGGACCTGTCCATCCGGCGAAAATGCAACCGCGCTGACACCTTCAGAATGATCTTCCATGGTGGCTCGCAACGCTCCTGTCGATGGATCCCAGAGCCTGACTGTGTTGTCGGAAGATGCAGAGGCAAGGACCTGTCCATCCGGCGAAAATGCAACCGTGCTGACCCCTTCAGAATGACCTTCCAGGGTGGCTCGCAACGCTCCTGTCGATGGATCCCAGAGCCTGACTGTGTTGTCGGAAGATGCAGAGGCAAGGACCTGTCCATCCGGTGAAAATGCAACCGCGCTGACCCAGTGAGAATGACCTTCCAGGGTGGCTCGCAACGCTCCTGTCGATGGATCCCAGAGCCTGACTGTGTTGTCGGAAGATGCAGAGGCAAGGACCTGTCCATCCGGCGAAAATGCAACCGCGCTGACACCTTCAGAATGATCTTCCATGGTGGCTCGCAACGCTCCTGTCGATGGATCCCAGAGCCTGACTGTCTTGTCCCACGATGCAGAGGCAAGGATCTGTCCATCCGGCGAAAATTCAATCTCACAGACCATCCCAGAATGACCTTCCAGGGTGGATCGCAACGCTCCTGTCGATGGATCCCAGAGACTGACTGTGTTGTCAGATTCAGAGGCAAGGATCTGTCCATCCGGCGAAAATGCAACCGCGCTGACCCCATTAGAATGACCTTCCAGGGTGGCCCGCAACGCTCCTGTCGATGGATCCCAGAGCCTGACTGTCTTGTCCCACGATGCAGAGGCAAGGACCTGTCCATCCGGCGAAAATGTCACCGCATTGACTATGCTTGAATGTTCAAGCGACTGGAACGAAGGATTCCACTCCGCCTGAACTAATGGTGTACGTTTTAACCAACAAGGAAACTGATCCAAAAATTCACTCCGAATTATGCTATTCTGTGGGCTGAAAACCAGGGCTGAGCAATATATTTGAAGTGGTGCAGTTTCAATTATCGATCTGTAGTTGAGAATGAAGCGTTTTGCATCATAAACCATGGCGTGTAAATGATTGTTTGCATCTGATTTTGGCTACGCTGCATTAATGTATTGCTAAAACATAATACTGTAGAGTTACTCACCGTAAGCATAGATTCTAAAGCTTTTACCGCAACTACGCCATCAGATATCTTCCCTATCAGGCTGAGAACTTCAAGCCAATGCAGAAAGTGTGTCCGGAGGAACTCATGAACCTGTCCATGGTTGCGGAGTTCCATGGCAGACTGCTGTAAATGCTTGACCCAATAACGGCAGGCATACTGAACTGCGAAAGGGAGGTAATCGTTAAGTCTGTCCCTGTCCACTTCGCTTGCGAGAGCGCCAGGTAGTTGAAGATTGCACATGTCCTTCTTGAGATATTTTGACATGAGGTTGAGGGAGCCTTCGAGCAGATCGCTATGTGCCTTTCGCTCATCAATACAGAATCGAGAATCCATGCATCTTGTTTGGTCTATGAGAAAGTCGCGAAATGAAGGGTGAAGTAACCGGATTGGAGACAGATCGTTGTTTGGAATTTCAAGAACAGAATGTAGGCAGCGCAGCCTTTGGTGTACTTTCTCTATAGGCACACCGATCAACTTTGCGAGTTCAGTGACCGGTAGGCCTTCGAGCAAGGTGACTATAGATCCAACAATTCTTCTCAGTTCCTCGCCTATCATCTCTTGGTATCGTTTGTGTTGATTTGTACCCTTGATCGAGTGTGCCAAAATTCCTGTATACTGTTGACAGAAGTTCGGCCGAAGGAGTTCCGTGATTGCCGGAGGCTCTAAGCATAGAGATCTGGTATCAGTGGTGGAGTTATCTCGACCGAGTGGCTAGTTCCGGATGCGAGCTCAACGAAGCCTAGCTCTACAGCTCTACACAAGATAGCACTCGGGTCTCTGGGTTAGGTGTGCTTTTCCTTCGTATATAAGCCAGCTCTTTTCTCTTCTCTTTGTACAGTAGACAATTAAGAACCTCAGTCTTCCTTCTAGTTGTTCTCATCAGGTTATGAGCCCTCGTGCTTTCTCATTCTGATTCCCACTATCTATCGGCTTCCTTCGAATTCCATTAAATCAACTGCAGCGATTCGGAATACTCGATAAAGCTCGAAACGATCGGAAGAAGAACCCCAGGCACCTCCGGAAGATCTGATTATTCCTCCCCTCCTCCGAAAGCCTCGAGTAGAGATAAGGTCAAATCGCGAACGAACATACGAGAGAGGCTGCGACGTCCCGGATGCGTCCGGAACGCATCCGGGACCTCAACGATACATTGCGAGAGATGGACAGCCTCTACCGGACCTCAACGATATCCTTGGAGGAGCGATGGACAGCCTCTACCGGACCTCAACGATATCCTTGGAGGAGCGATGGACAGCCTCTACCGGACCTCAACGATACATTGCGAGAGATGGACAGCCTCTACCGGACCGCGGATACATTGATGATGTCGGCCAATACCCGGAGACCGAGACAGACACCGATAGAGACCGAGACTGAGACCGAGACTGACACCGAGACTGACACCGATACGGAGACCAACGGAGACCAAGATGGATACCGATGGAGACCGAGACGGAGACTTATACGGAGACTTATACGGAGACTTATACGGAGACCGACGGAGACTGATACGGATACTCACCGAAGCCGACCTGGAGGAGGACTCCATTCGCACCGAAGCCGACTTGGGGAGGAGATGCTGATTCGAGCAAGTCGACCTCGGGAATTATCGTCTATGCACTCGGCATACTTGTGCTCTGGAAATCGAAGAAACAGACAATCGTTGCCCAATCGATCATGCAGGCTGAGATGATAGCCACCGCATACGGCAAGGTCCAACTTGATTGACTCCGTGACCTCATCTCAGAGCTTGGATCCAGCAAAAGTATCACTCGGAAGATATTGAACGACGGCCTCAATTGTGTTACGACTCTCACCTCGGGAATTATCGTCTATGCACTTACCAAGGCCTCGGAGGAGTGAAACTCGGAGAGTTTGTACTGGAAGTTGGTCTGCATTAGGTGGTGGATTCTAGATGATTTAGGCATGGAATCGCGATGAAGAACTTGAGGACTTTCTTTGATTATAGTTTTGGATTTTGTTTCTTTCACTTTATAATTGGTTTTGTTTGGAAGACCTTAGGCCAAAGAGGGAGTGTTGACAGAAGTTCGGCCGAAGGAGTTCCGTGATTGCCGGAGGCTCTAAGCATAGAGATCTGGTATCAGTGGTGGAGTTATCTCGACCGAGTGGCTAGTTCCGGATGCGAGCTCAACGAAGCCTAGCTCTACAGCTCTACACAAGATAGCACTCGGGTCTCTGGGTTAGGTGTGCTTTTCCTTCGTATATAAGCCAGCTCTTTTCTCTTCTCTTTGTACAGTAGACAATTAAGAACCTCAGTCTTCCTTCTAGTTGTTCTCATCATATACATCTCATCAAGCTCTTGATATTTATCATTAAGAATGATGCTGAGCCCCTCTTCTGGACCCCAGAGTGGATCTCGGATGAAGCGGCATGCAGTTGAAGCGTAGATAAACAACTGACTAGCCTGACGGCAGAGAAGCTCGATATTGCTCTCACCAGGCCATTCGGAAGGCATTGAATTCTCTTCCCGGATATTTTTCAATTCGTACCAAAGGAACGCACGTAAATCCCTGTCGACAATTTGCTCAGAGATATCATGGAGAACAAAGTTTTGGTGTGTAGCGTGGAGAGGACGGAAGCCAGCATGAATATGCACTTCGGGTCTACTGGTAATGAAGACTCGTAACTGTATGGTGCTGACATTTGTGGCCTGGGAAAAGAGATCAAGAATCAAACGGACATCATCATCGCCCTCGCACTCATCCAAAGCATCAATGATCAGAAAGAACTGTTGCACTCCCGCCAATGTCTCCTTCAGATTGCACATCGGCTGAACAATGAGTTTTTTCCACTGTTCGCGTAGAGCTTGCTGAGAAATGCTTGGGTTCTCTGCTACGGCTCTACAAATGTAAGGTTTTAGGCCAGGGATTGCGTATGCTAGCTGAATAGCAATGCTGGTAAACAATTTGGCGGCATGACTGAGATCACCCTGACCTCTCGAAAAGAAGAAACTTGCTCCCAGCCGTTGCTGATTGGCCAAATTGTGGGCAATTGTTCTAGCGATAGTAGACTTGCCGGTCCCCGCCATACCACTTAGCCAATAGACACATTTACCGCTTGAGTTTTCACACCATGCTGTGATCTGCTTAAGAAGGTCGACTCTGGTTTCGGGTAAGCATTGACGCTCGTGCTCCCAAAGTCGGGAATTGAAAGCGGCGTTATCGGCATGAGGCAATTTGGAAAGATTACGCTCCTCCTCAGCTACCTCCACATTTTGCTTTACTGACTTCAACGCAAATCAGCGTTGCGTATTAACTAGGTAAAGATGTGTTACCTCGATGTTGGCTTCTATGATTTTTAAGCGCGTCAGGCTAGACTCCAACTCGCCTAGAAGGTTCTGCATCTCTTGAAGACGTTTAGAGTTTCCTGTTTCAGCCCTGTTAGAAGGGTATACAAGTACGCTATATAAAGGATAACTAAGACAAAGAAGTGGGTGGATTAGTAGTACCTTCAATTTTCTCCATCGTGGCCATATCTGCGAACTCTTGTACCTTTTGCTGATTCGTCTTAATGTCATTGATAAATGGCTCGAGGGTGACCGAAAACGGTTTTAAATAGTTGGTAAATTTGGCTAAGGTATGGTTAATCCCAACTCAACGCCTCTATGAAGGTGGCTCAATGTACCAGATCCTGAAGGACGGAAATATGCCGTTGCTTTGATAGAAAGCACAAGCACGGCGGCGTAGAACTCAGGTAGAGCGGATGCCATTCCTTCTCTGAAAGCAACGGTCGTTTGATTCGTATCCAGTGTGATTTGCAAAGACTCAGCATACACAGTTGCGTAGAACTGGCAATATGCCATTTTAGTGATAATTGTATCGATTGCTTCTTCCAGGCAGTTTAAGGCTTCGAAATAATTGAGAGAAACCTATGGAATGTCATCAGAACAACATATACCATACCCAACAAGGAAGCAGAGGTTGAACAGACCTGCAAAATGAATCGCAAACCAGCCCATACAAGCGAACTGATTCCATCATAGATTAGATGGTTTCTTTGATTCCGAGGTAATAGACAAACATACCTTATCTGAGGGTTGCATTGAATCCCAACGTTGACAATATTTGCATACTGGTCGATGCACTTGAGAATCTTCTCGATCCGATATCGCACAGCCACTTCTCTACCATCTTTGTCGGTACATTTCCACTCCTTCTCCTTCATCTTCTTTCTCGCATCCTTTGCCGCCATGATCGGAGAATCCGCAGTATCACCGGAAAGCCGGGCAGCATCGAGCAGTTTCAGTTCCTGTTCTGTTAATTTGTCTTTCGCAAGGTCGTAAGCCTTCCTCCATTGATCGCTGGCGGAATCAATTAGCGGCGGGCCAGGGCAGGTAAAGAGCGACCTACGCGATCAAATCGGCGGCAGAGCAACGGCCACTTTCTGCGGAAATCCGTCCCTCCGATGGAGATTGTGTTGTTGATCCTAGAATAGTCGATGTGCTCGGTGCAGCCGACAGGCAGTCATCACCATCTGGCGCCGGGGATTGCGTTCGGCTGATTTCGGACGCCGAACGGCTACGGGAACGGCGCCGGTCGAGATGCCGACGGACGGGCGACAGCAGGCCATGGAAGCGTTCTTTCATACCGAGCTTCGATGAGGAAGTATCTAGATCCGTTACGTGTGTACAGCCAGACAAAAGCCAGCAAGCAACGAAGTCTGTTCAGCGATCGCGAGAAACTGCGGGGAAAGTGTGCGGGGAAAGTATGCGGGGAAAGTGTGCTGGCAATAGATTATGTGTTGCACAGCAGCAAGAGCCGCATTCCATCAACAAATGTAAGCATGATCGCTCCCGATGTACAAGTCACTAACACTTAGAAATGTCCATATCTATCTACAAGGCAACTGAAGGCACGTGCACATACAACCCCAACCCTACGATGTGGAGCGCACATGCACTCTACCTACGCCTAAGATGAGTGTGTGGGAATGGGCGCAGATATCCTCTTGCACTTCAATCGGAAACGCAGATCGCAGTACGCGCAAATTCAAGTTCACTTCTGACTTGCTAGAAACGTGAATTTTATTCTCAATAAGTCGCGTTCAATATTTACTCTGCTGAGCTGCACACGTGACTTGATACGCAAGCCCGCTCCAAAATCTTCGATTCGCACGATAGTTAGTCGACGACCTGACGGAACTTCTGGGGTCTTGTTGAGTGTAAATCAGAGAGGAAGAACGAACGTGCTGAATTGTCTAAAGTACAACGAGAAAGAAAGATAAAGCTCAATATAAGAGAATGGGATCACGCCCCGTACATGCTATACCCGGGGCCGGGCCGGAATCAAGTCATACCCGGAGCCGGGCATCCGGAGCTGGATGCCATGCTCAAGTCCGGATAGATGGCTGGAGCTCTCGGCTCGATGCCCGAGAAGGCTCCGGCCACACCTCCGAATGATGTGGAGAGCCTCCGGGCTAAACCCCGAGCCGTGACATCAGTCAACTTGCGTCAACAGTCCTAAATATATTGCGCCGTCCGTCTGATGGGTGCCTGCAAGTCACTGAAAATCGCCACTTCACCTGAAGCGCCTCTGCTCTGTTAACAGTCTTTCAATGGGCAATTCCGATCGCCCATAATTCCGCATCAAACACCTCCAATCGCCAGGTGCCTAGGTAGCTGCGGAATACCGTCCAGATGTCTCCTCGTTTGCACACCGCAGCGGCTCCCACACTTCCCACAGCCTCCGAGTCCGTCATGGGAAGGCCAGTTACTTTAGAGATCTGCTTTCCGTCACCTAGTTCAACATTGTCGAGGTAAACTTGCGATCTTATCCTAACCCATCGATTAAACAATATGTGCATCAGACGCGAATAGGTTCCAGGCTCGCCCTGTCCTCCGAAAGGCTGAAGAACCAATAGAAAACTCTCCATCCAAGCACCACGAAGGCAGTAATTTCCGCGTTTTCACCATTAGAGAGTGAAGAACCTCGAGAAATCGTCAACAGATGAGAAACGCAAATGTCCACTAAGGTTCCTAAGGCACTCATCCAAATTTGGAATCTCCCACACGGCCCGATGACATTGGGAATTAAGATTGAAGAACCCGCAGCAAAAAAGATAAGCTCCGTCATGCTTTAAGGCCAACGTGATGGGGTAGTTTGCTTAGCATAATCAAGACCAGCAACAATCGGAGGTTCGCACTCTGTTCTAGTCAGTTCGCGGTTCCGAAAGTCACAAATGCGCTAGAGATGACTGGGAAGTGCGACTGTGGAGCTGTATCAAGTGCAAAATGTCGAGGAAGCCTTTCACGCCTATGACATCTCGTGCAGAGACACCACTGCAGCTAGTCCACTCGGATATTTGCGGGCCCATCGAGACAGCCATCGGAGGAGGACGATATATGCTACTCTTTATCGATGACGCGACGCGCTACACAACTGCATATATTTTGAAGCACAAGTCGGAAGCCTTGGAGAAGTTCCAAGAATGGTCGGGACTCATGGAACGGCAATCGGGAAAGAAAGTGCAACGGTTTCTCACCGACGGAGGAGGCGAATACACTTCGAAGAAGTTCGCTGGTTACCTCAAACAGGAAGGGATTCTGAAGGAGACGACTACTCCATATACACCTCAGTCAAACGGAGTGGTTGAGAGAGCGAATCGCACGATTTTCGAACGCGTTCGGTGCATGTTAGACGATGCTAGATTATCGAAGAAATACTGGACATTCGCTGCCGAAGCCGCTATTTATCTCAAGAATCGAACACCAACTCGATCGGTAATCGATAAAACCCCATAAGAAGCGTGGCATGGCATGAGGCCATCTATGGAGCACCTCCAAGTGTTCGGATGCTTGGCTTTTGTCCGTGTTCCCAAAGAGAAACGAAAGAAGCTCGATTATCGCGCGACACCGGGCTTCTTCGTCGGCTACTCCATATCGAATCAGCAGTATCTTGTGTACCATCCTCTTGCGAAGGCCCAACATCGTTCAAGAGATGTCGTTTTCAGAGAAGAGAGGCGATACACGGCACCGAATGCTGCAGACGAAGCGATCCTGAGTGAACATTTCTACCAACACGAATTGCCTTCGGAGAAGCCACAGCCAAAGAAGCAAATTGGTATACCTCAGCCAGTTGCATCGAGTCCACCCATTAATCAACAAGCTGGAGAGGGCAGTTCCGGACGTCGCATTTCCCATCAGACTTCGAAAAATACAACTGATAACTACGACGCGGAAGACGATGAAAATCCACCCCCGCCACTTGACAAATCGAAGAAAATGACTTGGACTCGGGAGTTGGCAGGGCTGCACCGCGACAGTACTCTCGGAGATTCATGGGAACCACCTGCCGGCACTCGCCGAACTCGCAGTAGTTGCATTCTATTGCAAGAGTCCTCACAGCTCGCCCTCGATGATCAAGAATACGACGATTCTGTCATTCCCATATTTGCCGCGGCTTGCATTTCCGACCCTCCAGCTAACGTAGGTTACCCTGCCATGCAACACGACCGGGCGATGCAACACCCGCCCGCTCCTACTTCCGGCCTTCTCTAGCCCAACCAAAAAAAACCCGGAAGGGTTAGAACAAAAAAAGAACCATATACAGATACTTTAGAATGATATGGGAGGGAACTGAATTTATTGAACCAAAAGAAATGTCATAACTCATGAGCAAACCAAAAAAAACCTCGAAATTTTCCTACCTCCCCCTCCTCACAACAATCACATCTTCCAGCTCTGAGTCCCCACCACTCTCAGACTCACTTACAACAATCTCATCATCGTTGTCTTCCTCTTCCGCATCCTCAATCCACTCCTCCTTCTCTATACTGTCCATGCTGGGCGAGGGAGAGGCTGCTTGTTTGCCTTTTTTGCTCCCTTTGGATTTCGACTTTTTTGCCTTCTTCTCTTTTCTCAAGCGTACTATGTCTGTGTTGTCTATCAGAAATGCTCTAGTAAGCATGTGGCGATCTTGTACAGCATTCCTGGGCCTGTCAAGGCCCTGGGAGCGAAGTAGTTTGTGCCTGAAGACCTCAATATCAAGCTCAGCATGTACCCTCTCTCCAAACTTCGAGATTTTTTCAATGCTTCTCTTGATGTGCTGGGAGCGAGGAGAGTTTGAGTCTATGAGACCAAGAGCCTCACTTCCAAGCCTGCTAGCCTGGCTGCGGGTGTTGGGGGTGGATGGCTGGGGGGCCAAAGAGGGGTGTTACTTAGAGTGATGAATAGAAGCTTGATTGTGTCTATTGCATATTAGGTATGGAGCAAGAGAGCAGACAACCTCTCTATATATACTGGTGCCACCATAAAGAAAACCCTGAGGAGACAAAGACAAAGGGTCAAACAGACAAACACTTCCGTGGCCTTCCGGCCCTACAGTCATACAAGATCTCATACACGAACCTGATGCATATATGCAACAAGGGGGGGGCGGAGTAGGCCGAGTGATATTTCGTGATTGTCCCCAAGAACATTTCTAGAGTTGAAAGGAGATATACCACAGGCCTCAAAAGCACGGAGAATAGAGTTTACATTGTAGGTAAGCTTGCATGCTAACACCAGAAGCCTAGAGGCATTCGTTAGGCTACAGCAATCCAGTATCAAAAATCTCGACAGGGGGAAGCTTACATGGAGAACTCCCCTCTTTTAATTGATGTGAGCCCATGACTAGTCAGCTTGTCAAGCTCTGCACTGCTTTGTCAATGATGAGTGGCGATATGTGCACTCCTGCAGCAGAGACCCATTCCAACACAGTAACGAATTTCCGCTCTCTATCCTGCACCAATCTTGGATCCCCCCCTACTCTTGTATAGATGACATTGGCCTTGAGCACTTTTCCGAGCAGGAAGCCTTTCTCATCGATGTTTCATATATTGTGGACCTCAATTCCATGCTCATCCAGAGCTCTCTTCAGCTTAGAGGAAGTTAATGAGGGTGGTGCCGCATTTTTTTGGGGGAGTATTTACCAGTTGGAAAAATTCCGCCAGCACCTTCAGATCATCTGCCTGGGCCCTCTGCCTGTCAATGCAGCTAGCTAACTTGCATACAAGGATAGGATGGCAGTTCAGGAATCGTGAAATCCAATGCTTGCCTGACTGTCTTCGCTTTTCTGGGTCCTGCATATGACAGGCAAGACCCCTAACATAAGCAAGCTTTAGAGGTAAGCCCCAGCTGTCGAACCACAGACACAGCTGTACAATAGCCTTCTCCTGCACTGGTGTCAGGAGAGCACTCTCAGGATGTACTTCATGGGCTGGCTTTGTGCCTCTTAGCCTTCTGGAAAGGGTGGTGAAGTCCACCTTGTAGTGTGTTGCCGCTTTTCTGATGCTTGGAAATTTGCCACCCCTGTAGTCCCTTATAGCCTTCTGCATAGTATCTTCCTTTGTCTGTACCTTCCTTGCTTTGACTCTAGGCATTGTGGTTGTGGGTGGAGGTTGTGGTTGTGGTTGCTGCCCGGCTTTTACTCCGAAGATGGTGTGTCATCGCGGTGTTGCATTGCCCGGTCGTGTTGCATGGCAGGGTAACCTACGTTACTGATGGCATCAACGATCGAAAATCATACAAAGCAGCAATCGAGTCTCCGCACTCTGACAAATGGGATAACGCCATGCAGGAGGAATTGAGCGCAATCGACCAGCATGAGGTTTTTGGAGATCTTATGGAGCTTCCGGAAGGTCGAAAAGCGATTCCAAGTCACTAGGTCTACAAAGTCAAGTGCGATGGCGCCGGAAATGTTCAGCGATTCAAGGCTAGACTCGTCTGCGGAGGAAATCACCAAGTAGAAGGCATCGATTACCAGGCGACTTATGCACCCACTGCGAGACTCGGACATGTACGACTTGCACTTGCTATTGCTGCCAATTACTACCTCGATATTCATCAAATGGACGTTTGCACGGCTTTCTTGGGCGTCGACCTCGAGGAGGAGATTTATATGCACCCACCGCAAGGATACTTTCGCCTATCGAACACCGAACGATCGACTAAGAAATTGGTTCTACGACTTCGGAATTCATTGTCAGTATGGCTTGAAACAGTCATCTCACGTTTGGTACGGCACATTTCAAGATTTTGTTATTTCAATCAGTTTCAAAGCTTCGAGAGTCGATGGAGGTCTCTTTATACTTCGCGATAAGAAAGATGAAGGCACGGTTATTGCAGTGATTGTTTTATATGTTGACGATCTGATCATCATTGCCACCACCGACCTGATTGTCGACATCAAGAAGCAAATGCAAGCTAGATTCCAAGTGCACGACCTTGGCACCGTTTCCTTCTATCTCGGCATGAATATTGAGCGCGATCGCTATCTCCGCACAATCGATATCCACCAGCACACTTACATCAAGATGATTTTGGAGAAGTTCGGCATGGATAAGGCGAAACCAGTCGCAACCCCAATCGCGACAAAGCTTCACAAGCACACACCAGACGAGGAATCCTGCAATCAGGATCTTTACCAATCGATGATCGGGAGTCTTATGTACGCGATGACCGCAACTCGACCCGATATCGCACATGCAATCGGAGTTCTCAGCCGATACAGCCACGACCCTAGCAAGGAACATATGGTAGCTGTGAAGTGTGTATTTCGATATTTAAACGGCACCAAGCATTGGAAGCTCCAGGTTCCTAAGCGGCCAGGCCGGCCTTAGCGGCGGCTTTCAAATGAGGGCCGGGCCGGGCCTGCAGGCTTCTTGGCGGCCGGCCGGCTTTTCTTGGCGGCCTGCAGGCTGTTCTTGGCGGCCTGCAGGCTTTTCTTGGCGGAACTAAGCCTAAACAGAATATTTTGTTCGAAAGATTCTCTGCTGCCTATACTAAGAAAGTCTCCAAAGTATGAAACATAAACCATATCTAATTCAATCATCGTAGCCCTGCCATTGCGGTATTCCATCCATCTACCAGACCAAGGCTTATGCAGGCCGATGCAGGCCGATGCTAGATTTTTAAATCACGTGCAGGCCGGCTTTTGACCCAGGCCGGGCCGGGCCGCCGCTAGCGCAGGCTTTCAGAATGGAGGCCGGGCCGGGCCGCTTAGGAACACTGAGAAGCTCAGGATCGGAGGAGAAAGCAACATCGTCTGTTACGTCGATTCCGACTACGCTGGAGATACTGACGATTATAAATCAACATCCGGATTGATCGTCACTTTCGGAGGAGCGGTTGACTGGACGGTCTCGGAAGCAGAAATCGACTGCCCAATCCACCACCGATGCCGAGTATTATGCTTTCGGAGTCGGTTGCATGCGGCTCATACAAATTATCCGCCTCATGGACGAACTCGGAATTGATTGCAAGCCAAAAATTCTCACTGATTCCCAATCGATGCTGGCTAGTATCAAAGGCAGGATCTATCGAGGCACGGCAATCGCTCACATTGCCACGAAATATCACTTGGTTGCAGATATGGTTCGGGATGGAGAAGTTGAGATGGAGTATATCCCTTCTGACGAAATGATCGCGGATATGTTCACGAAGGCACTCCCAAAGCCCTCGTTCTTGAAGCAGTGCATGTCGATGGGAATGATCAGAATTGGATCTGTTTCGGAGGAAATTTAGACGAATTGGCCTTTGTTTTTTGGGCATGGTTTTAGGTTCTACAACCTTTTCTTTAATGTTTGATTGGTTCGTTTCCTTCTTCTTGATTAGGCGGACGTGATAACCGTCCTGGAGGAGTGTAGATGCAATTATTAAGTACGGGTATCACTTCTTGCATGACGTGTCATGCCTTTTGTATCTTAGTTCAGTGCTTGGCGCAATGACTATAGGCTTCGCACTCCAAGCCACGGAGACACAGAGTTAATCTATTCAGTGCGAGTGTCACCTTCTCCAAATGTCTCCACTCTCCTTCGTACGCACCTAGACAAGCATCATTTGGGTCGGTTCAACAAGTTGCACTGCGCTGAACGTACGTACATGCCTGTGCGTACGCATATATGCGTGCAGAGCAGATTATTTATAATTTTTGACTGACTCCGTGAACGAACCGGTCAGTTCACGGCCACGGCATCGAAGTCGTGATCCACTGGGTCCCTGGACACTCAGGCATCCCCGGGAACGAACAGGCCGACCGCCAGGCGAACAAGGCGCGAGAATGCCGAGGGTACACAGTACGCGAGCGAATATACACCTCAGCTGCGAATAGAGCTGGACGAATCTCCGAGGGATGTTCGGCGGCAAAGACACAGTAGGAAGCCGATAAATGCAGCAAACACTTCGGTTACAGACTGAAGGGTAAGGCCGGAAGTAAGAGGCCTATCCCAATGACAAGCGTGATGCATTTGGCAACCAGGTTCTATCGGCTAAAGTCCAGGCACGCGCCTACGGGAGTATACCTGAAACGCTTCGGACACCGAGAAGACGACAGGTGCTCGTGGTGCGGAGGGACGACATCCCAGACGCAGGAGCACCTCTTTCGCCACTGCAGCTGGTGGAAAGTACAGCAGACAGGGCGCTGGAAAGCGGTGGGGAGGACAACGGGCTGGAAAGCGGGCAGATTCCGGCACGTGCAGGTCTCTGAGCTGTTTTCCATGGAAAAGTGCGATCAAGCGGTGATGGACTTCCTGGCGGCTACTGACGTCGGGAAGTTCCCGCCCAAGCGAGTGGAGGAGTGAGGTTCTTCGGAGGTCATTGGATTGGTGGTCTTTCTTTTTGGTTCTTCTCTTTCTTATATTCTTATCAATCTTTTACTTTCTTCTGTCAGAGGGGACGACGGGTAGCAGTTGCGGAGCTCCGCCATCTAGCCGGCTTGCCCGGAGGCGTCGCGGATCAAGGGTCGTTGTTGTTGTTTATTCCTACTGTATTTACTCTAGCTAGAGTATGACAGAACCCTTATCACCTCCGCCTCCGGGCGAGCCGGTTAGATGGCGGAGCTCCCACCTACTACCCTTCATCCCCGTTCACAAAAGAAAAGTAAAGTAAATGACTGACCACCTCTATCAAAAATTCCATGACAAAAGAAAAGCAAACGATAGACACCACCGATCTCCATGCTCCATGCCTCCTCCATGCTCCATGCCTCACGTAGGTGGGAACTTCCCAACGTCCGTGGCCGCCCGGAAGTCCATCACTGCCTTGTCACATATCTCCAGACCTCCCAACGGTTGAACCAGTGCACGGTTTATAAAGAGTAAACCAGTGCGGTATGTAGTTAGTTCTTGGCAGTGCAGTGCAGTTGGTGGGGGCTCGCAATGCAGTGCAGTGCAGTTTGTAAGTTCAAAATCCACTGGTTCACTACTGGTTAGTTGGTTCGCCACCCATGACTAATTCCACTTCTCGATGGTTCTTTGCCACACATTACGAATGATCTCAATGGTAATGCTACCTATTACTTATTATATATCTTCTTGAAGGTTCTTGCTACCTATTACCTATCTTCTCGATGGTTCTTTGCCACACATTACGAATGATCTCAATGGTAATGCTACCTATTACTTATTATATAACTTCTTGAAGGTTCTTACTACCTATTACTTATCTTCTCGATGGTTCTTTGCCATCGATTATATATCTTCTCGATAATTCTTCATCCCTCACCATATCTCTACTCACTACTTTATAAACTCTAACACTACTCCTCTGCATCTCCTTTTCTGCATTCTTCATCTTCATCTCCACTCTATTGACATCCCTCTACTCTGCATACGCTTCTCAGATATACTACCACCAATATGGACTCAGATGATATCAGTGAATTCAGCTCAACCTTATCTTCAATTCCTTCTTCCTTTGACAATAATGCCACTGTGGGGGAAACACCGAGTATTGAAATAGAGTGGAGATTAGTTCAGAGCCGAAGCGTAAACGGGAGCGTGAGCGTACATCATTTGTGTGGCAACATGGCATTCTTGTTGAGGATGATGGACGCCAGTACTGGGTATGCAATTTGTGTATCAATCGATCAAACCCCCAACGATACAAAGCCTCTTCTGGCACAGCAACGGCTGCAGGTCACCTAAAGAACAAACACAGAATTGAAGAGGATATCAGCCACAAAACAGCTAGACTGCATGCAACCCAGCAGAGCATTCATCAAGCTTACGAACGAGCTGCAACACTGAAGAAACAGATGGAAATTGAAGTTGTTCCGAATCCAAGTCAGGTGGCTATTGTGTGGGATGCGGACATGCATAAAGCTTTACTTGTATTATTCCACCTTCGAAATTACAGAACATATGTTAACATGATCAGGTACGAATGATTGCAGACAGGAACCTCTCGTTTGAAAAGCCGATTGCAGCTTCAGTCCGGGCATACATTCACTTCTTGTCTCCAGAGGCAGCTGCCCACCTTCCATCCTCTTCGTCTACCATTCATAACTGGATCATCGATGCCTATGCAACACAGAAGGAGGTTGTAGTTCAACAATTGCATGCTGCCAGCGGACTTGTCCACATAACACTCGATGGATGGACTTCATGCAACAACTGGGCACTGCTTGGTGTAATATCACATTCCCTTCGAGATAGTGGGATTCCCGGCCACATGGTTTTGGGGCTAAGAGAAATTGAAGGAACGCATGATGGGGAAAACCTCTGTTCAGTGCTTATCCAGATACTTTCAGAGTATAATATTTGGTCAAAAATTGGTTACTTCATGATGGATAATGCCAGTAATAACGATACAATGCTAGAAGCATTCTCAGTACATATGGAAACACTGGGTATTCCATTTAATGTGCTGCACCGGAGATTGCGATGTACTGGACATATTATCAACCTTTCAGTTAAGTCATTTCTATTCGGCAACACGACAAGTGCAATTCGGGATGGAACATATGTAGAAGGTACCGAAGACCAGCTGTCATTGTGGCGGGAATATGGACCGCTTGGAAAGTGCCATAACATCTGCATTCATTCACGGCGGAGCCCTCAACGGATTAAAGAGTTCAAAAGGCTCTCAGGCGGAATATTAATTCGCCGGGATAATGATACTAGATGGAATTCGTGGTACTCCATGCTTCAGTCACTCTTAAAGCCAAATGTCAAAGGAGCGGTTGCACAGTATACAGCAAGACATATGGAGGATCTAGTTGAGGATCGATTGACGATGGCAGACTGGACAATTCTCGAAGAGCTGGCAGCCATTCTTCAGAAATTTTATGTAGCAACGAAAATCTGTGAAAGCAGACAGTCTACTCTTGCAGATGTACTACCTGTAATCGACTATCTACTCAATACCTACTCAAATGCACTGGACACTGCTGAGTCTGTACACAATCAAGTACTTGCGGCAATGCTGAAATGTGGATGGGAAACACTCGACAAATACTATAGTCTCACTGATCGCAGCCCAGTCTATATCGCAGCAGTTGTTCTTCATCCAGTACATAAATGGAGTACTTCAGGAAACACTGGAAACAAGAATGGATTCCGAATGCGCAGCAGCGGATGCTCAATTTTTGGCATGATGAATACAAAGGTACTATCGATCCAGTACAGCATGAAGCAGAAGCGGAACTTTCTCAGCAGCAGGAGAATTCATATGAATCCTGGCTTTTTGGAGTGGATAGTGATCATGCAGCGCAGATTCAGGATGAATATGAAATTTACTGTGGCAGTGGACTGGAAAAGGGAGTCAAAAGTGGAACGGATGCAATTGCATGGTGGTCTGAACAGCGCCAGCGTCAGCTCTATCCAAATTTGCACCGTATGGCATTGGATATACTCACTATTCCTGCAATGTCTGCAGAGCCAGAACGTTTGTTTTCAGAAACAAAGAAAATAATCACCTCAGAGCGCCACTCACTCCTACCATCCACCATTGAAGCCATAGAGGGCATCAAAAGCTTTAATCTATAGAAGTAATGTGCTATATACAGCGTGGGTAAGGGTAGAGCTGGCGATGGAAAATTCATGGTAGTAGTGTACACTGGTTCAAACCAGTTAAATAGTTGAACTGAATATATACAGTTGAACCAGTTGTCAACCAGTTCATTGCACTGGTTTAGCATGCAGTGCAGTTTGAACATCTAAGTAATCGGTGCAGTGCAGTTTCCCCACGGAAACCCAACTGGTTTCCACCGTTGGGAGGTCTGCATATCTCCATGGAAAATAGTTCAGATATCTGTACCTGCCGACACCTGCCCGCTTTCCACCCCGTTGCCTTCCCCACCTTCTTCCAGATCGCCTGCTGCGGGTGTTTCCAACGGCCGCAGTGACGGAAGAGATGCTCCTGCGTCTGGGCCGCCGTCCCTCCGCACCACCAGCACTGGTCATCCTCCCGGTGTCCGAACCGTTTGAGGTAAGCTCCAGTAGGTGCATGTCCGCACTTCAGTTGGTAGAATCGAGTTGCCAATGACTTTGCACTTGCCATTGGGATGGGTCTCTTACTGCCTGCCTTGCCCTTCAGTCTGTAGCCGAAGTGCTTACTGCATTTGTCGGCCTCCCACCGCGCCTTGGCTGCCGATCTTCCTTCGGAGATCCGCCTAGATCTATTCGAAGCCGAGGTGAATGGCCGCTCTATTGCCATGCTTCCATTCGCATCTCAGGCTAAGTTCCCCTGGCGGTCTGCTTCTTCGTTTCCGGCAATGCCGGAGTGCCCAGGGACCCAATGAATCTCAGTTGCGATGCCATGGGCGAGGAGGGCCTGCGCTCTTCGATTGATCCGTCTCGCTAATCGCTGTCCAGGGCCCGGCTCCAGATGTGCCGTCCGTCGAATGGCGGCTTGTGAGTCGCTAAAGATCGCCACCATCTTTACTCCATGCTTTTGCAGTGGTTCTCTCTTCTTGATCGTTTCACCGAGCGCGAGTCCGATCGCCCACAATTCGGCATCAAAGACCTCCATCCGTCCAGTGCCTAGATAACTGCGGCGGGCCCTCCATTCGTTTCCGTGTTTGCACACTGCCGCGGCTCCCACTCGGCCATCGTCAGAGCGCGATCCATCTGTCCACCACATCCAGACCCCCGCTCCAACTTTGGCTTCCTTCTCTCTTGCCCAGCGCTGTGCGGCTCTCTTGACTGCGGTGTCGTCATCCAGTATAATGGTCTTAACTACTGGTTCTTCGCCCGGGGCCGGCCAGCTCATGCCTTCGGTTGTCCGGCCATACTCATGCTCTTTCTTGACTACTCTGCATATAGGTGCACCGGAAGAGGGGTCTTCGTGTAGCTCCTTGCGGATCAAGGGTCTGTCATACTCTAAATAGAGTGAATACAGTATGATTAAAACAAACAAAAACCGGTCAGTTCACCAAGGTGGGGTACAGACTCCGCGAACGAACCAGTCAGTTTACGGAAGGTGGGCCTCCGTGAACTGACAGAGTGTTCTAGTCAGTCCGCGGAGGATGTCAGGCCGTGGAGTGACTGGTCAACCTGCGGAGTAACTGGGCTCTATAAACTGACTAGTCACTTCATGGAGCCATGGTGGCACTGACAAAAATGACAAAAGCTCGGTCTAATTAAGTCGGCCAGTATTTGTCCAATCACAAAGAGATGTATGTATGTAAAATGCAAAGTACATCGCTCTTTCAATTGTCGGTCTTTGATTTGTGATATCTTTAAAATTGATATAGCAGCTTTAAAAACAAACCCAAAAAACGCAGAAAATTGATGTTTTTCCACAACCATTCTATTAATATTACAGATATGGTAAATTGGAGACCAGGAATTGAAAGAGCGATGAATTTTACATATTTCATGTATACATAACTTTGCGATCAAAATAACTGTTAATTTTGGTTGAGCATAATTAGCACTGGTTAGTTCACGGATCCGTGATCTGACTGGTTCATCCACGGAAGGTGGGCCTCCGTGAACTAACCAGGTACTCCGCGGAGGAACCGCCTCCGAGAATGGACTAGAATAATATCTAAAGATAATTGAAGATACCGGGCGATATCTAGCTTGATTGTTATCTATATAAGAGTCGCAGTCTGCCACTGCCTTCGCTTTGCCTATACACCATTTGTATCGATTAACCGCGCTCGTCTTGGCTGTTATAACCTCTGTGTGTTTATTTCCGTTTTGGTTAGCATATCTGCAGATATCTATAGTTAGACCGGCCAGCAATGATTCCACCAGTCCACCAATGGACCAGTCCGGACCAGGTCCGTCCAAGTCCAGTCCAGTCCAGTCCGAGTAATTTTTGGACCGGGATCGGACCAATCCCTAGTTCTGCTGGACTAGGACTGGACTGGACTGAGCCCTACCCCAGACTGGGTCCGTCCGGACTGGTGGAATCATTGCCGGCCAGATGTCAATTTCTACGGTTATTATTTAGATTACCCCTCCGAACTCTCGTATTATCCAAACTATCCTCATTCTCAAAAGATTATTCAAACAACCCTCCGTCTCCCAAGTTCTCCCTGATTTCTAATATGACTGCTATCTTGAAATCTTGAAAGAAGTTGATCTCCTTACAAATAGTAAGTGAAATTACTGTATCAACAGTATCTAATGGGCCTCTGATCAGCACTGGGCTAGTGCTTAAGCTGTGGCATGGTGAGTATGTGGGTCTATTTATTTTGATAGATGCAAATTCCTTGATGGCATAGGGAAGAAAACTGTGTATGATGTATAACCGAAGTCAACTGGTGAGAATGAAACACGGTGAGAAGGGGCACTATTACTTATTAACTACGTTGGAATCACGGTCTGTGCACACAGTGTAGTTTGAATAATATTTTGAGAACGATGGTAGTCTTAGAGGCTGTGAGTGAAATGCGGGAAAGGCGGCGGAGAGTCAGGATAAGAGACGATGTCTATGGTGATGTTGATGTAGGACGAGTAAATTTCTTTTTATGTATGCTAGCTATCTGATGTTCTAGTCCATTCACGGAGGCGGTTTCTCCGCGGAGTACCTAGTCAGTTCACGGAGGCCCACCTTCCGTGAACGAACCGTCCGTTCACGGAGTCCGTACCCCACCTCCGTGAACTGACTAGTTCATTCACGGAGTCCATCAAAAATTTCAAATACTCTGCTCTGCACGCTTGTATGTGCACGCACTAGCATGTACGTACACTCAGCTGGCAAGGAGACAGACGTTGGAAGAGTTTCGGGGACGTCGGGAGGGGATGAGGAAGGGTTTAGGAGGGTGGAAGAATGTAATTACTTTACGTCGGGAGGGGATGAGGAAGGGTAGAGGAGGGTGGAAGAATGTAATAACTTTGCGTCGGCGGAAGAGGGAAAGGAGATCAGGAGGATACGACTTGGATCCAAATAGGGTTGAGGGGACACCCAAGGCTCACACTGGAGATGTATCGGGAAAAGGACTTAGATTATTCCATGGCCGCAAGCGGCCGAATGCAATATGATTAAAACAAAACAAAAACACTCAGCTGGCTCTATCCAGCTGAGTTCAATCAGTACAACTGCTTATGTTCAGCGCAGCGCAATTGAGTACATTCAAGGTGTAAAGGCAACTGCACTACTGTTCATTGCAAGCGTTTCAAAGCAAAAGCCTGTTGGAGCGGTTTGTTGAGTTCGTTATCACGTGGTTTGGGTTAGGTTTGAGCGCAGAGCCGCTTGTATATAAGTTCTTGCTACGTGTCATTTTAGACTAAGACAGTCGAGAGAGAAAGTTCGGTACAACAAAGCCGAGCGCACACTTCATTGCCATGGCCGAGATGGTGGTGCGCTGTGCATAAATACTGGAGCTTCTCCATCAGTTACTTTCAATCTGGAACGAAATACAAGATCAGCTCCACCGGAGCCAAGTTCCAATCAAAAACGTCGTCGAGCGAATACACAAGGAGATGCTTGCACGCATACTGATCCCACATCTGCGGAGGATACTGCCAATGATAGCAGTGATTTGGCAGAACTGGATACTGAGGATGAGGAGCTTCAGGAGGAGGAAGATGTCACTGGGGAGGAAGAGGAAGAGGAAGAGGAAGAGGGCAATGAGGAGAGAAATGAGGAATATGAGCCGGTTTCAAATGATGATATGGAGCAGAGTGTAATTGTAGTTGCGTCACGATGTCCAAGACGCATCCGATTGTAGGCATCACGATGATGTATAGAGTATATGGTTCAGCTTGGCTGAGGGCTGGTGGAAGCGAATTGGTGGGTGGGGCCTGACGGATGGCTGGTGGCGGCCGAAGGTAAACCCTGAGTTTGAGTTTGACCTAGAGGCTAGAGCCCGAGCTTGAGCTTTGTTGAACCGACTCTCGGTGAAGCGATTGATTGTCTAAGTCTAAGATGACACGTAGCTAAATACACAAGAGATCGCCAACCCTAACCCAAGCCAAGTGATGACGTACTCTAAAAACCGTTCCAACAAGCTTGAGCTTAAGTTTGAGTTTGGGTTGGAGACAGAGCGTGAGGAAGTCAGGAGCGAGGAGAGGAGTATATAGGAGAGGTGGAGGGGCAGAGGTTTGGCCAGCAGCACCTTCAGCATCAACCCACCCACCCGCACCATGCATATATTGCGTTTTTTTTAAGTTCTGTGTTTTCAACTCTACACCCAGTAAAGGGCGTCGGGTGTAGAACGGGAGAGTCTAGGCAGAGTGGCAACCACAGCGGTGGCCTCCACTCCTCTGAGGCGGTAATCTTGTTTATGATTAGTTTACTATTTCGTTTCGGTTTTTCCTTTCTGCGTCCATTTTTGGACTGCAATTGTTTGTATATGACTGTAAATGTAAAAGTGCATATCGGAGGGAAGAGGGAGCCCACTAGTTATAAATTTTCGTTGACTCCGTGAACGAACTAGTCAGTTCCTGAAGATGGGGTACGGACTCCGTGAACGGACGGTTCGTTCACGGAAGGTGGGCCTCCGTGAACTGACTAGGTACTCCGCGGAGTAACCGCCTCCGTGAATGGACTAGAACATCTGACATGCTTCAGCTCACCGAATCATCGTGTAATTATATGCGCAACACTGCGTCGGGCTATTAGATAACCCCACCTGTCGGATCGAGCTCATGCGAGGATTATCTTTGCATCACCACACGAAGCGACAGGAGGTCATACGACCTTCATTGGGTTACTCATCCGGGGATATTCGCATTATTGACTTTTGTAACACCTTTCGTCCCAGAATCATCATTGCGGGAGTATCTATCCAGTCATTCAACATTTGATGTGTAGTTATGTTGGAGCGGTTTGTTAAGTTCGTCATCACGTGGTTTGGGTTAGGTTTTAGCGCAGAGCCGCTTGGATTTAAGTTCTTGCTACGTGTCATTTAGATTTAGACAGTCAAGAGAGAAAGTTCGGTACAACAAGTTATGCATCGCCACGGGCGCTTATGGTGAGACTTTCAAACCTGACGAGCATGGGTTGAACTGATGCTGTGCCCACACAACAATACCGAGTATTGCCACGATACTTCAACTGCAGTTATGCACATAAATTCGGCATACATTAACCCCCAGCTGCATGCAGCAGTTAATACCGCGCATTCTAGGTCACATGCGAAACTCGAAATCATTCCATTATCCCACTACGTACTACCCTACTCTTACTAAGAACTAAACAATCCACCAATATCATTCTATCTTACGTAATATCCTTGCTCTTGACAACAATCCCGGGAGATGGTCGAGTAACCAAATTTCAAGATTCACATTTCACGTCACCTAATGCTGCAGACGTATTAGATCTTCAACAGTTAATGGAATCCGAAATAACCCACCAAGAGGGACAGTATCTGAATCAATCTCAATAAAAATTACTCTACCTAATGAAGTACCAATTGCGAGGACATTATTTCGAACGGCCATATAACGCGATCGATAATCTGGAGGGAGCCAAAGGATGTTTTCTGTCATGACTGTTACCCAACTCCCACAGACATACAACGAATACAACTGATTGGATTGTGATCGTTCATTGCGGTGAGGAAGATGATTGAGCACTATTGTCCCTCGGTCTGTCTCGAGATAATCACCATTGCTAGAGAAAGATAGATTGTAGCTGGGTTCTTCAGTAACGAGTTTCTGAATTTCTTTTTTCGATTGGATATCCCAGAGCCTGATGGTGTTGTCGCTTGATGCAGAGGCAAGGAGCTGGCTATCCGACGAAAATGTCACTGCCCGAACCGAACCTGAATGGCCCTCGAGGGTGCCGCGCGATGCTCCTGTGGATGGATCCCAGAGCCGGACGGTATTGTCATCTGATGCAGAGGCAAGGAGCTGGCTATCCGGCGAAAATGCCACTGCCCGGACCGAACCTAAATGGCCCTCGAGGGTGCTGCGCGATGCTCCTGTGGATGGATCCCAGAGCCGGACGGTATTGTCGTCTGATGCAGAGGCAAGGAGCTGGCTATCCGACGAAAATGCCACTGCCCGGACCCAATCTGAATGGCCCTCGAGATTGCCGCACAATGCTCCTGTAGATGGATCCCAGAGCCGGACGGTATTGTCGTTTGATGCAGAGGCAAGGAGCTGGTTATCCGACGAAAATGTCACCGCCCGGACCGAACCTGAATGGCCTTCGAGGGTATCGTGCGATACTCCTGTGGATGGATCCCAGAGCCGGACGGTATTGTCGTCTGATGCAGAGGCAAGGAGCTGGCTATCCGACGAAAATGCCACTGCCCGGACCGAATCTGAATGGCCCTCGAGGGTGTCACGCGATACTCCTGTGGATGGATCCCAGAGCCGGACGGTATTGTCGGATGATGCAGAGGCAAGGAGCTGGCTATCCGACGAAAATGCCAATGCCCGAACCCAAGCTGAATGGCCCTCGAGGTTGCCGCGCGATGCTCCTGTGGATGAATCCCAGAGCCGGACGGTATTGTCGAAAGATGCAGAAGCAAGGAGCTGGCTATCCGACGAAAAGACCACTGCCCGGACTGAACCTGAATGGCCCTTGAGGGTACTGCGCAATGCTCCTGTGGATGGATCCCAGAGCCGGACGGTATTGTCATCTGATGCAGAGGCAAGGAGCTGGCTATCCAACGAAAATGCCACTGCCCGGACCCAATCTGAATGGCCCTCGAGGGTGCCGCGCGATGCTCCTGTGGATAGATCCCAGAGCCGGACGGTATTGTCGTCTGATGCAGAGGCAAGGAATTGGCTATCCGACGAAAATGCCACTGCCCGGACCGAATCTGAATGGCCTTTGAGGGTACCGCGCGATGCTCCTGTGGATGGATCCCAGAGCCGGACGGTATTATCGTCTGATGAAGAGGCAAGGAGCTGGCTATCCGACGAAAATGCCACTGCCCGGACCCAATCTGAATGGCCCTCGAGGGTGCCGCGCGATGCTCCTGTGGATGAATCCCAGAGCCGGACAGTATTGTCGCCTGATGCAGAGGCAAGGAGCTGGCTATCCGACGAAAATGTCACTGCCCGGACCGAATCTGAATGGCCCATGAGGGTACCGCGCGATGCTCCTGTAGATGGATCCCAGAGCCGGACGGTATTGTCGTCTGATGCAGAGGCAAGGAGCTGGCTATCTGACGAAAATGCCACTACGTAGACCGAACCTGAATGGCCCTCGAGGGTGCCGCGCGATGCTCCTGTGGATAGATCCCAGAGCCGGACGGTATTGTCGGATGATGCAGAGGCAAGGAGTTGGCTATCCGGCGAAAATGCCACTGCGATGACCACGTTTGAATGACCCTCCAGGGATTGCAATGAAGGATTCCAGTCCGCCGGAACTACAGGCGTATTTTTGATCCAGAGAGGGGTTTGATCCCAAAATTGTCTCCTAATTCTGCTTCTCCAAGGGCTGAACACAAGCGCAGAACAGTATATCTGAAGAGGCGCGATTTCAATTATTGATCTTGCATTGAGAACGAAGCGTTTCGCATCATTAACCAATCCGAGTAAGTCATTGTTTGCACCAGACTGCGGCTTCCCAGAATTAGTCTGGATAACTGGAATGTTACGCTATGGAATCACTCACCATAAGTATAGACTCTAAAGTCTTCAGAGCAAGGACGCCTTCATTCAACTTTCCTATAAGACTCAGGGCTTCAAGCCAATGCAGAAAATGTTTCTGGAGAAATATATGGACTTGGTTATTTTCATGAAGTTGGATGTTGCTCTGTTGAACATGGTATACCCAATGGCGGCATGCATACTGGACATCTAGAGGAATAACATTTTCCACTTCACCATCCCCCACTTTGCTTGTAAGGGTACCTGGTAACTGAAGGTTGCACATATCCCTCTTTAAGTGTTTCGACATGAGGTTGAGACAGCTCACAAATAGATGAGTATGTGCTTTTCCCTGATCGATGTAAAACTGAGGATCTTTGCATCTTTGTTCGTCCAGGAGAAAGTCGCGGAAAGAAGGGTGGAGCAACCGGATAGGGGATCCTTGGCTCTTTGGAATGTCCAGAATGGAATGTAAACAACGCAGTCTTGCATGTACCGTCCCTTCTCGTAGAAGAAGTAGCCGGTCCAATATTGTAGCAGGTAGGGTGTCGAGCATGGTGACAATAGCTCCAACAACCTGTCTGAATTGGCTGCTTAGCTTCTGTTGGTCTCGAGCTCCAGAGGTGATTGCGTGCATCAATATTTTGGTGTACATATCATCAAGCTCTCCTGTAGCGGTCTGGCCAACGTAGTCATCCTTGAGAATGATGACAAGACTCTCATCCGGATGCCAATCAGGATCACCAATGAAACGACATGCTGTTGAAGCGTAAATAAATAACCCACGAGCCCTTTGACATAGAAGCTCGATTATACTTTCTCCAGGCCATTCTTCTGAGAAAAAATTCGCTCTTCGGATATCTTCAAGCTCGTGACGGAGAAAAATAGATATATCGCTCTGGATGATATGCTGTGGGATATGGTGGAGAATGAAATCTTGATGTGCCTCAGGAATAGTATTGAAGCCATGGCGAATCGGAGTTTCCGGTCTGCTGGTCACAAAAACCTTTAATTGAACAGTATTCAGGGTTTTTGCCTCAGCAAGGAGTTGAAGGATAAGTCCAATATCTTTTTCCCCCTCACACTCATCTAGGGCATCAATCATTAGAATGTATTGTCTCGATTGAAGTGATACATCCTTTACATTGGAGAGCGGCAGAAAAATGAGATGTTTCCACTGCTCAGCTAGGCCTCGCTCAGAAATATCAGGGTTCTCGGCTATGGCCCTGCAGATGTAGGGCTTAAGGACAGATAGCGTGTTCGCTAGCTGGGTGGCCAGACTAGTGAAGAATTTGGTAGCATGACCGAGATCTCCCTGACCTCTAGAAAAGAAGAAACTTGCTCCTAGCCGTTTCTTATCATGACAATCGCGCGCGACAGTGCGTGCAATGGTAGACTTTCCAGTGCCAGCCATGCCATTTAACCAATAGATGCCTGCACCACTAGCACTTTCGCTCCAAGTCATGATTTGATGGAGGAGGTCCACTCGAGTTCCGTTCAGACATCCAGCCTTGTGCTCCCAGAGTCGGGAGTTGAACGCAGCACCATCAGCACAAGGCAGTTTGGAAAGGTGCTGGTCCTGCTCAAAATGGCTCATATGTTGCTTGAGAGACTTGAAGTCGAATGAGTATAGACAATAACTACCTAGTTGAAAGATATCTTACTTCAAGATCGGCTTTAGTATCGCTCACCGCCTGGTGTATATCTATGAAAATAATCAGAATATGATACCATGGGTGTTTATAAGAGGCAAGCCTACCATCAATCCTTTTCAAGGGAGCCATATCAGACTTCAATTCGCATAGAAGCTTCTCCATCTCTTGAAGATGCTGCGAGTTTCCTGTTTGGAACATGTCAGAACACAACTTGCAGATCAATGGACGACAGATGAAGCAGAGCGATTCATATCATATATATACTTTTTACTTTCTCCATGGTAGCCATATCTGCGAATTCTCGAATCCTTTTCTCGCTCTTCTCAATTTCATCGAGAAACCGCTTAAGAGAGACCGAAAACGGTCTCAAATAGTTGGTGACTTTCGCTGGAATGTGATGAGATGGTCTTAATTAGTCTCAGCCGGTACTTTAATACAGGAAGAGCAATTCACCGGATCCCGAAGGACGGAAATATGCTTTGGCTTTGATAGAAAACACCAGCACTGCAGCATAAAATTCTGGTAAGGCGGATCCCATTCCTTCTCTGAAAGCAACAGTCGTTCGATCAGAATCCAGTGTGACTTGCAATGACTCCGCGTAGAGATTTGCGTAGAATTCGCAATCTGCCATTTTTGTAGTGATTGTGTCCATCGCTTCTTCCAAGCTGTTCAATGACTCGAAATGGTTAAGTGCAACCTGTTATCGTCAGGTCAAGAGCATATGCAGCTAACGGTGTAACACCAACCAATAGGATGAACCTTGAAGCCGCCCACACAAGCGAGCTTATTTCAATTCATCGCATGTCAGACGATGCCAATGGCTCTGAGTGGTTGATAAACGAACCTTATTACTGGGTCGTGCTGGATCCCCACATCGACGATATATGCGTACTTTTCGAGGCCTTTTAGTATCTTCTCTATCCTTTCTCTCACGATCACTTCTTTCCCATCTTTGTCGGTGCAGGTCCACTGCTTTTCCTTCATTTGCTGTCTCGCGTCCTCTGCCGCCTTGATAGGAGAATCAACATTACCACTAGATAGTGTAACATCGTCGAGCTGTTCCCCCTCCATTTTGGATAGTTTTTCTTTAGCGAGTTGGTATGCCTTCTTCCATTGATTTCTGCAGCACTGTTCAGCCTCGGGTGATGGAACGTGAAGAGCAACTCACGTAACTAAATCGGCGGAATTGCAACGGCCACCGTTCGAGGCGGATTCTGCAGAAGACCTTGGCATAGGATGAGAAGTACCCGGTGGAGTTCCCCCTATTCGTCCCGGGGTGGCCGAAATACTTGCGACGTTTTCATCTGGCGCAGGACTCTGTGGTCGACTGGTCTGGAGTGTTGAAGGATTCCGGCCTGGACGGGAATGCGATCTCAGTTTTCGGAGTAATTTTTTCATGGCGATTTTCGCTGGAGGCGCTCGTGAAAACTTTGGGACTGGTTGCTATGCGACGAAGGAAATGATAGTCAAGCGCTTTAATATCGGGTGCGGGGAAGTGGGGGCACAGGTGGTACTGTGCTGCAGCCGCAGTAGCGTGCATTCCAGCTGAGCTATATTTGTGATGTCGCAGATTTTGCTACGCAGGTGTGTCTATTCGCTGGAGTGGTAATTTCGCAAACCAATTAGTCCAAGACCGGAGCAGAGTACACCTATGAGCTGTTCATCCCTTCGGACGCGGTTGTACCTGCCAACTAACAGAAATTAAGTGCATACACCCTCTAAGTAGATCGAGACGCAGTATGAGCGGAGTATCTGTAGATTTTAAATGTCTACCCGTTGCCAACATACCGTGTCCACTCATTCAACCCCTATTGGTTAGTGGCTCCAATAATCCCGTATATGGTACCTATTACCCATTAAACGGAAATACAAAAACGCAACGACTCAAATAAACTCCACTTTGAGGTTTTGTACTACCGTATTAGGAATCCTAATCAAGTGGGCGGGTACATACCTCTTAAGCTCTTAAGCGAGTGGACATATAAACTTCGTTGTACGAAGCATGTAAGTACGAAGCACTCTCGTTGGTTGACTGGCGGTACATCTACGTTGACTAAGTACCAAAATCCCTTGAAATCCAAACATTAAATCCACGGGTTCCACTCCAATCACAGAGTGTTCTATACATCAAAAGTGCGTAACTGCACTTATATAAAAAAGAGAGAGCGTAAATACATTCCAATTCGTACGCTATGTTATGCGAATGCCAAGACCCATTTTTCTTCTCTTTTTGCTTTATTGCAACACCACAATCTGCTCATATGATGCTGTAAGTCCAGAAAAATGCAGCCGAGAGTTAGCTACACTACAATCCAGCAAGCATGTAAAACGGTCGGCCATGGATCATGCCATCATCCGCTCTACCAGGATCATCAAGGTCGTGTTTGTCAATTATTTCAAGGTGGATTTCTTCTTGTGGTAGACCAAATATGTCGATTTCATCTGTATCTTCTATTTCGGTAATCACTGAATCTCCAGCCTCTGCGGGCGCTGCTCCATTGCTCTTTTTGAGTGATTGCGGGCACGAGATGTATGCGTTTCTTTCTTCGTCGAATACCACGTCTGATTGGGTTCTGACGGTCTTGAACTGTGGGTCCCAAATTCTCCACGTGGTGGTGCTATCGTGTACGTATTCGACCATCATGCAGCCAGGTTTGGAACGGGGGCCGAGTTTCTTGTCGGTTCTTTGCCGTTCGGGTATCAACCGGCTGACATGGCATCCGAATCGTCGGAGATGGTGGAGTGGTGCCTTGTAACATATCTTCTTTCGTGTGGGGTCTTCTGGTGGTTTATTGTTCTAGTCTGTTCACGGAGAATATCAGTCCGCGGAGTGACTAGTCAGCTCACGGAGTCCCACCTTCCGTGAACGAACCGGTCAGTTCACGGATCCGTGAACTGACCAGTGCTAAATATGCTCAACCAAAATTAACAGTTACTCCGATCGCAAAGTTATGTATATATGAAATATCTATAATTGATCACTCTTTGAATTCCTCATCTCCAATTTACCATATCTCTAATATTGATAGAATGGTTGTGAGAAAACATCGATTTTCGGCATTTTTTGGGTGTGTTTTTAAAGCTGCTCTATAAATTTTAAAGATATTGTAAATCAAACAGTGGGAATTGAAAGAGCGACGTATTTTGCGTGTTCCATATATACATCTCTTGGTGATTGGACAATTACTTGCAGACTGAATTGGACCGAGCTTTTGTCATTTTTGTCAGTGCCACCATGGCTCCATGAAGTGACTGGTCAGTTCACGGAGCTGTGGTAGACTCCATGAACTGACCGGTTAGTTCACGGAGCCTAGTTACTCCGCGGATTGACTGGTCACTCCGCGGATTGACTGGTCACTCCGCGGACTGACATCCTCCGTGACCTGACTAGAACATTTATCGTACTCGGGCTTTCCATAACTGTGAAGCATTTCGAACCAGGCATCTCAACGGTCCGGGGCGACTACAGTCTTTCGGGGCCCGGCCTCGCCGTCCCGTCCCGGGCATGATTTCAGTGCCCTGGTCCGTCCGAGGCTGAGATCTACTGGACTAGGGCCCCTACAGGTTCCTACAGGGGACCGATGGCTACCGATCCTGGTTGTGGTACTAGAAATGGGCTTATATCCAGCTGTATTTCCGGCGGCGCGTTCGAACTTTGTCATAGTTTGCCTAAATATTTGTATCCAATTGGAGGAGAAGAGGCGAATAATAGCATGGATTACTCACTCTGGAAGTCAAGTCTATGATGATGTGATTTCCGCTTCTCAAACTGAAGTTTTATGACTGTTTGTACCCTTGCTGCAAGACTGCAGGGCCCTGTAGTCCGTCCCGTCCGGACAGATTTTGCCCTGGTCTCAAACGGTCCAAAATTCGTTGCCCCGAAATTTATAGTCCAGTCCCGGGCAGCGTCTTGCCCGGACGGGACGGACTATTGAGATGCCTGTTTCGAACGGTGTTTCATATGGGGCCTTATAGCCGTCTCTGTTGTCTCTTTCAGTAAGGCCTTCATTGGGTGTCTGTTGGTGTAAGTACACGGCTGTGTTGACCGCTTCCCCCCAGAATTCGTGCGGTGCTTGAGAGTCTATTATCATCGCTCTTGCTTTTTCGGTCATGGTACGGACCATTCTCTCAGCGACTCCATTCTTGTGGTGTGCATACGGAGGGCAGAACTCCAAAGAGGTGCCACAAGAAGCCAGTAGCATCCGGAAAAGTTTGTCGTCGAATTCGCCTCTGCCGTTGTCGCATCTGAGCCGCTGGATGCGGAAGCCTTTGGCGTCTATTCTCTGTTGAAAGTTCTGGTACGCAGCCAGGCACGTTTCTTGCTTCTTGCCTGGAAGGGTGTAGATACTGGTCCAGCGCGTGTAGCCGTCTATGAAGAGGATATAGTAGCGGTGGCCGCCGGCAGACGATGGCGTTGTGAATGGGCCACAGGTGTCAGAGTGGACAAGTTCGAAAGGCTTCGTGGCTCGACGGGCTTTGGTGGGGATAAACTTCTGCTTATGTTTGGCTTGGAGGCAGACGTCACATGAGCCGTCAAGTTCGTCGAATCCGTCGATAAGGCTTCTTATTGCCGCTGGATGTAGGTGGGCTAGGCGCCGGTGCCAAAGTCGTGAAGTGATTATTGATTTGTCGATTCCATTGGCCTGTGGTTCGGTGGTCTTGAATGTAGGAGATGCAGGAGCAGCCGCGGGTGTTTTTCGTTTCTTGGAGCGTTTTCTTTTGCCATTTCCGCTCGCGATGCTTGGAAGCGTGGTGATTGTGGCCTGGCTTCCGCCAGTTTCGGTTGTGAGAGCATCTGCTGCTTGATGTTGAGATTGGAGAACGTATAGGTCTCCGAGTCGATTGGCGGTTATTATACATGAGTCGAGAGATATAGTGCAGACGCCGCGTCTGAAAATAGTTGTGTAGCCAGCGAGGTCTAGTTGATTAATTGAGAGTAGAGACAAACGAACAGTTGGTGTATGGAGAGCTTTCAATTGAAGTCTTTTGACTCCCTGTATGATAATGAAGCCAAAATGGGTTGCGATTACCATGGTTTCATCTCCAAGTTTTATGGTGATTGGAGATGGTAGCCTTTTGTAAGAATAGAATGAATCTCGATTATTGCACATATGATGAGAAGCACCCGAATCTATGATCCATGTTATAGAGTGAATAGTAGACGAAAGAGCATTAGAATGAGCAATGGAAAGAAAGGAATATGCGATACTGCCGATGAAGGCTTCTAAGTGATCGACGGACTCGGCATCGGCTTCGGAGTCGTCGATGTGAGTGTTTGGTAGTCAAAATAGGCCTCCTTCTCCGGCGATGATGCCGTGGGCCAGGGCCGTGTTTGCTTCTGCAGTGGTGCTGCCTCCGTTTCCATTGCGGCATTTGGTGACCTTATTTTGGGCATCGCGGCCTCTTAGAGGTGTGCGGCATTCCGACTTTATATGTCCTGGCTTTCCGCAGTGAAAGCATAACTTGTCGTCATTATTCTTTGAGAAGCCGCCGCTGCCGCTTTTACCGGTGTACGTGCTCTGTCGCTTGAAGATTCCACAATTCTCGCTGGTATGATTATTCATTCTGCTGTGAGTACACGAGAATTCGTCTGACTTACCGTCGTTTCCTCCGTTACGATTTCCATAGTTCCCACAGTAGTAGCCACGACCTCGGCCATAGCCACGCCCACGCCCACGCCCACGGTAGCCTGTTTGATGAGATATGAGAGCCGAGCCAACGGACGGGTCTCCAAGTTTCTTATTCACTTCGGTGGTTTTCGCTTCTCCCGGATGGACTCCATAACTTCTTTGGCCGATAGCTCGGGATTCCGTTACCGTTGCGTGATGCAGACTGTGGTGTAGAAATGACCCCTTAGAGTAGACAATATATGGGTTGTTAGGCCCTCGTCGGTGATTTCTTCGGCTGAGCCGGCTAACTGGTGCTCAGTGTTCCCAATGGGCCAGGCCGGCCCGCAGTCAGGACTACGGCCCACAGGCCAGGCCAGTGAGGGCCCCCGAAATTAATAACTGCAGGCCAGGCCTACGCTTTCGAAGCCTGGCAATAACTGTGGGTGACTGGGCCAACTATAGGCTTTTTGATAATAGAGTATGTCACCATTGCAGTTGGTAATCTGTAGTGGTTCGGAGTACATTCTAGAAGTCTCTAGATGTTGCCACACAGTACTTCACAATATATGACTCATATGATTGGCTTCCATCATTGTTATTTAGATGCTTGATTGACTTATCTACGAAGCCATAAAGGCCCTATATATACAGTACTCCAGAGAGCTGGTGTGTACAGCTGAGTATCGTACCTTGGACCTCGGCATGCGCATGCCCGCATGCTCTACAGGGGCTGACCTTCTAAGTATACATGTAACAATCATCTATGCATATGAGGTGGTGAGAAAGAGTGGCATAGGCCACATAATTCTTGTACTCTATATCACGAAACTACATTTACCTACAGGCGCCCACAGTTAAACTGTAGGCCATGAGAACTATGGTTTGCCCAGTCACCCATGGTTTCCACCAGCGTGAGGCCTGTAGATATAGGCCATTCATCGGCCTGGCCTGTCGCGCGTGGGCCAGGCCAGTTCTGACCTGAAGCTGGCCCGCCTGGCCCATTGGGAACACTGCTGGTGCTGATAGTTTTCGAGTTCGGCAAAGTATACGTCGACTCCGCCGAGGCCGCTTCGAGAGTCGTATCGCGCAGCTTGGAATTTTCAAGGGATAGCAGTGCGTGTCATTTAGTGGCTGGCGTCGTTAAGACGGCATTGTAGAGTGGTCCACATATCGCTCGGGTCTCGGATGTTGAGACGATCTTGAGGGTAGGAGGAGAAGATCTAATCTGTCTGTCTATTCTCTCTAACTACAGGAGAAATCTATGGTTTATATACACAAGGAAAACTGAGGTTCCGCGGAGAAACCATCGCGAACATATATTACAAATCGTCAGTGGCTATGCAGGTGGCGAGTGACTCATCATGTATGAGTCTACTCGGCGACTTACCAATCATTGGTAACCACTCTCTAGTATGTTCTAGCAGCTTCGCTGGCCATCTAGAAACTCGTAGGCCTTTCGGGCCAAATCTTTAGTCAACATCGGAGGTTCTTGATGAGCAGTTTGATCGGTTCTTCGCAGGTCGTAACTATGGTAGTGGATGCCTTTCCTACTCTTGTGTTGAAATCTCTTTGCATTCTCTGTATGTTTGTAGTATTTCAAATGGGAAGAAGTTCGGTGCCTTCGACAATTGCGAGGGCATCCATGGCGCGGCAAATGTCGTACATATCGTCCTTCCAGGAGTCGTAGTTGACATGGTTGAGTTTGACGACGTCTCCGTACTTGGTTTTAGAGATATTAGAGGTCGTCATACTGAGTTTTTGGTGATAATCGAGTGGTGTTGAGGTTGAAAAAGGGTATTTACTGTGATTTTCGAAGGAGTTGCTATGGTAACTGGAGAAATAGAGTTCCTCGCTTAAAGATGATGCAGGATAAAGATGCAGGATGACGATCGAGAGTTTTATAAGTATAGTGCGGCCGCAGGGCTCATAACCTGTTACTTTATGGTTGAGAGAAAGATGACTTCGATTGTACTATTGAGAAGAAAAGAATCTAGAGAAGAATCTATATGTGCGTGGGTCTCAGCTTAGAAGCTTGGACCTGCTCCAGAAGCAGTCACTGGGTAGGGCTACCCGCACCCACTAATGTCTATTTACAGTAACATTTTCTGTTGAATAATTGCTTGATTCTCTATACAATCTATGCAGATATCTATGGTCTACTAGCACCGGTGGCGGCTTTGCCGCCCCCAGGGTTATAGGTAGATAGTGTTGTTGATGGGATCTCCCCTAGAACTCCTACCATACCCCCATGACAACTTCATCGATCATCTCTAGCCAGCCGAGAACCAGCTTGGCTCGATTGCTTCTAGCAAGCCGAGAGTCAGCCCAGCCCGATCATCTCCAGCCAGCCATGAGCCAGCCCAGCTCGATCATCTCCAGTCAGCCGAGAGCCAGAACGACTCGATCGTGTCTTGTCAGGGCTAGTTCTTGTGAGTTGGCAAAGGGAGACGATTCGAGTTCGGAAAAAAAGGGAGATTGAACAGAAGGAGAGATAACCTTTCCAAGTCTAAGTCTGCTCGAGCTAAATACTACCATCCGCAGCTCTAACCTTAAAGCAAACAAAGAAACCCTTATCTTCACCACTACCGACACACTGTCCAGCCAGCCGAGAGGCAGCCCAGCTCGATCATTTCCCACCAGCGGAGAGCCAGCCCGGTTCGATCACGTCTAGCCAGCCCGGCTCGATCGCGTCCAGCCAGCCGAGAGCCAGCCCGGCTTGATCGTATCAAGCTGGGATACTTCTCTCTCTCTCTCTCTCTCTTACGGTCACTCTTTAACAGATGTCCGGTCAATTTTGATTGAGGTAATCAGCCACTGGCTGTCGTTATCGATCATTTCCAGCCAGCTGAGAGCAGCCCAGCTTGATCATCTCCAGCCAGCCGAGAGCCAGCACGACTCGATCGTGTCTAGTCAGTCGAGAGCCAGCCCAGCTCGACCTTAAAATGAACCTCCAAGCGTACCTGATCGAAATGCTAATGCTTCCGTCCAGGTCGGCTCGATCGCATACAGCCAGCCAAGAGCTAGCCCAGGTCGATCATCTCCAGTCAGCAGAGAACCAGCCCATATCGATTGCGTCCAGCTAGCCGGGACGATCATCTCTAGCCAGCTCGGCTCGATTGCGTGTAGCCAGCTGAGAGTCAGCCCAGCTCGATCATCTCCAGCCGGCCGAGAGCCAGCACGGCTCGATCGCGTCCAGCCAGCCGAGAGCCAGCCCACCTCGATCATCTCCAGCCAGCAGAGAGCCAGCACGGCTCAACCGCGTCCGGCCAGCCAAGCTCAATCGTCTCCCACCAGCTGAGAGCCAGGCTAGCCCAACCGTTTCCACCCAGCCTGTATCGATCTTCTCCGCCGTGCACTAGCTCCAAGTGCTGCTCCAAGTGCTGCTCCAGGTGGTTCCAAGATCTACCATGATTTTGTGTATATAGTTAGCAATAAATTTGTGAATCAAGTGTGTGACTTTAAGTAATCAATTAACTGCCCTGGTAAATCAAGGCTGTGACCGGGAATCAAGGCTGCGACCGTACAGTGTGCTGCATCTGGAAGCAAATACACCGTCTGTAAGTGCGTCCGGACGCAAATGCTGCGTCTGTAGGCATTGGTGCAGTGCCAGGGTACGTCGAGGCTCAAGAGGTTTCGATTTAAGCGTCCGATGCGCCCCTGGCCTACGTACGTCCTGGGCGCAACTTGGTTTTTTTCCTGATGGCCGAGCACTTCCGGGGCCAGGTTCTGAGCACTTCAGGTCCTTGGCCTGGGTATGATACTCGGCATCTGGTCGATGCCTTCTTATTTCTCTATATAAGTAGATCGTTTTCTCTCTTTCTTAGATCTTTAGACTTTGTACAATAGTCAATCACATTCCACACCCTACCACATCTTGAGCCGCACCTCTCCATGCAAATACTCGAGGCAAGTTGAGTCCGATAATTTGCAACTTTGAGTTTTACTCCGAATATAATGTAATATATAAATGAAGTGTGCATAATTCGATGCTGATTCATTTCCCTATCTCTGATTTACCATATCTTCATAATTGATAGAGTGGCTTTAGAAAAACACTCGAAAATCGCCCAAAATCGCCAACAATCAATGATTTTCCACAACTACTCTATTATTTTTGAAGGTATGGTAAATTGGAGATCAGGAAGTAAAATATCATCGAATTCTAAACGTTGCATGCAAACATTATATTATGATCGGAGTTAAACTCAAATACTTATTTGAGAATATTTGATGGGGTATGCCAAACTTGAAGCTGTGGGTGTCAACCAATAAAAATTCTTCTTCCATGTACCTACCGCAAGTTAACCAATGAGAATGTTTCGAGCGGACAAACCAAGCGTATAACTATTAGATATACGGCTTGACATAGAGTCTGAAACTCTCGTGCTTACGCATCGTATGTAAGCCACGACCCTCATACAAGCCTGAACCTCATACAAGCCTGAACTCCATACAAGCCTGAACCTGATACAAGCCTGCACCTCATACAAGGTCGGAAACAGTAGACGAAACCCATATATGCAACACTTCCCCCTCTTGCTACACTGTATGTAGCAAGAAACAAAATAAAGAACATACGTGCGGTGATTCCCGTAGCAGCCTCATTAAAACCCTGAGATTTGAACAGGGAAAGAGTACTACTGTAGCCTGAGGATGGCCATCCATAAAGAAGCAAAAAAAAACCATATTCCCAAAAGAAAAGTAAAACAACGTTAAAACTGATCTCCATTACCATAAACCCATTGCCTTCGTGAACTTTGTATGCTTATCTTTGGTAAGTGCTTTTGTGAATATATCTGCCAAATTTTCGTCTGTGTGTACGTAGGAGTAGTTGACTATTTGGCGGTTGTGCAGATCTCGACTATTGTGATAGTGAACATCGATGCGCTTAGTGCGAGCCTTTATGATCTCCGTGGTGATGAGTGCGAGAGCTCCCTGATTGTCACAGTTGATTGGCAGCGGTGAGTCTTTCTGAGAACCGTGAATATCCTTCTGCAATTGGAGTAGCCATTTCGCTTCTCTAGAGGCCTCCGAGCAGGCGATGAATTTGGCCTCAAGAGTTGACATGGCGATGAGGCCTTGCTTTCGAGACTGCCACGAGACTGCTCTATAGCTCACAAGAAACACATGGCCTCCGTGAGATTTGCGGTCCACGCTGTCATTGCTCCAGTCCGAATCCGTGTACCCTACGAGACTATTGCCGATTACGATGTCGATGCCGTTGCAGTTAGTGTTAGCAACGGTTCCAAATTACGGGTCCGGGTCGGTTCCGGTTCGGAACCGCTTGTGATTGGGCGGTTCGGTTCCATGGGCGGTTCGGAACCGGAACCGACCCGGACCCGCCGGGTTTTGGCGGGTTTCTTCTCAAAAACTATCGCTCCAATTAAGTATTTGAGTTCTGATTGGATCGCGACATGTTATATACGTAGATTATGCAGTTTTTGACGCTCTTTCACGTCCCGGTCTCCGATTTGCGATACGATTAGTATTCGTTGAGTCGCTGCGAAAAACAGTCAATTTTGGACGTATTTTCGACTTTATTTCACAGCGACTCAACGAATACTAATCGTATCGCAAATCGGAGACCGGGACGTGAAAGAGCGTCAAAAACTGCATAATATACGTATATAACATGTCGCGATCCAATCAGAACTCAAATACTTAATTGAAGCAGAAAAGCTGTGATTATTGGGGCCGATGAAAAATGAGGCTCTGCTGCAGGTAAAACCCGCCAAAACCCGGCGGGTTTCGGTGCGGTTCCGGTTTTTAACCGTTTGTGATTGGGCGGTTCGGTTCCTTGGCGGTTCCAGAACCGACCCGGGGCTGCGGGTCCGGTTCCGAACCGGACCGCGGCCGGGTAACCCGGACCCGTTGCTAACACTAGTTGCAGTTGTTATGTATTCGAAAATCGGCTTTAGATTTGAAATACTGAAGAACTCTCATTGCCACAGTCATATGGCTTGTGAATGATCGCGAATTGTAACGGGAAAGCACAGCGACTGCATACGAAATATCTGGCCGAGTTGCAAGTGCTGCATACATTAGTGATCCCACGACTGCATCATGGTTTCGGATATCTTCCACTTTTTTCTCCGGCCGATCTTCAACCAAGTCCAACATTACATTTATGTCCATGGGCATTAATACACCATAAGTATGCTACATATCGAATCGTCTGAGAATTGTGGCGATATGAGCTTTCTGACCGAGACTGATCCCAGTACGATTTTCATTGCTGTGGATCTTGATACCAAGGAATTGACATGCTGGGCCGAGATTTATGTTCTTATATTTCTCCGAGAGTTTCGCCTTGACCTCAATCACAGCTTTGGCAGCCGCCTCCGGATGTGCCATGGAGATATTGTTGACATATAGAAGTATATGAATGACGTCAATGCGGGGATAGAGGATAGGATCGGCAACGGATCGGGTGAACCCAAGACAGAGTAGAAAGGCATTGATATTGTCATGCCATAACCGCGGAGCTTGTTGAAGACCATAAAGAGCTTTCCTGAGTCTGACGATAATCTTTGGTGCATTGAGGCCTTCTGGCCATCCTTCTGGCAATGTCATATACATGTCGTCATAGTCGATTTTGGGGTTTAGGAAAGTACTGAATATATCCAAGTGGTCCATATTCCACCTATAACTCCCGATGAGATATATGAGATGCCAAAACGTAGTCAGCTGCCAAACAGGGGCATATGTCACACCGGAATCCGTCTGCTTGTATCCCTGTATGACTAGTCGTGCTTTATACAGTGTGGACCTGTCACGGTTGTGCTGAGTGACGATCGATGGTGGAGTGATGATCGGTGAATAAAACAAAGGATGATGCAGGACGAGAATGAAATCAGGTTTCGAATGGAGGCTAAAGCACGACGAGAATAAGATCAGGTTTGAATGGAGGCTAAAGTACGACGAGAATGAAATCAGGTTTCATTCGAGAATGAGACCAGGTTTTATGGGAGACGTAGGAATCGTGCAAAAGAAGTGTACAAAGAAAGCAGGAGTTCGGATATACTATGGAACGAGTGAATTACTGTATATAAACCAGGCGTTCGGCGGAGGTTAAGGTTCTTTCTTCACTCGTTTTCTCGTCTATAAAACAATCAATTAGCTTTGGCTTTCACTTCTTTCACACTCGGTGATTCTGGATCGAGTCTCTTGTATACTGTCTTCGCTTTCGTAGCTACAGGCCACCCTCGGACTTCGTAGCCATCCAGTTTTCAGTTTTTATAACCCTTAGAACCTCGAGCCCTGAACCCTCGATACCGAACCCTGAACCCTTGACAGAAGAACGAGTCTTAAATCGATTCTACCGGTTATATTTTTAGTTTTATGTGCCGCTACCCTCATCAAAGCGGTTGTTATTTCTGTCACAGATCCTGCAACACTCGCTGCACTGTATTTCGATCCGTTGGCAGTTTAGAGAACCAATTGATTACGTACAGTTTTTGGCGACACATTTGTATAGTTTGCCTGTGGTCCTTCAGAAGACCCACAAACTATTTCGATGAATGAGCGACGAATCCACCTGCGACTGTATTTATTACTGTTACTGCTCGGAAGAACCAGGAGATTTAGATCACGATTACCCAAACCCAACCATCCACTGCAACTGCGGAGCAATTCAGGAGTGGGCCGAAATACCTACCTGCAACTGCGGCATAGAGGAATTCGATACCTTTTTCGATTGCATCGAGGAACGCGACTGTATCCTTTGTTCACTGTGGTCCTCGGTCTCGAAAATCTTTTGTTTTGGTATCTAGCCAGAGGTTAATGTGCTGGAATCCCAATAAGTGTATTTGGTGTGAAATCCCTTGTGGCAACGACTGCTGGATATACTGGAAAAGCGATACCTGGAGGCACGTCTGTGACGAGTGCCTTGAAGTAGCACAAACCTTCAGCTGGAGAATCGACAAATATCTACATCAATCACCGTTCGAAAATTGCAAAGATGTCAGGAGAATCTTCAAGAGTAACCCGCGATGTGACGCTGACGGGGGCACTACAACTGGAACTGGAAAACGTAACACGGGCAAATACGGAGGTCATGAACGAAGAACAGCTCAGGAGTCACATCCAGGACATCAACAAAGGACTAGTAGCCCTTGCTCAGCTACCGACAACCAGCAGGGTGAACGAATTGCTACAGGAACAACAATCTGTGAAGAATGCGGAAGCACGAATATCGGAGTTGTTGGCGGAAGGAAACAAAGTTATCGAGGAACGGAACAACCTGAAACAGGAGCTGCTTCTTACACAACAGAAGTTAAAGACCACGGAGGAAAGAGTACCAGTCTGCACACATGGAGACCTGCAAGCCAAGATCACAGATGTAGAACAACAATTGGAAAACAGGGCGCCAGAAGGGACGGAAAACCTCAGACAGGAATTAGAAGAAACAGAGGAGCAGCTAAGGATCCGTGGAGAAGAAAGAAATGAATATCGGGATCAAGTAAAAAGAGTGCTTGCACTCGCGGGAAATGGCGGTAACAGGGGACATAAAAGCAGCGAAATTCTTCGATTTTCGGGAACAGACCAAAGGGCACTTCGAGGATGGATGGCACAACTAGCCATGAAAATTGCGGATGAACCGGGACGATTCTTCGACGAACAATCCAAAATGAGGTATGCGGCAAATCTATTAGAAGGCGTGGCCCTGAATCAAATTCAACCGTACATCGACAGGAAAACTGGGGACCTGAAGTTAGAATCATTAGAAAAATTGCTGGACCTGTTGCAATTGGCTTTCGGAGACCAGGACATACGGGCCACAGCTAATCGGGAACTGCTCAAACTTAAGCAAAAGGATCGAGAATTTGCCCAATACTACGTAGAATTCCAACGGTGGGTACAAGATATCGATTGGAATGAGGCAGCCCAGTTAGAAGTCCTCCGACAAGGCTTGTCTGAGGAGTTGAAGGACTCACTACAGCATTGTGACATCCCGTCGGATCTCACGGAATTCGTCAAAATGTGCTCGCAAAGAGACTCCCAAATCCGCGCCCGAGCTGCTGAAAGAAAGTCAGGAAGATGGACAGCAGGGTCGAAGAAACATGAAACCACTAACAACATAACACCTGCCCCAGAAGCAGCACCAGCAGGCGCTGTGGCAGGTTATCACGGCCCTGCTCCAATGGACCTTTCAGCAGTCAAGGGGAGGAAGATCACTCCGGAAGAACGCAAGCGACGAAGAGAAGGAGGGCTTTGTATGTACTGCGGAGATAGCAGGCATTTCGCGGCATCGTGTCCAAGGAAGTTGAAAGTAGCGTCAGGACAAGTAGAAGTAACATCATTCAGGGATTCAGGAAAAGGAAAAGAAGTGGAGCAAGAAGTAGAATCGGGAAAAGTTTAGGACAGTACAATAAGGATGGCAGTTGCGCTGGGCACGAATCTCCTTTGTCTACAATTGTTAAGTCGCATTTTGGAATTTCACAGTTTTCAATTAGCAGTGCAGAAATTAAGGAGTCTTTAATGGAAAGCAAGCATCTTGTTGTAAAATGTTCGCTGAAAATCGGAGACAGGTTAATCGATACACACGCTTTAATTGACTGCGGAGCCACGGGAATAGCATTTGTTGATGACAACTTTGTCCGCCATCATCAGTTAAAAGAGAAGGAATTACGAGAATCGAGAGAATAAGAGGTTATTGAAGGAAGACCCATCGAATCAGGAACCATTACGACCATGGCCAAGTTAAATATAGGAATATGATCACACCAGGAGCAATTACCAGCGTTCGTAACAAAGTTAGGGCATTACCCGATCGTGCTGGGATTGCCATGGTTACAACTCCACGATGTCACGGTCAAATTCCAGAGCCGAAGGATTGGCTTCGAAAGCAGTTACTGCCAACAGCACTGCCAGCATCATTCGAGCGTATGGGTATGGGGCAACCACATGGAAACATCGGCCGCAGCTCCGGAAGGACCGAAGTTAGACATTTGTGCGATAGCAGCATCACCTTTCATGAGGAGAATAAGAAGGGAGAAACTCAAGGTTTATGCCGTTACACAGTACGAAATCAACAAAGCCTTGGAAATAAAGGATCTACAGGAGAAACCCCTCAAAGAAGTCATTCCCAAGGAATATCACGAATTTCTACCCCTGTTCAGCAAGGTAATCGCGGAAACACTACCACCGCACAGACCCTACGACCATAAAATTAAGCTGCAAGAGGGGTTCACACCGCCGTTTGGACCTATTTACAGCTTATCTCGAGAAGAGTTACAAGTTTTAAAAGAATGGATAGAGAAGAACTTGTCCAAGGGATTTATCCGATCATCTTCATCACCTTGCGGAGCTCCAGTGCTCTTCGCTCGAAAGCCAGGGGGAGGCTTAAGACTCTGTGTCAATTACCGAGGCCTAAATGCAACAGCAAAAGTGCAAATCCACTATAGGCTGCGCGACGCGTTCACGCGCATACGCGCAGCTCATAACAAGCTTCCCGTGGACCCCTGCGATACGCGCAGCTTCTGAGGGTTTGCGCGGTGCGCTATGGAAGTCTAAATGGCCTGCAGGGCCTATGGATGGACTACTGGCAGAACCATCCAGTCCTGCGGGTGCTAGCAACCGGCAGAGCAGTATGGTGCTCGGTGCGACAGAACATAGAGCATCTATACTGCTATTAGGGCATCTATACTGCTCTGCTATAGAAAGTTATCCCATGATATGATCATGAGTGTGCGGCAGTTATTGATCCAATAGGTGTGCGGTAGCTATCAGCTGAGAGTACGCTACAACTATAAGAGAAGATAGCACCAGATGAAGGGTACCTGTCCTGTGATAGTACTAAGGGGCGCGGTAGCTATTGAGCATGAAGGCACGTATAATCACTAGAAGTTTGCAGCAGATATGACACGATGACAGCTGAGATTCTGTGGGAACTATGACACGATGCTTGCTCGGATTCCGCAGGAACTATGACACGACGGTGGCTCGGATTCCGCGGGAACAATGAGACGATGGCCACTAGGATTTCGTGGGAACAACGACACGATGGCCGCTGTGATTCCGCGGGAACAATGACACGATGACCGCTGGGAATACACAGGAACTATGAGACGATGGCCGCTGGGATTTCGTGGGAACAACGACACGATGGCCGCTGTGATTCCGCGGGAACAATGACACGATGGCCGCTGGGATTACGCAGGAACTATGAGACGATGGCCGCTGGGATTTCGTGGGAACAACGACACGATGGCCGCTGTGATTCCGCGGGAACAATGACACGATGGCCGCTGGGATTCCGCGGGAACAATGACACGATGGCCGCTGGGATTTCGCAGGAACTATGAGACCATGGCCGCTGGGATTTTGTGGGAACAACGACACGATAGCCGCTGGGATTCCGCGGGAACTACGAGACAATGGCAGCTGGGGTTCCGCGGGAACTATGACACGATGGCCAGTGGGATTCTGTGGGAACTATGACAAGATGGCGGCTGTGATTCCGTGGGCACAATGACACTATGGCCGCTGGGATTTCACAGGAACTATGAGACGATGGCAGCTGGGATTCCGCGGGAACAATGACATGATGGCCGCTGGGATTTCACAGGAACTATGAGACGATGGCAGCCGGGATTCCGCGGGAACAATGATACGATGGCCGCTGTGATTTTACAGGAACTATGAGACGATAGTAGCTGGGATTCCGCAGGAACAATCACACGATGGCCGCTGTGATTTCGCGGGAACAATGACACGATGGCTGCTGTGATTTCACAGGAACTATGAGACGATGGCAGCTGGGATTCCGCGGGAACAATGACATGATGGCCGCTGGGATTTCACAGGAACTATGAGACGATGGCAGCTGGGATTCCGCGGGAACAATGACACGATGGCCACTGGGATTCTGTGGGAACTATGACAAGATGGCAGCTGGGATTCCGCGGGAACAATGACACGATGGCCACTGGGATTCTGTGGGAACTATGACAAGATGGCAGCTGGGATTCCGCGGGAACAATGACAAAATGGGCGCTGGGATTCCGCAGGAACTATGAGATGATGGCAGCGGGGATTCCGCGAGAACTATGACACGATGGCGACTAGGATTCCGCGGGAGCTTTCAATTCCAATTCAATCTAGCATATAAGCTTTTCATACGTATATGACACATTCTCTTCCGTTCCAAAACTTCAAACTTACTCCAGACGCTATCCATTAGCAAACCATTCACCAGAAACTGTATATTCCACTGAAACCTTGTCAGCATAGCCCTGACATCCTGGCGTAGAAATGCTCTGTGGAATATCAGTCCAAATCATCCTGTAGCCGCTCACGATGGATCGCGGCCAGTTTTTCTTTCAGCTTGATATGGTGGCCCTTGCACCCCGGAAAGGACATCGGCTTCGGAAGAGCAACCCGGCTAATCAGCTTGCCATTCTGCTGTCGGATATCAGTGACAAGCTGTCGGATTAGTTCCATCACGGTATCGGCGATCTCCTGGCTATCGTAGGCATCTTCCCACATCTCCAGGTGCCGCTCGTACATACCTATGATACCAGTCAGTGGTGGCAGTGTTGCGGCCATTGGAACTATGACCTACCGCGGGCATTGGCTGAGTTAAATAGTGGAGGCTGCACTATGTTGCCAGTGGCAAAGTAGCTGTTGAGATGCCACTGGAGTGCTGTTGCCATTAGACAGATGAACTCGGGGGTTGTCTTCGCTAGGAAACGGGCATCTTGGACGCCTAGTGACTTGTTTGCTTTGAAAAAACAGTGGTAGATCGCAGTACTGATGTAGCTACTGATGTATGGCTCCTTGCGTGACTGCGGATGTCTGTTAGTATTACTCTTGCCTGTGGATCGATTGCAGAAACAGACCTCAGTGTCATTTCTTTCAAAGATGTATCGCTCTTTATCAAGTAACCAACGGACCTTTGTCCTCCTGTCTGCCGAATCCATCTCATGGAGTTGATATATTTCTTTGATCTTTGATCCGATCTGTGAAACAGCAGTGCTTCGTACGGAATAATGGAACCCTTTGATCTGCACCAGGTTAATGTTGGCCGTGAAGGAAGTCCAGGGGACTTGCATAGACCAGGTGTTCAAGCTCAGGATATTGGGGAACGCTATCATCGAATTCCCAGTTTCGACGGGCCCGCCTCCAGGCATCGGCAGCCATCTCATCTAAGTCTTCCGGGAAGGGGTTGTTAAACAATGTTTTTCGCCGAATCGTTACCGAAGCTACCTCCACAACTTTCCGAACCCGGGAATCTGCAAATTGATCAATTCCGCGGGATTTCTGGCCGGACTTTGTCCTCTTGTCCGCCGGATGTTCGGGATGCTCATCGGCTAGCGGACGCTTTGCTGCTCGTGAACTCGAATGGATGATTACGGGCATGCGCTTCTCTTTGGGGTCCTTGTTGGACTCTACTTCTGTGCCTTGGGTCCCAACAGGACTGGTAGCAGCTGTTGATTGAGAAGTATCTGCCGATGAGGAAGAGGAGATCAATCGATGTCCTGTGGCACTGCGTGAGGATACCGGGGTTACCGGGGGAGGAGATAACTGGCAACCAGCGGTAGCCCCCGATAACGTCTGTGTTGGCAGGTTGCGAGCCGGGGTAGGCAGGTAGTCGAGCAATTCATCATCCGTATCTCCGATTTCGTTTGGTGGATCAGAGAGAAGCTCATCATCTGAATATTCGGTCTTCTGTGCATCATATATCAAGTCAGCACTATATACCAGCCATGGGAAGATGGCTCACCTCCGGCTGGCACGAGGCATTGTACAAAGGAGATGAAGTTTGGATGTACTCATTCTCATCAGTAGCATATCCTTCTCCCTCTTCGTCCACCACCTCTTCATAATTCACCTCCTTTCCCTTCGATCGTCTGGTTGCTCTGCCAGTTTCCTTGAGTTGGGCCCCAGCATTTGTCTTTGGTCTCGGGTACTTTCTTCTCGCCATTCAGCGGCCGATGGATACGATGCGCACGAAGAAGGGTGAAGAGGGGTGTCCAAGTGAGAGGGAGGATTGAGACAGGCACAGGAGGACACTCGTGAAGGTAGATGTATCGTTCAGTGGGAATATTGAATCATTGGGATCAGACTTCAACTAGCATGGGTCCACAAGAGGATCCGCAACCTAGATTGCGCTGACGTATATTGCCGTATGATCAAGAGGAATCTTCATAACATGGTTCAGCTTGACTGAGGGCAAGTGGACGCGATTGGGGGGGTGGGAGCCGGCGAGAACGACCGAGAGAAGGACTAAGACCTGACAGGTGGCCAGCGGAGGCGAGAAGACGAAGGCCGGTGCCGACCAAGGGATAGCAGAGGCGAGGGCGGCCAACTTTGAGCTTAAGTTAGAAGTTTGAGTTTGAGTTTGAGTTTGAGTTTGAGTTTGAGTTTGAGTTTGAGCCAGGGCCTGGGCCAGAGCCCGAACAGGAGCTAGGACCAGGGGGGAGCGAGCAGAGGAAGCCTGGAGCAAAAGAAAGGAGTATATAGGGAGGGAGCGGAGCGGCAGTGGGCAGGCAAGCAGCGGCTTAAGCATCTACCCACCCACCCGCACCAGTGTTTAAGTTTTATTGGTTTAGACTCTACACCCAGCGAAAGGCTTTCGGCCCGGAACGGGAGTCCAGGAGGGGTGGCGGCTGCACCGGTGGCCTCCACTCCCCCGAAGCGGCAACCTCATTGATATTTCATTTTCTGCATCGTTTCGTTTAAGCTTGCCTTGTTTTTGATGCGTTGCTTTCAGTCGAAGATTTTGCAAATGGTTCTGTACGTACATCGCGGAAGTGCGAGTGGACTTTAGTGTCATTTGGCAACTCCCAACTTCGTAAAGTTCGAAAAGAAAGTTTGAAACGAATGCTCGCTTCCAAAAGAGAAATTCCGTTGGTCGCTTGGCATCCGCTGGTAAGTCCAAAGTTACCGAAAGTCATGCAGTTAGACGTTTGGGCTCTTGCGCAGTTCTGCTGATTGACTAACCTCTGGCATCGTGAAGTTTGGTCATTTGGTCATTTGGTCATTTGGTCATTTGACAATTGTGCGGAATTGGAAGCACTGGCCAGTATCGGAAGCAGTGGGCAGCATCGGAATACTAGTCAGCATCGGAAGCACTGGCTGGCTAATGCCCGGACTTAGCTCTCGGAGTTAGCTCAACTTAGTGTGCGGTAGCCATTACCATCGCCATCGCCTTCACCATCACCATCACCATCACCATCACCATGGAGATTCAGTTGATAATTGATCATGATCGGCTGCACTCACACTTGTATTCATGGAGATTTCGTAGGATTCATGCAGCAGATTCCTCTCGGAAAACTGACTCGGAAATCTGACCTCCCCAAGACCCATATTACTACCATCAAGCATGTATGTTCAATGATAATCCTCAACACCATGGCCTTTGAACATCGTGAGATTGAGAGCCTTGCAGGTGGCGGTAGCGTAGCCTGGTTGGTAGTAAGCATTGGTATGCAAGGTGGTCGAGGTCATGATTCCGACAGAATAAGCTTTCGGCTGTAAGTTTAGATCATGATTGCGCTGGTATGCGTCATCGCACTATTAAATGGTGTAAGGTTCTAGAGCCGCCTCCGGGAGCGCCGGTGCAAGGTTCAGTCTCTCTGCCGCTCTCAAGTTCTCATCCATCTTGTCTCTCTTTCCTTCTAGTTACATCCAGCTTTACCTGCGCATCGCCAGTCAACAGTCAGTCAACGTGATGAGCCAGCTCTCATCTCTCCTCACTCGATCCATCGCTTTCGCCAACCATGTGGTCCTCATCTCTACCGCCGGTTTCAGAGACCGACTCCAGAGACCGACTCCTCTCTATCCAAGTTAAGTCCTCCACTCAGCTTCGCGATCGTGGGATAACATCTCTCTCAAACCAGGTCTTGCACCAATTACACTCGCACTCTGTCTGGCCCTCGCTCTCTGCAGCCGGCTGCAGCTACCTACTCTCCCCCCCATGCACTTGCTGCTGAGCACCATACGGGAAGCCTCTCCTCTCTACCCAAGTTAAGTCCTCCACTCGGCTTCGCGATCGTTGGTTAACATCTTCCAAACCAGATCTCGCACCAATTATTCGCGTTCTGTCTTGCCCGCGCTTTCAGCAACCAGCTTCAGGGACCGTGTCTCTCAGAATTACTCGTGCTCGGCAGCCACAATCCCGCTCGAAATCCATCTCGTCCATCTTCTCTTTAAGCTCGCTCTCTGCAGCCGGCTGCAGCTACCGACTCTCCTTCCAATGCACTTGCTGCAGAGCACTGTACGTGCAGCCTCTCCTCTCTCTACCCAAGTTATGTCCTCCACTTGGCTTCCCGATCGTGGGCTAACATATTGCAAGCCAGATCTAGTGGAGTGAGACATGGCCAATCACTTTGCTTACGTCCGTGTCTTGGCTAGACGTAAGCAACCTTATTGGTCGAGCAGAGAGCCGAGTAACGGGGAGCGGATCCGGAACGGGCGACAGCAACTGTAGATAGACTATCGTGATTTCATACTACTACAGATCTCGCATCAATTGCTCGTCTTCTGTTCTGCCCGCGCTTTCAGCAACCAGCTTCAGCAACCATCTCTCTCACAATTACTCGTACTCCGCAGCCTCAATTTTGATCCAAGCCCGCTTCAGATCCATTTCATCCATCTAGTCATCTGGTCATTTCTCTCCAAGTCCGCTTGAAAGTCGTCTCTCACCTCCTTTGTTTTCGTCCAACCGTATATATATAGTAGATATCAATAGAATCAAGATTTCACCCTCATCCAAGGCCTGTGCAAACGTGAATTCAGGAGCGCCGAGCATGTCAGGAGCGCCGAGCATCTCAGTAGCGCCGAGGTTGAATCTCAGGAGCGCTGAGGATCCCATAAGTTTCGAGCATTTTGTATGTTTAAATTTGAAGCGAAATTGCATCTACTAGATAGGGAAAAGGAGAGATGTCACAAAATCATATGCGCTACCCAAGGCACTGGAAGAATCGCAATGAAAACACTGCAATCCCAATGTACTAAACTTTGCTGTAGGCCCAAATGACTGAATCCATCCATACGTCCAAACGACTGAATCTCTCAAGCTTTGATGCAGGCCCAAAGTGTGAACTACATCGACAGTTTCAGAAATTTGCTGCAGGCCAAATAACCAAACTTCTCAAACAGCCAAAGGACCAAATCCGTCCGAAGGACAGCTGAATGACAAATAACTTCGGCTGCATTTCCAAATTAAACTAGATCGACGTCCGTGTATGAGCTGCACACGTGATACTGTGCGTATATGGATCCACTAGACCTATCATTCAAAGCCTATTGTAAAACTCTATATCGTAAGTTACAAAGAATAAAACTGATGAGATGGCTTTCCTTGTTGAAGCATTGCTTTCATCTGGCTACTCCTGCTCTGCACTCTGTAAGTGGTTTCATGTAAACGACGGCAGACAAGCCTCTCACCTTCTGACAGACCACAGCCATGCCACCAGCTCGCACACTGCGGGTGGCCGCCCCAGATGCACACGAATGCCCATACCCCGACTGCGCAAGTATGTTCGTCCGGGAGGGAAATCTCACGCGTCACCTCCACACAAGCCATTCAGGTCAGCCGTCGCCACCAGCCCGCCGTCGCCGATTGCTCTTGCCGCGTCAGCGATTGTACTCATCGCATCAGAGCCCTACGGAAACACCTGAATCCGATGACGATATCCCTAGATTCGACGAAATCCCCGAGGACACTGACTCTGAAGATATTGGCCGCTACCGACAAGTCCCACGGCCTGATTCTGCAGCCCAGGAATCCGACTCGGAAGAAGCTGAGCTGGAGAATGGCCTGATCGATGAGCGGGACCCGGAAATCGAGGTTCACCCCACCGCCGGCAGGACCTTCGGAGACGATCCTGACTACAATGATTTCCAAGGCCTTATCGATCATCCGTGGCAACCCTTTCATTGCGCCGAAGATTTCAAACAGGCCTTGAGGTTCGTTGAAGCTCACTATCCGAAGTCACAAATTGATCGTCATTTCAACGAAGGAGGATGCAAGACTCCCGGGCTCTATTCCTACAGCTCTGGATGGACCATGTATAATCAAATCTATCGGATGGATAACCAGTTGCCGAAATGGAAGGAGGCTTCTGTCACCACACCAAACGGCCGAAAGGTTTTCTATTTCCGAGATCTTGTGGAATGCGTACAGTACCTCCTTCGCCAGCGCCCATATAGAGATCACATGGTATATGGACCGGTCCGGGCCATAGATTCTGAGGGCGACCGAGTGTACTCCGAAATGAATTCAGGCGACTGGTGGTGGGAGACACAGGACAAACTTCCCCCGGGGGCAACAATCGTTCCGCTGATCTGCGGATCAGATGAGACTCAGCTCACAGACTTCTCCGGCGACCAGAAAGCATGGCCGATCTACCTGACCATCGGAAATATCCATTCCTCCATACGGAACAAATACAGCTACCTTGCACAAGTCGTCCTTGCCTTCCTACCGGTGCCACCGAAATTCCGAGGAATTTCCAGATCCGACGACCGAATTCAGAGAGATATGAACCAGCAAGTCCTTTGTGAGGTAGCCAAGATAGTACTTGACCCATTGAGGCGGTTTCCCGAGGGAGGTGACATCAATACCGGTGCCTTGTGGCCATGTTCGGATGGCAAAATGCGACGCTGCTGGCCAATTCTCGCATCATGGCTAGCGGACCACATGGAGCATGCCAACCTGATGGGTGTCAAATACAACTCTTGCCCTAAGTGTCAAGTACCGAATGACAAACTGGGGTCGCTTCTCCTTCCGCCGGATCTTGAATCGCACCGACGGAAGTCAGCAGTGTTCCAGCAGAAATACCGTGAGCACCAGGACGCCAAGAGAGCCGATGACCGCCAAACTCTGAAGACTGTCGAAGATTGGTTCGATTCCACTAGTGCAAGGCCCGTCCCGTGTATTTTTTGGGATCTTCCTCATGTTGAAGCATATGACCTCCACCGGCCAGATATCCTCCATAACATCTACATTGGAATGTTCGATCACCTCATGACTTGGATCGAGGGCTTCCTGCAGCGCCACGGGAAAGCCACTGTATTTGACCAGATCTGGAGCAACATCCCTCCTTATCCCGATTTCTACCACCCTGGCAAAGCTTACCGGCAAGTTACTCAGTGGAGTGGAAAAGAGATGCGAAACTTCGGCCGCATTATATACCCGGCATTTGCAGCAGCATTGCACAACCCACTCCCCCGGCAGCGCGTGGTTTTCCGGAAAGCATTGGCTTGTGTTCGGTCACTGGTATATTGGAGTCTTGTAGTACAGTATCGCATCCAAACTACCGAGACCCTCAACTACCTAGCGGACTATTTAGAAGAATTCCATGCAACCAAGGACGTCTTTAAAGCCTTCCGGAAATCAAAGACTACAGTTGCTGCCGCCCAAGCATGCAGAACGGCCCTGCAGAAGCGACTCATTGCCCAACATGCCATTGAAGATGAAGAAAACGCCGAGTGTGGGGTATCTCTTTCCCGCACCCAAAAGGACCGCCGAAAGGCAGAGGACAACAAACTGCTAGAGGAAGTCTACCACAACACTGTAAACGAGCGTACCACCTTCAACTTCGTCAAGATCCATCTCATGCTGCACTATGAGGAATCCGTCCAGCGGTTTGGACACTGAGTTAAGGATAGCACCGAAACGCAGGAAATGAACCACCCGAAGATGTGTGTGGGCCCCTACCGCCGGTCAAATCGCAACTTTCGGTATGAACAACAGGTTCTCAATGACTACTCCCGCATACATGTCCTCCGGATGCGGTGCCTTCATCTCCGACTATTAGCAAAGGACGGTCACTCGACCTCCGAAATCCAAGAGGCACTGCGGTTATATCACCCTAAAGACCAAATTGCAGTCAACAGATACAACCGTGAACAGATGCCGATTCCGAAGGATTTTCCCCTCTACTTTCCCGAGGACGAAGGGAATATCCAGGTCCGGGCGCTGCGATCTCCCAGGCGAAAGGGCTTTTTTGTCAAAAACGAGCAACTCCCTATGTATAACTATCCGCTGGTAGAATACATATATCGATACTACCGATACGAACTCAATATTCTCACTGCCGATAGGAAGAGTATCGGCCAGCTGCGTGCCACCCAATTCAATCTATTGGATGTCCCTGTGGCCAATTTTCAGTCCTTCGGCGGCTGCGAGTCTACTGTCCATAAGTTACGTTGTACGGTCGACCAATCTTTTCGCAATGCCGAGCCCCGGAATGACTTCGTCTGGTTCCGGGTAGACGAGCCACCTAAAGGGGACGTAGAAGACTTGCGGCCGGCACAACTTGTTCGCATACTGCGGTTACAAGATAGCCAGCGGAAGAGATGCATCGTTCTTCTACGGCAACTCCAGCTGGAAAACGATGGCGTTTGTCAACCATCTAATGGACTTCTTAAAGTCTCTGACAAAGCTTTCCGACGGAATCAAGCAGACCTGATTGTAGTTAACATCAAGTGCATATGGGCGGCCGCGCACCTGATTCGCATCCACGGTACCAAATACTACTATGTCAATAATACAATCGATCTAGTCATGTTCAATCGTTTCTGGCCCAAACCACCGGAAGCCGACAGGGGAGAGATGGAGGCTGAGGATGATGATGAACCTGGGATGGCGGATTACCGCAGGAACTGGAATATGCAGGAAGAGGATGAGGAAGGCGAAGACTTTGGAAAGGTGGGGGACAGTGAGGAGGATGAGGATATGCAGACGGAAGAGGAGCAGGAGGAGGAAGAGGAGTAGAAGGAGGAAGAGGATAAAGAGGAGGAGGATAGATGACAATGGACTCTGGCACTTCCGTGCACTGACAAGACTGCTTCCCGCATCCCATAGGTCGGCATGTGGTGAAACCTGGCCAGAGATATCGGACCGTAGGCTTTCCCACGTTCCATAGCTTGATGTGTAGTAAAACTTAGCTAGAGGTATCAGGCTGTAGGCTTTCCCACGTCCCATAGCTTGATTTGTAGTGAAATTTGCATATACGTCTAGTTCTTCCGCGTCCCATAGCTCGACGCGTCGTGAAAGATAGATGACTATGGACTCTGGCACTTCCGTGCACTAACAAGACTGCTTCCCGCATCCCATAGGTCGGCATGTGCTGAAACTTGGCCAGAGATATCGGACCGCAGGCTTTCCCGCACCCCATAGCTTGATGCGTAGTAAAACTTAGCTAGAGGCATCAGGCTGTAAGCTTTCCCATGTCCCATAGCTTGATATGTAGTGAAATTTGCCTATACGTCTAGTTCTTCCGCGTCCCATAGCTCGACGCGTTGTGAAACTTGGCCAGAAGTATCAGCCCCCGGCTTTGCCACGTCTCATAGCATCTAGCGCAGTTCCGCAGGTCAAGCCGTTGGAAAACCGTTTGGTATGGGCTGCGCTACGCATAAGGTCATTTTTGTGGAGTGAGACATGGCCAATCACTTTGCTTACGTCCGTGTCTTGGCTAGACGTAAGCAACCTGATTGGTTGAGCCGATAGCTGGGTAACGGGGAACGGATCCGGAACGGGCGACAGCAATTGTAGATTATCGTCATTTCATACTACAACAATTTTTGCCAGTGCTACTGGGCTGCATGGATCCATAGAACTTCATAGTGTCCCCGCGCAGATCACCAGATTGAGCCGTTGCCAATGCCCGCGTATTTGCCATTTCCCCAAGTGCCCATGCTCCATAGCCACATTTGCAATTGACATCATAGTACCAATGTTCACACGCAGTCCATAGGAGCTCATAGTGCCCACGCGCAAAATTTCCTATGAAATGCCGTCCGAAAAACCGGTTGCTATGAGCTGCGCTACGCGTAAGGTCATTTTTGCCGGTGTGAAGGAACAATAAAAAACCGGTACCCCCTGCCATTAATCCAAGAAACCTTGCTAAGACTCTGCAAAGCTCGCTATTACACCAAGCTAGACGTCCGCGATGCGTATAACATGATTAGAATCGCAGAAGGGGATGAATGGAAAACGGCCTTCAGGACCCGCTATGGACTTTTCGAATCCCTGGTTATGCCCTTCGGACTTACCAACGCACCAGCATCATTCCAAGAATTCATCAACGATACACTACGACCCTTCCTTGACATCTTCTGCACAGATTTCTTGGACGACATCCTTATCTACAGCGATAACCTGAAGGAGCAAAAGGAACACGTCAGAGCAGTCATGACCGCACTCAAGGAAGCTGGTCTTTATCTATATGCAGAGAAGTGCGAGTTTCATAAAGAAGAAGTCAAATATCTAGGATTGATTGTCGGAGTAAACGGAATCAGAATGGATCCGGAGAAAGTCCAAGCGGTCGAAAAGTGGGAAGCACCGGGGAAACTCAAGGAAGTCCAAGCCTTCCTAGGCTTTGCTAATTTTTACCGACGGTTCATACGGAATTATAGCAAGGTAGTGCAACCACTAACAAAACTCACGAAAAAGTCAGTACCTTTCTGCTGGGGACCAGATCAAAAAAGGGCGTTCGCAGAACTTAAAAGCGCTTTTATGACGGCACCAGTGCTAGCCCATTTTGATTATGAAAAAGAGATAGTCCTCGAAACCGACGCCTCAAGTTACGTATCCACAGGAGTCCTCTCTCAATACGACGACCAAGGAGTGCTACACCCAGTGGCCTTCTTCTCCAAAAAGTACTCGCCCGCCGAAGAAAACTACGAAATCTACGACCAAGAATTAGGCGCGATAGTCAAAAGCCTGGAGCAATGGAGACCCGAATGCGAAGGCTCAGCACATCCGATTAAGATTCTTACAGATCACAAGAACCTGGAGTACTTCATGACATCGAAACTGTTAAATCGAAGGCAGACCAGGTGGTCCGAATTTCTGTCGAGGTTTAAATTCAAGATTGTTTATCGCCCAGGCAAACAAGGACAAAAGCCCGATGCACTCACAAGAATGCCAGGAGACATTCCTCCGAAGGGGGGGGCAGAAAAAACCCAGCAAATCGTGCTAAAAACAGAAAACCTCGACAAGGAGCTACGCAAAACCTTGGTAGTGGCGTTTGCAGAGACGGTCAATCTGGACAACGATTCAACAAGCGCCGAAGAATTATGGAACTGGGTAAAAAGGGTGTGTCAAAAATGCCCGTACGACAGCAGCGAAGGACTATGTACCCACATGGAACAACTGTTGGAAATTTCCGAAACACAAATCCAACCAACGGACGAGGACAAACTCAAATGGATCCAGGAATCTCATGACTCTCCAGTTGCGGGACACCCAGGACGGCAAAAACCTACGACCTGCTAAGCCGAAGCCATTCCTGGAACCAGATGAGAAGGACGTGGACCGCTACGTACGAAACTGCCACACCTGCCAGCGAAGCAAGGCAACCCACGGAAAGACTCATGGCTTGTTACGACTGTTAGAAATACGAGCAACCATGGAAGGACTTGAGCATGGATTTGTAGTCGGACTACCAGAAAGCGAAGGGTTCAACGCAGTATGGGTGGTGGTCGATCGCCTAACGAAGATGCGACACTTGGTACCCTGCACTGATAAAGTAGATGGAAAGAAGCTGGGAAATGTACGTCAAGGAAGTGTTCAGACTGCACGACTGCCCGAAACAATAGTGTCGGATCGAGGGCCCAATTCGCTTCAGAGTTCTGGAAACACGTCTGCGAGAGATTGGGAATCGAACGAAGGTTGTCAACCGCGTTTCACCTCAACCGACGCCAAACCGAAAGAGTCAACGCGGTAATGGAAAGTACCTCCGGAACTTTGTCAATTATCAGCAGGACGATTGGGTCCGGTGGCTACCATTGGCGGAGTTCGCAGCTAACAATCTCACCTCGGAGACGACTAATTGCTCCGCGTTTTTTGGCAATTACGGCTTTCACCCGCGAATGACATTCGGCCAACACCCAATTAAGACCCCAACGATATTCATGAGGTAACGCCCAGCAGATGGCCCAACGGATGGAGCAACTTTTCAGCGAACTCAGAGCAGAGATGAAAAGGGCCCAAGCCGTACAGTCCGAACAGGCCAACAAATCCCGAAGAGTCGGAACGGAGTTGCGGGTAGGAGACAAAGTATGGATGGACGCCAGAAACCTATCGACAGCCCGACCCAGTAAGAAACTGGACTGGAAACGTATTGGACCATATGAAATTACAGAGGTCGTCAGTCCATGGGCCTATAGAGATAAGCTACCAAGTCAACTACGCATTCACGACGTTCAACCGATATCCAGATTAGAAAAGGCTGCCCAGGATCCTCTCCCGAATCAAAAGCAAGAACCACCACCCCGGTGATAGTCGATGGAGAAGAGGAGTACGAAGTCGAATGGGTGGACGATTCCAGGTGTCCAAGGCAACTACAATATCTCGTGAAGTGGAGAGGGTACGACGAGCTCAGCTGGGAGCCTGCGGCCAACATGGATGGACTTAAGGCTATCGACGACTTTCACACCGAACAACCTGGCAAGCCCGGGTCGTGAACCTCGTAGGTACTCGCGTTGGAGAGGGGGAGCTACTGTCACGGTTGTGCTGAGTGACGATCGATGGTGGAGTGATGATCGGTGAATAATACAAAGGATAATGCAGGACGAGAATGAAATCAGGTTTCGAATGGAGGCTAAAGCACGACGAGAATAAGATCAGGTATGAACGGAGGCTAAAGCACGACGAGAACGAAATCAGGTTTCGTTCGAGAATGAGATCAGGTTTTACGGGAGACGTAGGAATGTGCAAAGAAGTGTACAAAGAAAGCAGGAGTTCGGATGTACTATGGAACGAGTGAATTACTGTATATAAACCAGGCGTTCGGCGGAGGTTAAGTTTCTTTCTTCACTCGTTCTCTCGTCTATAAAACAATCAATTAGCTTCGGCTTTCACTTCTTTCACACTCGGTGATTCTGGATCGAGTCTCTTGTATACTGTCTTCGCTTTCGTAGCTACAGGCACCTCGACTCGTAGCCATCCGGCTTTCAGTTTTTATAACCCTTAGAACCTCGAGCCCTGAACCCTCGATACCGAACCCTGAACCCTTGACAGGACCCATCCGAGTTGTGTTTAGTCTTGTAAACACACTTGGAGCCAATCGGCTTAACTTGCAGTCGCTGTGCTTCCTGGGAGTTCGGAGCGGAGACGGTGTCATTGAGCATGATCGATGTGCATTCCGCCTCCATGCCTCTTTTCTTGTGATCTCGTTGAGGGCTTTTCATAGCTTCCGGGCATGTGAATGGGTCTTCTATGGATGCCGTTAATACTTCCGCGGAGGCTGTACCTTGACTTTTTGTAACATAACTTGCTATCAGTACTGCTGGAGCTGGAGATGCTGGCGGTAGTCGGCTCGACTTCTTTATTACTGCTGCCGAACTCCGGGCAGTCTGATTATCTCTGCTGAGGTGCCGGCTGTGGGCGATGTTTTCTGCATCTGCTGCCAAATACTGGGCAGTCTGATCCTCTCGGCGGAAGCGCCGTCTGAGGGCGTATTCCGCTTCCTCTTCAGGAGCTTCATGTATGTGAGATATGGATCTCATACCTAACTGCATAGGTTGACAATCTTGTCCTCGGAGAGGCTCATCTCCGGTATCTATTTCCTCAATATATTCCATGTCTTCTGGTAGTCCAAACAAATCATATCGATCACATTGCTTCCATGCTGACATGACGTGTGTGCATTTCTCTCTTCGTTGAAGACAACTTCTGATTGGACTTTCACATTCTGGAATTCAGTGTCCCATATCCTCCACCACGTCGTTGGGTCGTGTGCGTAGCCTACCATCATGCAGGGCTTCGACCTCGGGCCGAATTTGCCTCCGTATTATACGGAGGGGATACGTCTGCTGGCATAACATTCAAATCAATGTAGGTTGTGGAGAGAAGCTTGATACGATATTTCATTGCCGGCAGCATCGTGCTTAGGTTTGCCAAATTCATGCAGCATCTTGTGTGGCGTTTCGAACGGTGCTTGGTAGCTGTCCCGGTCATCTCTGTTGGATAGGCCGTCATTTGGAGATCTTTGGTGAAGATAGACAGTGGGACTAACTGCTTCTCCCTGGAACTCAATGGGGGCTTGGGAATCGAACATTATCACTCGGGCTTTCTCAGTGATTGTCCGGATCATTTGTTCGGCAACACCATTCTTATGGTGAGCATATGGTGGGCATGGCTCGTATGTGGTACTGCGGGTTGCGAGGACAATTCGACAGGTTTTATTGTCGTACTCTCTGCATCCATCATCACACCGGAATGGTTTGTTGATAGGCCTGGCCCATCACATCATTTCGGGCCTGGAAAGACTGGTTGGCGGAGGAGCAGGTCTTGGCTTTCTTCTTTGGGAGCAACCATACAGATGTGTACCACGTGTAATCGTTGATGAAAAGTATATAGTACCGATTGACTCCGAAGATTGGTGAAGAGAAGGGACCACATAAATCTGAGTGTACGAGTTCAAAGGGCTTCGTAGAGCGTTTGACTGGCACTCTGATAAACATGTGTTTGTGCTTTGCTTTGATACAGACTGTGCCCATAGAATCATCATGTGTATATCCGCCAATCAGAGACTTCATGGCGGTAGAATTCATATGAGCCAGTTGTCGGTGCCATCGCCTAGACTCTGAAATTGCTGGAGACTTTCGAGTGGACTCAGTTATGGCTGCCGTAGGTGCATTTGAAGACTCGATTGTTGGCTCGATTGTAGGTTCTGCGATTAATACTCTTCTTTCTCACTTTCACTTTCGTCCTTTCTTGGTAGTCTATAATAGGAGTGCGGTCGCAGGGGCGATGATATACATGCCATTGATTAGTTTTCCAGCAATGGTGCAGGAAGATGGCACAGTTATAGAGTATTTTCCGTTTCGAAATATAGTCGTATGCCCAACCAAAGCTGATTGGTTGATCAATAAGAGGGCAAGTCGAAAAGTAGGAGTATGGAGTGTTCTAGTCAGTTTGTGGAGTTTGTTGCTCCGTGGAGTGACTGGTCAGTTCATGGAGTCCCACCTTCCACGAATGAACCAGTCAGATTACGGATCCCCGAACTGACCAGTACTAATTATGCTCAACAAAAATTAGCAGTTACTCCAATCGCAAAGTTATGTGTATATGAAATATTTATAATTCATCGCTCTTTAAACTCCCAGTCCCCAATTTACCATATCTCTAATATTGATAGAATGGTGGTGGAAAAACATCAATTTTCGGCGGTTTTTAGGGGTGTTTTTAAAGCCGCTCTATCAATTTTAAAGATATTGTAACTCAAAGACCGGGAATTGCATGAGCAATGTATTTTGCATGTTACATATATATATCTCTTTGTGATTGGACAAATATTCACAGACTTAATTAGACCGACATTTGGTCATTTTTGTCTGTCCAGCCATGGCTCCATGAAGTGACTGGTCAGTTCACGTAGTTGTGGTAGACTCCATGAAATGACCGGTCAGTTCATGGAGCCCAGTTACTCCATGGGTTGACCGGTCACTTGACGGAGCAACATCCTCCACGAACTGACTAGAATATGGATTGCTTGGACTTGGTAGACCTGTATGTCAACGAAGCCGTAGTTCGTGGCAATAACCGAGCTATTGTCTCCGAGTTTAATTACTATAGGAAGTGAGACCTTGTTGAACGTTGTGAAGCTGCTGCAGTCATTGCACATGTGGTGAGACGCTCTGGAATTATCGACCCACTTCGGAGCGACAGCTGCCGCAGTAACAAAATGTGAAGTCAGTCAGAGAAGGTCGCACTCTCCGGTTATAGCGAGAGCTGCTGTAGTGGTAGCTTTCTTGGCTCACAACCACTCTTTCACACGTTTGTAGGAGACACAATCGACTTTGATGTGGCAGGGAAGCCTGGACTGGTAGCAAATACATTCGTCCTTTTCTCCGGTGTGATCTCCCTCCTCAGCGCGTTTCCGTTTTCTGCATGTATCTGTGGTATGACTGTCGATTCCGCAATAGGTGCACTTACGCTCGTGGTTGTTTCTGCTTCCACCGCTTCCACCGCTTCCACCACGTCCACGGCCTTGGTGTTGGCCCCGGCCATGGTAGTTGCCATATTGGGTGAGCAGGGCGGCCCCCGTGCATGTATCTCCGAGTTCATTGGTAAGACCAGCTATAGTTTCTTCCTCTAGGAGATGATGCATGGCATCTTCGGCTGTAGGTAAGAGTCTTCTATGCTTTAAGACCATCAATGATTCCATCAGTCCAAATGATCCTGGTCTGGGGTAGGGCTCGGTCCGGTCCAGTCCGACATGAGGGTCGGACTGGACTGGACTACAGACTGGCAGTCTTGGACTGGATGGGCTTGGTCTGGACCAGTCCAAGGAGGCTACTTCTGATCAATTCAAGCTAGTTACATAGTTTCCAAAATTGCACCCTCATTCTTGGACTTTACACGATTTCCACATTAATATCTGCATGCGCAGCATTTTCATAATGTCAATATCCTGGTCCTCAGCCTGATCTATATCCAGCTCAGCTTTGCCAACATCTTCCAACTGAGGTCCTGTGACTACAACCTGTGGAAGCCCAATTTGCAGAGCATCCCATAACTTGATGCATTCCACAGCCTGCAGGGAATCAATTTGTAGTCTAATCTGCCTGTCTGTAAGCATAATTTTGAACTGGGAGAACAGTCTCTCAACTCCAGCAGACATTCCTGGTATGGATAAAATATCAATTGCCATCGATGAAAGATTTGGATACATCTGGTGTTGAGACTGCCAATAACTGAATGGGTTGATGACAGAGGGTTCGGTTGGAGTTGGGAGATACCGGTCATATTCCTCAGCTATATACTCATTAGCATGCAATCAATTGATTGGATGGAGAGATTGGTACTGATAACTGTTGGAGCGGTTTGTTGAGTTCGTTATCACGTGGTTTGGGTTAGGTTTTAGTGCAGAGCCGCTTGGATTTAAGTTCTGCATATGTGTTATTTTAGATCAAGGCAGTCGAGAGAGAAAGTTCGGTACAACAGGTTATGAGCCCTTGCGCGACAACGATTTAGCGACATCAAGCGGACATCGGATCAAGTCTACATAGGAGCGAAGCAGCGGCATCCCGGATGCGTGCGGAACGCGTCCGGGACCACGACCCCGACGATTCGAGAGCGATAGAGCGACAATGAGAAGACTTCGGATGTATTCGATGCGAGAGTGCGAGCGATGCCAGAGTGCGAGTGATGCCACAGTGCCAGCGATGCCAGAGTGCGAGCGATGCCAGAGTGCGAGCGATGCCAGAGTGCGAACGATGTGAGAGACTGCGGTACGAGAGAGCCTGCGGTGAACAGCGCGAACACCATGTAGAACTGGGTATGCGATACGAGAAAGCGAGCGATACACGATGCGGATGCCATTCGGGATGAAGACTTTGTAGGACGGATGCACAACAAGAACCCCATGGAGAGCGCTTGCGGAAAGTGCTGGGTATGTGATTCGGACAGGACGACAGAGTAGACCATGATGGACGCAGTGTTGAGTTTAGCGGAACTACGGCAGAGGCATGGAGACAAGGTTTATGGAATCAATATACGGACAGGGTTCAAGGAATTGATAGACGAACGAGGTTCAAGGAATCGATGCGGAATCGATAGACGAACGTGGTTTAAGGAATCAATATACGGACGAGTTTAAGGAATCGATATATGAACAACGTCGACAAAGAGTGAGTGGATTCTCGCTCAGCAGAGAAGAGTGAGTGGATTCTTGCTCGACAGAGAAGGAGGAGTAGATGGGAGTGAGCGGATTCTCGCACGACAAGAAAGCATTTTGGGAAGATGTTCGTTTCGGTGAGAAGTGAAAGGATGATTTTCGGAGGAGCGGCATGATTGTTTGGGAGAATGTTTGTTTAGGAGGAGCGATATGGTACGCTTATTGTTTCGGAGGAGCTGCGGGTACGGCTTGGTTTATGATTTCGGAGAAGATTTTGCTTGGAAGGGACTTTATGCCTGTTTTTTGATGGTTTTCTATTTGCTTCGTTTGTTTTTTTGATGGTTTCGTATTTACGAACGTGATAACGCCCTGGAGGAGTGTTGGAGCGGTTTGTTGAGTTCGTTATCACGTGGTTTGGGTTAGGTTTTAGCGCAGAGCCGATTGGATTTAAGTTCTGCGTATGTGTTATTTTAGATCAAGACAGTCGAGAGAGAAAGTTCGGTACAACAATAACAACCCACTGCCGCTGAGCCCGCCAGGTTGCAAATGGGGTAGCTGGTGCTGGTGGAGCATCAGGCTGGCGTTCCCCCTCAGATACTCCAATTGAAGACACCGTCATGTACTTTGTAAGCCACAGCGCTTGCACACGGAGCTTTGCATCCCACAATGGATCTTCAGTCGATTCAAGTTTGTCCACAGCTACTTCGCAGTATTCCCACTTGTACGCGGGGTGTAACACCACTGCTGCAACACAGACTGTAAGCTCTTTGTATAACTCCCGGTACTTATCCAACACCACTATCCCAACTGCAGCAGCCCTGCAAACATGAAGATGTGGGTTGGCCCAGAATTTCTGTAATACATTTGTGAACGTTGTTCGAAGTAAGTCAAGTTCAACCAGAATGTTATGCAGCTCAGAAAAGTCACCCTCCATGCGTAGTGTTGCGCAGTGGAATGGCTCCAAAATGCTCACTGTATTGGCCAGCTGCTCCCAATCATCAACAGAAAAGCGATCCGGATCCAAGTATTCTGAATGGCGTAGACAGAATAGCTGCACTACATCCTTGTTTCGAATAATGCTCCGGATCATTGTATATCCAGTATTCCACCGGGTGGCATTGTCTCTGTGGAGGATGGTGTTTCCACCAAGTCGTTTGAATTCCTGCCGCCGCTGTGGAGATGCAAGTACGTATACTGTGATATTGTGGGCTTTGCCCCAGAGACCCATCTTCCACTATTTAGCCATTGTATCATGGGTGACAATAACTGTTCTAGTCAGTTCGTGGAGTTTGTTGCTCCGTGGAGTGACTGGTCAGTTCATGGAGTCCCACCTTCCACGGATCCATGAACTGACCAGTGCTAATTATGCTCAACCAAAATTAACAGTTACTCCAATCGCAAAGTTATGTATACATGAAATATTTATAATTCATCGCTCTTTCAACTCCCGGTCCCCAATTTACCATATCTCTAATACTGATAGAATGGTGGTGGAAAAACATCAATTTTCGGCGGTTTTTAGGTATGTTTTTAAAGCCGCTCTATCAATTTTAAAGATATTGTAACTCAAAGACCGGGAATTGAATAAGCAATGTATTTTGCATGTTACATATATATATCTCTTTGTGATTGGACAAATATTCGCAGACTTAATTAGACCGACATTTTGTCAAATTTGTCTGTCCAGCCATGGCTCCATGAAGTGACTGGTCAGTTCACGGAGTTGTGGTAGACTCCATGAAGTGACCGGTCAGTTCATGGAGCCCAGTTACTCCTTGGGTTGACCGGTCACTCCATGGAGCAACATCCTCCACGAACTGACTAGAACAATAACTGTATCTTGCAGCAGTGTAAAATCCACATCTCCAAACCAGAATGCCTTGACTGCAAGATTGATGACATGGCCAACGCAGCAGAGCCGGTGTTCTCCTGCATCATAATGATATGTTCCACACACTTGCTCCTCTGCAAGAGCTCAAATCAGAGTTGCATTGTTGGTAGCATTGTCTCCCATGATGTATCCAAGCTTCTCATCTACTCCATACTCCCGCAGAATCTCCATAATCACTTCTGCCATATTGGCATCAGTATACGAACCTTCAAGTGAGCGAAGCCCAATGTTGGGGTTCAAGCGAATGCCTGCTTTGGATGTAAAGTGTGCAATAACCCCAAGGACAGCCATAGTTTGATGTGGACTAGTCCAGCAATCGCAGGAGAGATGAATTCGAGTTATTGCTTCCTGCATCAATTCTGCGACATGAGGCTGCAAACTCCGGAATTGAGCGAGAATGCATTGCGTGATTGTGGTAGATGATTGTGGTAGTTGATTCTTATCATTGAGATACTGTAGCAGGGCTCGAAATCGAAAATTTGAGGTCATGCTAAAGGGAACATTTGTATGAATGATCCATCTCAGAAGCAAGTGATCAGCTACTTTCTGGTTGAATTTCTGGCAATCAAGCTGCTTAGCTGCATTGATTAACCCTGAGACAATTGTAGAAGAGGTTGGAACTCTCAGATTAAGTTTTGTTGAATAGTGTTTCTGCAAATGGCCAGCCGGCTTGGTGGTCCCTCCACTCAGTTTATACTGTATTGAACCTGTATTCCTCATTAGAACTGCCGGCGAGTGAGTTAATTGGAGGCGGACTTACCATATGAACACTTCCAGTGCATGATTCCACCAGACTCAGAAATTGTACCATGTGAATGAATGAGAGAAGTCAAGCATCGACCTTTGTGTGAAATGCATAGTGTTGTAGATACGATGGGACTTGAGGAAGTTGAGGGAGTGATTGAGATCAGATTTGGAGATGCAGATCCTGCAGACTGTGCCTGGGATTTGCGTCCAATGCTTCTGAGGCCTGCACCTCAGAGGACTCGGACTCAACTTCTAAGGGTTGAAAGTCTTCGCAGCTACTGAAATCTGATAGCGATACAGAAGACATGGTGTTGAGAATGTAATGTAATAGAGAGCCAATGATGTGTCAGTGATGATAGGTATGGGATTGTAGAACAAAGTTCAAGTTTGATGATTTATTGATGGGAAGAATCTGTGCCTTATATACACAGAAAATCTGAAAGTCCCATAGAGATAACGGAGTGAAGTTCAGACTGGTGGGGGGTGCCAATGCGAAACCGAGGAAGCCCATTGGAGTGAAAAGCTTGGTTGAAGTCAATGGAAGTTAATAGAAGGCCACAATTGAAAATAGCAGTGGCGGAGCGAAAACTGATGTATGGTTCTCTGAGTATAAGTCTGGGGGTTGTGAGTCAATTCGCCGACTTCCAGTGTATGGGTAACCTCATTCGCGGCCTTCGAGTAACAAGTGGCAGGTGGCAAATGGCAAGAGGCAGGTGGCAGGTGGCGAGTGAGCTAATATGTATGAGTCTGTGTGGATGAGTCTGAATGAATGAGTCTGCACGTGTGAGTCTGCGCGTATGAGTCTGCATGTATAAGTCCCCATTTATGACTCTATCCGGTGGCTGAGTGTATTACTGACTCCCAGAGACTTTCGCTGATTTGCCCCAAGTGGACTGGTCCGGACCAAGCCCGTACCAGTCTGACTGAATTTTGGACCGGTCCGATCCCAGTCCGAAAATAACTCGGACTCGACCCGGACTGCACTGGACTGGACCAGTCCGGACTGGTCCATACCCGGACTACTGGAATCATTGAAGACCATTAATATCATCGCATATTGTGATGGCAGTGATGTGAATATTTGTGTGTGGAGATCCCCATTGGTGATTGCATAGTCGGTATTGTGTAGTTGTGTGCAGTAGTTGCTAAACTTAGGGAAGTATGCTTCGAGCGGTTCGTTTTGCCGAGGTCGGCAAGCACAGAAATGGTGCAGAATGTTCTGTCTGCCAATGTACCATCTGGCAGTGTCCAGGCTGGTTTCTAGTATGTTCCACATCTCGTGAGGGTTTCCTATACCTTTGACGATACGCCGTATTTCTGGGGAATAGGAAAGTTCCATCATAGATGCCGCTTGGGCTTCCTTAGCCTTCCAAACATTGTAATCGATATCAAGGGGCAGCATTTCAAGTCTCTCTCCGGTGATGATTCCGTTTGCTCTGATGGCTGATAGGACAAGTATTATGTCCTCTTTGCACTTGTCGTAATTGCTGTGAGTGAGCTTAAGGACATCACCCCACATAGATTTATTGAATGCGGATTCGGAGGAGGAAGTCATAGTGAGATCGTCGAGATGGTACGTGATGGTGTTGTGTTTTAGCGTGAAGGTTAGGGTCGTGAAAGCATTTTAATATCGTGAAATAAGAATAGAAATGCATGGCAACAGTAGTAGTCTTTAGATGGTAGCGGGTGCCGGGCTCATAACCTGTTGAATAATTGCTTGGAGCTCTATTCAATCTATGCAGATATCTATGGTCTATATACGGCTTGACATAGAGTCTGAAACTCTTGTGCTTACGCATCATATGTAAGCCACGAACCTCATACCAGCCTGAACCTCATTCAAGTCTGAACCTCATACAAGGTCAGAAACAGTAGACGAAACCCATATATGCAACATCTTCTGTTACTTTGTATGTATGAATAGATGCTTGATTGTAGTGTCTAAATCTATGCCGAATCTACGGCCTATATAGAGCCTGCCATACAGTCTAGAACGTTCATGATTATGCACCATTGCATATCCTCGTATCTTCATACACGTCTCAGGTTCTCATACAAGTCATGATCATACAAGATTTCATACACGATGTATATATGCAACACCTCCCCTCTTCCTACAGTCCGTAGGAAGATCAAATGATATCCTCCGGTGCCTCATTAAAACCCTCCTCCTTATAGTGACTGCGGTAGGTAGGGAAAGAGTACAACCGTAGCCTGATAAGGGACAGCCATCCCAAAAGAAACAAAGAAAGAAACCCATAGTATCCGTCCGAAAAACAAAGTGAAAGAACCTTAAATTTAACCTTAAATCGACCTCCTCCATTTCGAGTGTGCACATCCACTAAAAAACCGTGGATTCGTGAATTACCACAATCCCATCGCTTTGGTGAACTTTTGGTGTTTATCTCTTGCAAGGGCTTTAGTGAAGATGTCGGCGGTGTTTTCTTTGGTTGAAACCCAAGAGTAGTTGACGATGGCGTATTCGTGGAGATGTCGGCTGTTGTGGTAGCAAACGTCGATATGCTTGGTTCTAGCCTTTATAATTCCTTCAGTGATATGTGCTAGAGCTCCTTGAGAATCGCAATAGATCGGTAGAGGTTCGAGATTTTCGCCGAGATCTTTATGTAGTTGAAGTGGCGAACGAGCCTCTCTGGAGGCTTCCGAGCAGGCTATGTACTCGGCTTCGAGGGTTGAGGTTGCGACTAAATCCTGTTTTCGCGATTGCCATGAGATTGGGCCGTTGGAGATGAAAATATATCCGCCTTGTGATTTTCAATCGGCACTATCGGAAGCCCATTCGGAGTCGGTGTATCCGATGAGCGAGTTCTGGCCGGTATAGTGAAGTCGGTAGTTCTTGGTAGGTTTGAGATATCGTAGGACTCGTTTGGCAGCCGTCAGGTGAGTTGTATAAGGCTTGGAGTTGTATCGACTGAGTGCTGCCACTGCAAATGATATGTCGGGCCTGGTGGCTAGAGCGATGTACATTAGAGAGCCAACGATTGCTTGATATTCCCTGGGATCAACATCCCCCTCGTCTGGCTCAGCAAGGTCTAATTTGACTTTATCGTCGAGTGGAGTTAAGGTGTTGTAGGCATTTTCCATGTGAAATCGTTTGAGAATCGAATCAATGAAGATCTTTTGGCAGAGGCTAATCGAGCCGTTTTCTTGATGGATTTCGATGCCGAGGAATTGGCGAGCCGGCCCGAGGTTAGTGATCTTGTAGACTTCTGCGAGCATCGCCTTGATTATTTCGGCATCTTTTGCTGCGGTCGGTGCGTAGGCCAATAGCATGTCGTCAACGTAAAGGAACAGAAGAATATCACCGACATTGCGTATGTAAAGATTGGGATCAGTTTCCAATTGGATGAAGTCTAAGGAGAGTAGAAAAGCGTTTATATGTCGGTACCATAGGCGTGGTGCTTGTTTCAGTCCATAGAGAGCCTTGTTTAGACGTACGATCCTGCCTCCGAAAGGCCATCCTTCTGGAAGTTCCATGTGTAGTGTGTGATCGTGCATTTCGGGATTTAGGAACGCGGTGACGACGTCAAGGTGGTCAATGATCCAGTCCTCTCGTGCGGCAAGGCTTATGAGGAGTCTGAAAGTCGTTAATTTGCCAACGGGGGCATACGTCTCACCATAGTCTGTTTGTTCGTAGCCATTCAATCACTAGCCTGGCTTTGTAGCATGTCGACCCATCGGGATTACGTTTCGTCTTAAAAACCCATTTCGAGCCAATTGTCTTGGTTGCAGTAGAATCATTGCGATGCAAATCATCGATTATTGTGAAAGTCTCATTTCGTTGAATGGATTTGGCTTCTTCAAGGATCGCGGTTTCCCATTCGTGCTTTAGTGGCCCTGACATGGCCTCATGGTATGTTCGGGGGTCATCATTGACTGTAGTTGATATTAAAGCAGTGTATATCAGTTCGGAGACGTTGACTTGTGCATTTGTTCTTGTTGAGCTTCTTGTGACTCTGTCAGTTGGTATAATCGCTGGGGCCTTTCCTTTCTTTGTAGCCGCAATGGTTCGTCGCACAGAGTTGATCTGCCTTCATATAATTTTATTTGTAGTTATCTCGTCTCTAGATGGGGCTTGCTCATGAGAATCGAGCGTCTGATAGCGACTACCAGTTAGCACATCAGTGTATGTATGGGTATGGGCGTCCTCGTCAGGAGCCATATGTGTAAGGCCTACTTTTCCAGCACTGCAGCAGGTGGGCTTCGGTCTCCCTGCCCATCGTTGTTCCCAGTTGTGTGTGATGGGAGACCGCCGTCAGCTCCAGCCATATTATCGGGTGCGACTTTTCCACTTCTGGTGCGGCCGTGAGAGATGCTATCACCCGCTCTACTCTCTCGAGTGCGTCCGTGAATCATCTCCTCATCAGTTCCACCATGATCTTTGTCAATTATCTCCGTATGTACTTCTTCTTGTGATAGATCAAATATATCAATTTCGGTAGTCTCTGCATGTGTCCCGTGTTTTCTTTGTAGTGATTGTGGGCATGATACGTATGCATTTCTCTCTTCGTCGAAGATGACATCTGATTGAGTCCTTATCGTCTTAAATTCTGGATCCCAGATTCTCCAAGTGGTGGTGCTATCGTGTACATATCCGACCATCATGCAGACGGGTTTAGATCGTGGGCCGAGCTTCATGACGATACGCTGGCGCTCTGGTATTAATCGACTAACATGGCATCCAAATCGACGAAGATGATCAAGTGGAGCTTTATAATTCATTGGCTTTCGTGTGGGATCATCGGCTGGTTTGTCGTATTCCGGCTTTCCGTAGCTGTTAAGCATTTCGTGCGGAGTCTCATATCGAGCCTTATAGCCATCTCGATCGTCTCTCTTAGTTAGGCCCTCGTTTGGCATTTGCTGGTGTCGATATACGGCCGTGTTTACTGCTTCCCCCAGAATTCATGTGGTGCTTGGGAGTCGAGAATCATGGCTCTAGCCTTCTCTGTGATTGTTCTGACCATTCGCTCCGCGACGCCGTTTTTATGGTGAGAATATGGAGGGCAGAATTCTAAAGCGGTACCACGTGCGGCCAGAAGAATCCGGAAGAGCTTGTTATCGAATTCTCCTCGGCCGTTGTCGCATCGGAATCGTTTTATTTTGTAGCCTTTGTTGTGTGCGTCGACTTTGGCTTGGAAATGCTGATATGCGGCGATGCAAGATTCTTGTTTCTTATCCGGGAGTAATAGACGGTTGTCCAGCGTGTGTAGTCATTGATGAAGAGAATATAGTGTAGGTAGCCAGCCTTCGTCGGAGTTGCAAAAGGGCCGCATGTGTCGGAGTGTAGTAATCCGTATGGCTTGGTTGCTCGCCGAACCTTAGTGCGTATAAATTTTTGTTTGTGTTTTGCCTGGGTGCAAACGTCACATATTTGGGAGTTTAAGATCTCAGAGCCATCGATAAGGCTTTTCATTGCAGCAGGGTGCAGATGGCCAATCGACGATGCCACAGGTGGGAGGTAATCAAGGATTTGTCTGGTTCGGTGGTTGTAACTGGAAGTGCGGGAGTAGTTGTGGTAGGTCCGCCGCCAGTTTCGGAGGTGACAGCTTGAGCATCGACTTGAGATTGGAGAAAGTAGAGGTCCCCTACTCGTTTGGCAATAAGTGTAATTGAGTCCATAGATATGGAGCAGACGCCACGTCGGAAAGTAGCGGTGTAATTGGAGCGGTCGAGCAGGTTAATTGAGAATAAAGACAGACAAAAGATAGATGTATAGAGGGCTTTTAAGTGTGAAGTAGTCGATTTCTGTGATATGTCAACGAGGCCATGGTGAGTAGCAATTATTGTTGTTTCGTCTCCAAGTTTAATGGAGATTGGAGATGCCAGCCTTTTATAGGAAATGAAGGAATTTCGATCGTTACACACGTGATGAGAAGCACCTGAATCTACGATCCAGGTTGTGGAAGTGACTGTTGATAGAGCATTTGCAGTGGAAAGAGCGACATATGCGGTGTGGCCGATGGTGGCTAGTTCAGTGTCGTCGGATAGTCAGAAAAGGTCTTCTCTGGCAGAGATGCCGTGCTGAGCCAGTGCTGCATTTGCTTCCGCCATTTTGTCGTTACCGCCGGTGTTTCATTTCATGACCTTAATTTGGGCGTCGTGCCCTTTTTGTCGGATGTGGCATTCGGCTCTAACATGGCCTTGTTTTCCACAGTAGAAGCATGACCTGTCGTCTTCCTTCTTGAAGCCGCCGCTGCCGCTGTATGTGCCGCGCCGCTTGAGGATTCCACAATTCTCGGTGCTATGGTTATTCATTTTGCAGTTCGTGCAGGAGTATTCATTACCGTCTTTATCCTTAGTTTCTCCTCCTCGATTTCCGTAACCTCCTCGCCAATTTCCACGGCCACGACCATGGCCACGGCCATGGTAGCCGCCTCGTTGGGTGTGAAGGGCCGAGCTGGTGGTGGCGTTTCCGATTTCATTGGTGATGACTGTAGTTCCTTCGTCCTCTTTGAGAGCGTCCATGACTTCTTCGACTGTTGGAATAGGAGTTTGACGCTGTAAGATTTTTACCGTCATGGCATACTGTCCTGGCAAAGTGGTATATATGTGTGTGCAAAGTTCATCATCGGAGATGGCTTCGGTCGATCCGGCTAGCTGATGGCGGAAATCTCGGAGCATATTGAAGTAATCTTGGAGTGGTTGATCCTTTTGAGGCCGAGTTGCGCGGAATTTGTGGAGAAGTGCAGTTCGACCTATGAGTGTTGTTGTATTATCAAGGCGCTCTTGAAGAGTGTGCCACATCATTCGTGGGCTTCACACGCCCTTGAGGTAGGTTCTAACATCCAGAGAGCAGGAGAGTAGTATGGCGGTGGCAGACTGGGCCTCTCGGGCCTTCCAATTGGTATAGTCAATATCGAGTGTCTGGGGTTCGGGTTCTTCTCCAGTGACGATGTTGAATGCTCCCAGGGCTTCAAGAACGAGTATCATGGTCTCTACCCACGAATCATAGTTAAGGTGAGTAAGAAGGGGGACGTTACCCCATTGGGTTTTGTTGTAGTTTGGGAGGTTGGAGGTTTGAGTAGACATCGTGAGATTTCTTCGTGGTGGTGTTGAGTTCGAATTAGGTAGTTTGTTTTGATGTTTTAGTGTCGTTGCTGGGGTGACGGGGTTTCAGTGGTACAGATAAAGTTAGATGACGTGATTATAGTGTGAGGAGTAACCAAAAGAGGTATAGAGTGTTTCAGGCAGGGATAATAGATTTTTAGATGATTGCGACCGCCGGACTCATAACCTGTTACTTTGTATGTACGAATAGATGCTTGATTGTAGTGTCTAAATCTATGCCAAATCTACGGCCTATATAGAGCCTGCCATACAGTCTAGAACTCTCATGATTATGCACCATTGCATATCCTCGTATCTTCATACACGTCTCAGGTTCTCATACAAGTCATGATCATACAAGATTTCATACACGATGTATATATCCAACATCTTCTTCCGCCGCTTGGCCGAGTGATCAGCGGTGATTGAGGCGGCTGGCTCAATATATGCTTCATCAGATGAGCTATAATTATGGTCCATATTCAACATCGCTGGTGGAACTTCGGTAGTAGGTGAAGATGTCCCAGGTACAAGGACTGGTGGCTACTGTACCACTGTGGGTGGTGGCAGTGGTCTGGAAGGGGTGCATTTCGAGGCTGAGTGATCATCCATGTTCCGGCGCTTGGCGCTGTTTTTTTTCATAAATTTTGGTAAAGATGGTGCAGATTGTTGAAACCAAGAAAAGGAAGGACTGTTGAGTCCTGCTCGCTGGATTGATTTTCTAGATACAGGTCCACAGTGTGTGTATATATATGATCTAAAACAAACTTTTACCAAGCAGCTTTCGCCGACACTAAGCAGCCTTTCGCCGACAATAGAAACCTTATGATCGAGAGAAGCTTCTGGCAGGTTCTGGCATTGAGAGCCACAGGGCTAAACCTTGAGTCAATGACATCTAGTCAAATAACCGTCAACACTCCCCCTTAGCCCAAGGCTCGAAACAGAGAAGTATAGAATCAAAGAAATCCAAACATTTTCATATATGCAAATTTATCTTTCTTCATCTTTCCATCCTTATTTTTGATCTGTCACGAATCCAGGTCCATATCTACCCAAGTCCGATTTCTTTCACAAATTCTCCCAGTTTCACTCCCCTATGGCCCTACTGACCTAGAAGAGAAACGATTGGTAATCCGCCACTGAGGTGAGATTTACTTCACTCTTGGACTTCTCGTCCGCATACGAGGCCCATTTATCTTCATTTGGACAATCCGGCTTCTTATGGCCTTTCTCTCAACATCCATAGCACATAAGGCCCCTCTGCTTCTTCAATATGAATAAGGCGGCATCGGGAGCGATTCCCTTATCTCGGCGGAGTGTGATTTCGAACGATTCCAGGTTGGTGATGATGTCTGCGGCAGTATCTGCCTTCCCACTGAACTGCACAGTGGTCTTGAAACTCCTCCACTCATCGGATTTTGGAAGGTTCAATAGAATATAAAATTTCCTCATTTTTTCTTCGACTTTGATATCGCAGATGGCCAAGTCTCTAATAATCGCATCCTGAGTCGATATCCACTCTGTAACTGACTCATGGTCTTCGAGCTTGCATGATGCCAGTCTCTCTAGCTCATACTGACCATCAAGCTTCATCACTTTCTCAAAATCAGCCTTGATCTTGTCCCAGAGTGCTTTCGGTTCTTTATATTCTCTGTACCGCATCTGCGTGGTAGGTTCCATGAATTGAGAAATCTGCCCAGAGGCTTTGTCATTGTTCATTTGCCACCTTTCCCAGTCTCTGAGAAAGCTTTCAAACCGCGTGAGATATGCCGCATCGTTTGATTCAGGCTCCAAATTGTAATCGGCGTCTCGGGGGTCTGGAGCGACTTTCACAGTAGTTGAAGCGTCACTGGATGTCGATGGCACAATCGGTGGCCGTGGGACTCGCATTTCACCGGTGACAAACTTCCAATAACCCTGCCGAAAGAGTATGCTTTCCATTTCGAGGGCCCATTGATGGTAATTTCGCTCATTGAGCATGGTGGCTGTTGTCGTCGTGGTCATGGCGAATAGTCAAGTAATAGATTGAGTAGTCAACAGAGAGTTGACACGGCAGGGTGACCGACACGGAGTCGATTCAATAACTCGTCGTCGCCACGGAGTCGACACCAGGGGTAGGGGACACAGAGTCAGCCCAAGGATGGTGCTCGAAGCAGGGAACACAGAGTCAGCCCAAGTATCGTCACGGAGTCGATACACTGCTCGAGGCTTTCGGTGCTCGAGATCGGTACTCGAGGCTTCGGAGGAGGGCGCTGGTTCTTGAAACAATTCACACTCTATAAAACTAATAGATGTCGATTAAACTTGAACAAGGAAGTGCCGGGCTCATAACCTGTTGAAACCAACAAAAGGAAGGACTGTTGAGTCCTGCTGTAAGGACGGGTACGTGCCGGTACGGCTCCGTACTCCAGAGTAAGAGTAGATACGGTTGCACACGAGAATAAGTGATGAAGTCATATCATTGTAAGGTAAGATGATCGCTGGAGTGCAATTGCACTCCCGCGAAGTGACTATATCCCGGGCGGTTACCCGGCGCTGGCCGGCCGCCATTACACCTGCTCGCTGGATTGATTTTCTAGATACAGGTTCAAAGTGCGTGTATATATATGATCTAAAACAAACTTTTACCAAGCAGCTTTCGCCGACACCAAGCAGCCTTTCGCTGACTATGGGAACCTTAAGATCGAGAGAAGGTTCTGGCAGGTTCTGGCATTGAGAGCCACAGGGCTAAACCTTGAGTTAATGACGTCTAGTCAAATAACCGTCAACAGAGTGTTGGCACAAGATTTTGCCCGAACGGCCTACGAGTCTCTAGACGACCAGCGAAGCTGCTAGAATCGACTGGAGTGTGATTGCTAATGGTCTGAGTCACGATGTAGACTCATACATGATTAGTCACTCGCCACTTGCATAGCCACGGTTGATTTGTAATGTATGTTCACGATGGTTCTTCAACCGAGGTTCAGGATTTTCATGGTTTTCCTTGAGTATATAAAGCATAGATTTCTCCCGTAGTTAGTTCTTTAGACAATCACTTTTGTACAATAGTTAATCAACCCCTCTGTGTACTCGATTGCTCTCAACACAGAGATGGGAGTATCAGTGGTGGGGGTAGGTAGTTGAAATTTAGATTCCGAGGTCTGAGGGCTGCTCTGCTCATAATTGTTGTGATATGGTGGATGGGAGGTGGGAAGGTGGTTGCCGCTGGGTTGGAGAATAGAACTATCACAACCTTCAAAGTACACCTCTTTATGTGCAACTCAACACTTCAAAATTTGTCACACTGCCACAAGAACTCATAAATAGAAGCTCCTAGTGGTTGTCTTTGAATTCATAATGTTGAGATGATTAGTTAAGTACGGGTATCACTCTTTTGCATGATGTGTTATGCCTTTTGTATTTAGTGCATGCTTGGCACGATGATATTAGGCTTTGTACTCGAAGCCTCGCACACAATCAAGTAACCATTCAACACAAGTGTCACCTTCCTCAAACGTTTCCTCTCTCCTTCATAAACGCCTAGACGAGCTTTATTTGGGTCGGTACAACACATAATACTCTAGGGGGGGTGTAAGTGGGTGGCTGTGCGGTTGCAAGTGACAAGGCGCAGTGCTCGCAAAAGCGGGCCCACGGGAGGGCCTGCTACCGGCAAAGGGATGACCATACCAGCTGCGGATATACACTCAATAACTGTAACCATTTCCCGGTTTCCATCCTGACTATAGCGGGGATTCCTTCGGCCTCTACGGCAGATAACCTTGACTTTCAAGGCCTGACCAAGCATGAACCCCTTCTCATCCATATTGTCAATGTTTTCTGGACGAGCATTGAGCTTTCTAATAAGTTTTCCCATCTGCAATACAGGTAGTTGGTCAAAAATATTGAAGTATACTAAACAATCTTACTTTGCGGAAGAAGTCTCTCAGAATGACAGGGTCATTCACACGGACCTCGAACGGTAGTCCCTCTTCTAGGGCCACTCGCCTTCTTTCGAACGTTTTACGCCAGTTTTTGACATAGTTATCGCGACACGACACGACTATATTAAGTTGCAGCAGTAGCCATGGGGAGAATTCAGACACTACTGCTCCCTACCCTCACGATGCTGTGCACCCCCTACGACATGCACACATCATCATCACCTGGAACCTAACACGACAGGCGAACGGCCGCAAACGTCCGACTCGAACCATTCGGATTAGAAGGACAACTCGGGTATGTGTTGAATGCGCAATATTGAACGCTTGGAAGTGGAGGGGGAAAGGGTACATTTAGGAAAGCTGGAGGCTCGTGGTCCTCTTTTGGGTCCGTCGTTGGTGGAACTAAAAATTTTCCTTTTTGTTGGCGGAAATGGGGAGAAGGAGAACGACTGGGACGGAGGGAAGGCTGGGGTGCTGCGGCCTTGTGCCCGGCTTTGGCTTGAACTGGTGTTTTAGTGTAGCGGTACGACTTGGAGACAAGGAGGGCTTTGCGGACACAATGAGCTCACACCGTTGAAGTGCCGGGGATTGGTTAAATATGTCATGGCCGCAAGCGGCCGAATACAATATGATTACAAACAAACAAAATTTGCCCTCTGGCAATCCAGGCACTGACTAAACTTGCTAGTAATACCAGGATGACGGCTTAGGAAGCGAGTAATCCAGTGTTTGCCCAATTGGCGGTGACATTGCGGGGGTAGTAGAGACATCGTGAATTCCTTGACCATCTTTCCTTGCAGTGGGTGTCCCAGGTCATCCAGAGCTTCACAAAATCTTACAATCGATTTCTCTTCCTCTGGAGTAAGTAGCTGCTCTTTCTCATGTGCAACACTGCGGGGCTGAACGCCTCTGATATGATCTCGCAGGGTACCGTATGGAATGCCGTAAGTTGAGGCTGCTGCACGGATGGATGTCACTTTACTGGTAAGATACGCACATTGGCCTGCCGGATGTCATTTTCCCTGTCAGCAGCCAGTTCTCTGCACTTCACTCTGCGCATGGTTGCGGTGGTGCGGTGTGGAGGTGAAAATTAAGTTTAGGAGCGGGGTAAATATGAACCCCTGCTCGGGCGCTTACGTGCTTGATTGCGTGATCGGTTATTAGGCCGTGGGCGGTTAGACCGAGAAATACGTTAATTAGGCCGAGCTTTTGTCATTTTTGTCAGTGCCGCCATGGCTCCATGAAGTGACTGGTCAGTTGACGGAGTTGTGGTAGACTCCATGAAGTGACCGGTCAGTTCATAGAGCCCAGTTACTCCACCGGTTGACTAGTCACTCCGCGGACTGACATCCTCCGTGAACTGACTAGAACAAACATTGTTTCATTTTTCAACACACACACATTCCGGTTCCAACAGATATGCGGGGAGTTGACATCGGCGATCGCCAATGTCTCAGAAGAAAGGATTCCACCCGAGGGCTTTTTTTTTCATCAATCAAGTTACCCCACGTTATAGCGCCAAGAGCCTTTCATTCGACACGCATCATGCAGTGCAGCGAAAACAGCACATTCGACCGTAGAATTGCCACTGCTGCAAGAAAACAACGCAAAAAGTATGTAACTTCCCTCTACAAAAAGGAAAAACCAACCTCGTCAAGATTCTTATCGTAGGAACTATGTCGGTACCGCCTCAAACGAATCACCTATCCCTACTTTTAGGTATGCTAGAGATCGAACGTCTAGTGGGAGATGACATGAAAACTTGAACCATTCTCAATCGCATCTAGATATATTTGATTGCCTGTTTCTTAGCGGCAAAACAGTGCTTCTACGATTGTAGTACTCCTGCGATCAAACACCGATTATTCGTGGTTGTCTCGAGTCCAAACTACAAATTTTCAAGTTGTACTACCTACCAACTCCGTGCCTTACGGTAGGAGACAAAATTTGTTTTCAGCTACCTGATAGGCACGAGATAACATGCTTGCCACGCCGCTAAATGGATTTACATGGGTAGTTAAAATGCACTCTTTACCGTTTGTTGGGCAACAGTCTTCCATAGGTGGTGTGTGTCGGAGATTCTTAATGCCTCAATGAGACCCAATGAACTGTCTTATCACATATTATCACTACAAGGATGCTCCCTTGTATGTCTTATATCGATTCATTCCAGCTTTGTAGAGTGGCTATCTTATCTGTCTGTCCCCTCCAGTTCTCAATCTCAGGCCATGCGCACATGGCTAGTGAGGTGGCGACAGCTACATATTCCCAAAAATTTGGGGTCGAATAAAGTATGTTTGAAGAGAGCTTGCGGCTATGGCTGCCGCACAATAAGAGGCTAGAATTGCTCTTCAGATTACATGCTTATCATAACTGTACATTGCGTATATAGAGCGTATACAGTTCTAAGATATTTCAATTTTTAGGCATAATCTCAACCTAAGGCGCAAAATACTTTGCTTTCCCGATGATACTTCTGCACGCTTTATATTCATAGATCGTTTCCCCAAATCTCGTCAGATCAGCTTGTCCCCCATCACTCGATCCACCTGGTACTCCGCTTTGTTTCCACAAGCCACCGCACCATTCAACTTCTTATAGCACAGATTTTTAACTTGCTGGTACCTCATGTCGAGCACAAACTGGGCACTTCTACCCACCGATGATGAATATCTTTCGCTGTGTCACGCACCTAAAAGAGGAGAAAACGTACAGGAGCAAAGCATCCCACTCATGAAGTAAGTTTATAAAGTCCTCTCTGAATCCGAGATAATAGTACGCTATGATATACTAAGTCATCGTGCAGTGTCCAACTGCCGCCCCAATCAGTCCCCGCCCGAGGATTGCCCCTCTTCACAGATGAACCCCGCGCCACCACAATAGAAAGATTTGGGCTCCGGTGGCCAAGTTACATCCGCAACTCGAAGCTCGCATCAGTTAGTTGGCGCATGGGTATCTTGTTAGGTAGTATTAGCGTATCACTGATATTCCTCCTCAACCTCAGCATCATAATCTGGGCCATTTCCAAGTACCCACTAGTTGGCGGGTTGGGAACAATCATTTCGGGTTCTTGCGACAAGGTAAAAACGATGTCGACCTGGATCCACGTCGGTATAAATACCCTGAGCACCATTGCTCTAGCAAGCAGCAATTACACCCAACAGGTTCTCATGAGGTATGTCCCGAATACTAAAGGACCTCTCACGATACGGATGAAGGGCTTACTTGAATCAGCCCCACGCGCAAAGAAATTGATACTGCTCACAAAGAGGGGCAATGGCTTGATATCGGAATTCCCAGCGTTAGGAACATGCGGTATATCGGCCGGAGGGCCTGGTTATGGTGGTCTATCGGATTGACATCGATTCCTCTGCACCTCTTGTATATATCCACGGACACCTCAGGCGGTCGTTCTAACCGGAAACTGACAGTATCGCAGGTACAACTCTGCCGTTTTCTCAACATTATCCGCAAATTCGTATACAGTCACCCTCATTCCGGAGAAAGTTTTCAAAGCTACTACCCCGCCCCAGCTTTTCGGCTTCTTCAAGAATAGCAGTCCCTTCAACCCTACGTTATCAGATAAATATTCATCGATCTCAAATGACTATAAGTTGTTGTATAATCGTTATTCGACACTAATTAATCTGACGACCACGGCGCTGGACACCCATACTTTGTCGCTTGATAGCTATTACTCGTACTTGGCTAAGGACTCAAACAATAAAGAGTTGCAGTTGATGTTGCAGAAGTATAAACAGCTGTTGAACAATTCGAGGAGCAGATATAGCGAGGTCGAGTCAGTGATGACCCAAATAAATAATGTTCGAGAGCCGGATTTGGACAAGCGACATTGGACCCAACACGCGGCCAAGATTTGTATCAACGCTTATAATAGCAATATCCTCTCAAGAAAAACAGACCTCATGATTGTGATAAAAGGCGAGGACACATTCGCAAGAAAGTCGATGAGAGTGAATGCATTCTCCCTATTGCCACAGTACTGGATTGGATGTTCCCAGGCCTGGCAGGAGGAAAATAATAGAAATTGCACTGACAATTTCAGGGTTGGAACGTCGCACGTTGATGCTATAGTGTCGGATGTCAACAGTGGAAACGAATGGGCAATCAATGGGTACGGGGTGGTAAAAGAATGTTGGGCTGAAAAAAGAGGTGCAGACTGTAGGCTTCAGTTTTCTACAACACTTTTGTGGATTGTCATTGTGTGCAACTTCATCAAAGCGCTTTGCATGATCCTGTCCCTCCTCATGCACGATTTCATTCCGTTGGCAACACTCGGTGATGCGATCCAGAGTTTCATGCGAGAGCCGGATCCAACAACTGCAGGCATTTGCTGGGCGGGATGGCTTTACATCGAGGACCGATTCCATCAACGCTGGAAGCCAGCAGGGCCAAAACCGGTGAAATGGGAGCCGACGAAATACCGATGGTGGGAAGCTGCGAGACTTGAACGGTGGTCTGTTTGTGTATTTTGTATGTCACTTTCGCTGATTGTGACGGTGGTGCTTTTGAGCCAGGCGGTGAAATCGGATTTACAATTTTATGGTAGCGGGGATATCAAAGGCATGTGGCAACACGGATTCGGCCAGGCCAACCTTGGTTCGGTTTTTCACCTATTCGGAAATCTACCGCTCGGTGTTGCCATCCTTTATGCGAACGCACCACAGGCACTGCTCTCGTTCTTGTATTTGATGTACAACGCGATTTTTAGTAGCCTACTCATGGGGAGAGAGTGGAACCGGTACTCCCACGTTAGGAAAACGCTACGTGTCAGCGATCCGCAGGGAGACCAAAGGTCAACTTACTGGCTACATATTCCATTCCGCTATGCCATTCCTCTGATGACTCTGTCAGGATTACTTCACTGGCTTGTATCACAATCGATATTCGTTATACGCATTCAGTTTGTTAATTCAGATGTTAATTTTTTCTCAAATACGAACAACCAGGCCCCGTTCGTCATCAACAACCTCAATAGATCCTTTCAGAGTTCGATATCTAGCTTCGGGTTTAGCACAATTTCAATTATTTTCCTACTACCGGCCGGTGTTTTGGCGATATCAGCGGTTGTCGTATGTGGACTTCAGTATTATGATTACGATATGCCAGTTGCAGGGAGCTGTTCTGCCGCGATCAGCGCGGCGTGCCACCCGATTAAGATTGACAGAGACGCAACTCTTCGCCCGCTGATGTGGGGCGATGTTAGTGGCATGGATAAGTTCAATGTCATAGAGGGGGAGCAAATTAGACATTTGACATTCTCAGACGAGGATGTGCAAGTTCCAATAAATGGTAAGATGTACGCTGGCTGCGTTACACAGATAGAAGAAAGAGAGCTGCTATTGTAATCTAGTTGAATTGGTGGAAGTGGAGAGTAGTTAGTCTTTAGAGTTCATACAGTTCTTTTTTTTCTTTCGGCATGGTTAGGTTGGAGGGTACGAGGGTCTATGCATGAACACATATTTTTTACTTTTTACGAGAGGGGTAAGACGAGCTCAATTGTTGGGAATGAGAAAAGAATGGACTGTTGAGACCTGCTCATTGACTTGATTCTATCGATACAGGTCCAAAGTGCGTGCATATATACAAGCAAAATAAGCTTTTACCATGCAGCTTTCACCGATTATGTGAACCTTGAACTGGGAAGTAATCCGCTTCGCGAATAAGTCGACTGCTTCGCGAATAAGTTAACTTCCTGTCGCAGTTGACTGGGCCAAGTTCTTGCCAGTCAACTGGGACAGCAAGTGCATTACTTTGTGATACAGTCAACTGGCCTGTGAACCTTGGGTATACTACAGTGTTGCATATATACTATGATAGTCCGCCTGTGTAGGGCATACGCTGTAGGGCATATGGGTATGGGCTTATGGTATCCATATAGAAAATAGTGCAGAAGAAAATGTTTACGTTAAGTATTGTGTTCTAGTCAGTTCGTGAAGAATGTTGCTCCGTGGAGTGACCGGTCAACCTATGAAGTAACTGGGCTCCGTGGACTGACTAGTCAGTTCGGTGAGTGCACACTCTCCTTGGGCTGACCAGTTATTTCCAATGATTCCACCAGTCCACACACGCTTGCAATTTCGATATTGTTTCTTAGTCAAGTACCACCGAAAACATGACTCATCCTCACATTTTATCACCGCCCATCTCTGAATACCTACTCTGGGCGAAATTATCACTGTTCTGTCTGTATATTCAGTGCCATCGAGATATATTTCTCCCATTAAAAGACCGATACGGTGAGAAATATACCCTAACCCTGGACACTGTGCTGCACTGGTCTACACCAGTCCAGTCCAGTCCAGTCCTGGTCCAGCAGAATTGGGGATTGGTCCGATCCCGGTCCAAAAATTTCTCGGACTGGACTGGACTGGACTTGGACGGACCCGGTCCGGACTGGTCCATTGCTGGACTGGTGGAATCATTGGTTATTTCACGGAGAGCCACATCAACAATACCTGTTGCAAATATATTTTGGTTTAATTAAGTCTGTGAGTATTTGTCCAATCACCAAGAAATGTATATATGTAACACGCAAAATACATCGCTCTTTCAATTCCCAGTCTTTAATTTACGTGTTACACCTAGCAAGTTCGCAGCTGGGTCATGCACGGTCACTCGCGATTCTCCTGATTAGGATGTCATCGGCTATCACTCGTCTCGGATGCCAGTGCCAATCTTTTCGGATGGCTAGCAAACGAACACACATACCTCTGATAAGCAAAGAAGACTAGTTAATGGTCGCGGTCGCTTCTGCTCCGAATCGCCGATAACAAACGGACAGCCAACAAACAGCTGAATGGCATCGGCCAAGAAGCTGACGACTCGCCGATAGCAAACGGACAGCCGGCAACCAGCTGAATGGCGCCAGCTAAGAAGCCGACGACTGCCGGAGGCCTAAGAATATGTGCCGACTCTGAACAGCGAAGCTGCTCTCCATCGAAAGAGGCCTATTCGCCTGGAGGTCATCAGATCGAAAGGATACCACTAGTCCGGAGGCAGAAGCTCGCGAGCTTGATGTCACAAAGGATACCGGTGGTCTGATTATAATCTAATGACGATAAAGACGATTGAGGATCGAGAGATGGAGGACCGCGGTAGTTGCGAAGGATGTGGGCATTGGTTCGAAGGTACGGGAGCTCTAGAGAAGAGGCTAGTTAGAAGTATTTGTTAGAAAGCGAAGAAAGAGGTGTAAAGACCTCTGAGTTCTTTGAGGGTAGAAAGGCATCAACCTTCTCAGCGAGGAGAACAAGCCTTAACAATATACGCATTGAAGAATGCCTATTCTTTTCGTTCAGAATCTTTTAGTGATTTCCACATCCCGAGTGAAATTCCTTGTTGACGGTAAGTTGACTACACGTCACTAACTCAAAGTTTAGCCCTGAGGCTCTCAACGTCAGAACCACCTAGAACCTTCTCTCAATCTCAAGGTTCCCACAGTCGGCGAAAAGCTGCTTGATGTCGGCGAAAGCTGCTTGGTAAAAGTTTGTTTTAGATCATATATATACACGCACTTTGAACCTGTATCTAGAGAATCAATCCAGCGAGCAGGTCTCAACAGTCCTTCCTTTTCTTGGTTTCAACACTCCTAACCTACCTTCGAAGCAGTCTCGAATTAAGTACGGATACTACTTTGACCGGGTAAAACCTGGAGTAACACTCCCGGTGTTAGATTACTATATTTTTAAAATTGATCGAGCAGCTTCACTCAAAAAACACTGAAAATCGATGTTTTTCGACAACAATTCTATCAATATTAGAGATATGGTAAATTAGAGACTTGGAGGTGATAGAGAAATAAATTAAGCATATAGAGAGATGACAGCGAGGGAGAAGATGACAGCGAGAGCGAATATTTCAGTGGGAATGAGAATAGTGAGGACGATGAGGAAATGTGGAGGAAGAGAACAAGAACTTGTCAGCGGCCCAGGTAGCAAATGATGACATTGAGCATAGTGTAATTGTGGTTGCGCCACGGTGTTGAGAGATGCAGTGATAATTTTCGTCATCAGTAGTGCGCATTATATGCCAGTCAGTTCATGGAACACTGATCTGACTGGTTCATTTGTGGAAGGTGGGACTCCATGAACTGACCAGTTACTCCACGGAGCAACAAACTCCACGAACTGACTAGAACATATTGCATATATACTTAGATAGTCCACCTCTGTAGGGCATACGCTGTAGGACATACGGGTATGGGCTTATGGTAGTCACGTGGGCTTATAGCTTTCAGCTGTCTCATCAGCTGTATCTGTAGACCAATGTGCATGAATTAATATGCAGGCCTGCTGTACATATATGGTCTATGATAGCCTCGAAAAATAGACATTAGAATCATACACTTTGCAGGTGATTCTTCGGAAGAGGATCCACCACTGGCAGAGGACTTGGATCGTGATGAACAGGGTAGTTTTGGACTTACAACATAAGGAAAAGTCAGAGGAAGCAGATGGGGTACAGCACAAGGACAAGGCGGTGGAAGTGGAAACAGGGGAAATCGAAGCACGAACTTGAAACGGAAGCGATTGGCATCAGATACCAATTCTCCTGAGAGCCATGTTACTTGCCAGAGAAGAAACTGAATCCTTTAGATATCTTCTACACAGGTCTGTATGATGAGTGTGAAGTCCAAGTCATGTTGCAGTCTATAATTCAATAAATAAAGTATGGCTGTGGCAGTTGTATTAAATTTCGCTCAGTGGCCTTAAAGATTGTTAATTACCCACCTAACTTCAATATACGATGGCCTGAGAGCTTGTTAACTGCAAGTCGAGAGGTTGCAGTACCGAAACCGCATCACATTACCAGTTGACTGGGTGATACAGCTCACCACTTTACCATACAGCCGACTGCTCTCAGCACTAGTTGGCTGGTGGAAACTGCTTCTGGCTTCAGCCGGCTGGTATGCAAAGTCGACTTATTCAGTGTTGGAGCGGTTTGTTGAGTACGTCATCACGTGGTTTGGGTTAGGTTTTAGCGCGGAGCCGCTTGCATTTAAGTTCTTGTATACGTGTCATTTTAGATCAAGACAGCCGAGAGAGAAAGTTCGGTACAACATTCAGGAAGCAGCCGGCTTATTCGCGAAGCAGTCGACTTATTTGCGAAGCGGATCTCTTTGCAGTTCAGTCGGAACATATACATGAAATATGCATAATTCATCACTCTTTCCCCTCCTAGTTATCAATTTATCATATCTCTAAGGTTATGAGCCCGGCGGTCGCTACCATCTTTTTACTCTACTATATTTATATCTCACGATCTAAAGCGCCTCAACAACCCTAACCCACACTACGTACCAAACTCAACACCACTTGTATCTAACTACTGTGCTATAGCATGAGTAGGTGCAAATTATATATATATAACAAATTCGTATAAAACTAGGTACAACTAATCCAGTCTATTCTCTTGACCTCAATGCAAGATCATTAAGCATCTGTTCCATTCGTACCATATCAGACTCCATTGCTCCAAAGATTAACCCCTGCTCCACCCATGATTACACACACCTTCGACAACATGTACGCCAATGAGTCTTAGCAAAACGAAAACCGCAAAATAAGTCGCCAACTACAGCAGTAACCGTCAAAAGGACACCGGAAATCGATTCCTAGCATCGAATTGACCCCGGCACAACACTCCCAGCGCCCCCGGACCATCGGAAGAGGTTGGGTACTTCGCCAACGGAGTGAGCACGCGCCTGCAACACAATGACCAAGCCAGGAACGATGGAAACCACGGGAAGTGAGTGCCCCACCGTGGCAGCAGATGCGGGGATCAGAGCACCAGCTCAGAGAGGAGACACGAATGTGGAGGGAGCTACAAGGGCTGTAGCGGCAAATGGGACTCCCGGGGACACGTAGATGATGCGCGTCTCCCCCACGACCACGAGCACGACCGGAGCTGAGCCGCTGGAGCGCAACGAAAATGGGAAGAGACTGAGCAGCGAGAGCCCAGAGGTTTCGAAGGCTGTGGGGGACTGGAGGAGCCGCATGGAAAGGACGGTTCGACAGCAGGCACAGGAGCTGGCGCAGCTGCACCGAACCGCCAGGCAATTAACAAACTTGTTGGAAGCTCACGCAGCACGCGAAGAGGTACAATGGGCAGGAGTGACGGCAAGGATGGAAGAGAGAGAGGGGAAGTGGGAGTTCCGCCATGAGGAGAACATACTGTGGGCAGCAGACATATCAAACATGGTAGCGGAGATCATGAACGAAAAAAGGAGGGAAGTCCAGAGAGAGATTCAGGCAGCAAAGGGAATCACAGACATGGACTTGGAAATAAATCCGGATGCGATGGAGGAAGTCCAGATACTGACGGAGAGAGTCATGAGTGAGGAGATGAATGGACAGAGACCACAGATGGAGGCCTCGAGGCATGCACCGATGATTCCCCAGGGGGAAAGGCCACTGCAATCACACCAGCAGTACCGATTGTCACGAGCACACTGCGAGCGATTCAGCTGAAAGGTTGAGACAAACCGACATTGATCGCTGCACTGGAGAAGAACCGCAATGCACCGAGCAATGCGCCCAAGGGCCCAAAGGCGGGAAAGAAGCCGGAGAGTAAGCGGCCGAAGCAACAACAACAGCAACAGCAACAACAGCAACCAAAGAAACCGACGTATGCCGAGAAAGCGGCAATGTCGGCCAAAGGACAAAATAAAACGGATTGGGGTTTCCAAGTTGTCGAGAGAAGAAAGAAGAACAAGGAGGAGGAGAAGAAGGAAGAGGACGGCACGAATTTCATCCCCAATAACAAAAACACGATGGAGAACAGAAGAGTTACGTTCAGGAGGAACAACGCACTCCCACACTTACAGATCAAGGACGTTGAGATCATGTCAGCAATTAATATTGCTTTATATGCGGCAGGTGCCCCATATCACATCAGGATGACGGGTATCACAACTAACGTTAGAGGAACCATCATGGCCCTACCCGGCCCCAATGCATCAGTGGACATGCTGGTAGCATGGAAAGAGGAAGTGGTAAAAGCAGCCAGGCGCATCGACCAGGGGATCATCGATATTGAGAAAAATGAGACCTGGGAGAAAGTCAAGATGCATGGGATCAGTTTCGACCAATATCCAGCAAGGAAGTCGGGAGGTCTGGAGAAACTCAGGCAAGAAATTCAGGCGGAAAATGAAGGAGTAGTCATTCTGATGGCTATAAATTGGTTAGGGAGACCCGCAGACATTGAGGAGAAGAGAAAGAGTGGGGAGATGCAGGCAACGTCAGTGGTTTTTTTGATCGAAGGGAAGAAGATGGCACAGAAGTGCTTAGAGAAAGGATTATGGGCGGCGGGAGTATGGCATGAAGTGGAGAGATACATTCGCGCTGGACCAGATACTTTTTGCGAAAGCTGCTGCGGGTGGGGACACCATGTTTCGAAGTGCAGCAGACTGGCGATGGTGCAGTGCATGCTGTGCGCCGGAACACACAAAATGGAAGATCACGAGTGTGATGTCATGGGATGCAACACCAAGAAGGGCCAAAATTGCACTCATAACAACGACAAATACGCCAACTGCAAAGGAAACCATATCGCGAAGAGCAATATGTGCCCCAAAAACAGGAGGCAATCCAGAAGGCTAAGGAGGAGAGGACTATTTGGAGAGAGAGAGTCAGAGGAGGAAAGAACATTCTCCAAAGCAAAGAAGCACCAAATGGAATGGAGGATGGGGCCCCAGTCACAAAGGGAGCAAAGTGAGCAGAGAAGAAGACAGGAGAAAGCCAAGAATCCGACAAAGGACAAGGCAAAGAGGAAATCCAAGTTCCGGCAACACAGCAGGGGTCAGAAGAGTCAATCCCCGAGACGCAATGGTAAATATCCTACAGGTAACTTGTGGGAAGGGGAAGGATAGTACCTTCTTGGCGTTGGAGAAGGGAGTGGAAAGAGGGGCGGACTTGATGGTAATACAGGAGCCGTATCAAAGTAAAGAAGAGGAATACCAAATCAGCCATCCGGCATTCAGATCAGTAAGAGGAAAGAGAGTCATGACCGGAGTGAGAGTGGACACGATGGTCACAGTCGACGCACTAGGGGATTTTGGAGGCCATGGAGACCTACAGGCCTTCATCATTACCAACAAGAGAGGAGTCAAAGTCAGAATCATTAGCGTGTACGACCAGACACTCCAAGAAAACAACTACAGACCATCAACCCGACCAGCGAGGGAGGCAAGATGGGACGAAATGATCGCCAAGGGCAATGTGGTAGTGTGCGGAGATTTTAATGCTCATAGCCTATGGTGGAATAGCCGGTGCAGTCAAAGGAAGGATGCCAGCGTTTTGGAGAACCTCGTCCTACGACATGACCTGGAGATAATCAACAATGGCAAAATGACCAGTGTTGCGTGGAAAGAGAACGAACTGATCGAGTCGATAATTGACATCACGCTAGTGAGAGGGGAGGAGGTGACAAATTCATCGGCAAGAACAATGACAGAAGACGAAGAAGATGTAGGGTCGGACCATAAAATGATTGAAGTGGAGTGTGGCAGGGAATCATAAGATGGTACGAGCCAAGAAGTGATTGCATGGAATATCGACGAAATTGAAGAGGAGGAACTAAAGGAAATGAAAAAGAGCTGGGGGAATGGAGTGAGAAGAGAGGGGTTTTGTCGGAAGAAAGCACAATTGAAGAGCTGGAAGACGAGGCGGTGGTGATAAGAAACGAAATCACCAGAGTACTGAGCCAGAAGGCGAAGAAAGTCAGAATATGTGCAAGATCAAAGAGATGGTGGAACGCCAGGATAGCGGAGAAAAGGAAGATCTTGGGTTTCATGAAGAGGGAAAGAAGAGCAGGCAGAACCAACCATGCATCTGTCAAGGCGGCAAGGAAGGAACTGCGGAAGACTATCAGAGAGAGCAAGAGGAACTGCTGGAATACCTTCGTACAAGAAGCGGAAGGAGATAAGGTGTGGAGGGCACAAAAGTACACAGGGACACAGGGAGAACTTACGGTCAAGCCTTTGCAGAAACGCGAAGGGGGGTTGGCGACTTCCTGGGACGAAAAAGCGGAGCTCATTACAGAGGTTGGGTTTCCGAACCCTTTGCCTGGAATGAAGAAGAAGGCGAGGGAAGAGGGAGGAGAAACCCACCTGGAAATCAAAGAAGAAAAGGTTAAGGAGGCTATCTACACACAGAGCGTAAAGAAAGCACCAGGACCGGACAAAATCAACTTCAAGATAATAAGGTTGCTGTGGGAATGGGACGCGAAAAGAATAGTCACCTTAGTAAGAGCAACCATACGATTAGGACATCATCTGAAGGAATGGAAGATGGTCACAGGAGTAGTGATACCCAAACCAGGAAAGCCGGAGTACAGTCAAGCGAAGGCTTACAGGGTTATCGCGCTGGAAAATTGTTTAGGAAAGGTGGTCGAATAAGTAGTAGCAACTAGGATATCAGTGGAGTGCGAAAGGAGAGGACTACTACATGACGGCCAGTTTGGATGCAGGAAAAGAAGATCGGCAGTTGACACGGTGGACGTGACGATTAGGAGGGTACAGGAGGCATGGAAAACAGGGAATATTGCGGCGGCTATGCTGATGGATGTCAAGGGAACCTTTCCAAGTGTGGCGAAAGGAAACCTAATCCAGACAATGGAAGACATGAAATTCGAAGCAGACCTGTGCAGATGGGTGGAGAGCTTTAGGTTGAACAGAAAAGTAAGAATGAAAATGGATGGAAGGATGGGAAAGGTGATAGACGTTGAAACAGGAGTGCCGCAGGGATCGCCAACATCCCCAATCTTGTTCACAATATACATCGCTGGCCTCTTCAAGAAGGCAGAAAAATGAGCGCTGGAAGTCACAATACTATCCTTTGTGGATGACGTCGCCTGGGTTGTGGAAGGAAGAGATATCAACCAGTGCACAGGCCAGATGGAAAGGTGCGCAAAAAGAGCTACGAAATGGGCAGAGATGAACGCCGTTCAATTCAATATTGCAAAAACAGAAGCAGTTCTGTTCTCCAAGAAGAGAAACCACCGAGGGAATAATGTCAAGATGATGATCCAGGTGGAGGAGAACAACTTGATACCGTTCAATTCAAAACTGACTAGATGGCCGGGAGTGTGGATGGACAAGGAACTCAACTTCCAACATCACCACCAGGCCGTCATGGCAAAGGCGAAGATAGCAGAAGGAAGAGTCAAAGGGATAACCAGATGACTCAGACTAAAACCAGAAAACGCAAAGAAAGTCCAATTAGCTGGGGTTCAGTGAGTGGCCCTGTACGGTTCAGAATTGTGGTGGACAATCAATTAGGATGTGAACACGAACTCCAGAAATTGATTAACGAATCGGCAAGAAGAGGCAGCGGAATGTTCCAGTCGACACCAACGGTTCCGCTACCTAAGGAAGCAGGACTACGACCAGCCATATTGCTACTCAACAACAGGAGGAGACCATTTGCCAAAGACTAGCTGAAATGCCGAATCAAGCGGGAGGGGGGTGCTGCTAGAAGGAGAATCGAGGTTGGCAACAAGGCTGAGAAAAGACATTGGGGTTGAAGGGAAGAGAGAAACGAACTCTCTACTGGAGCACCCACAAGAAACATATCAAAAGTCTACATCCTGGGAAAGAAGGAAGCTCTTAAGGCCGCTCATACAACAAGCGAAGGCCTGATTCTTTGGACGGACGGATCCAGGCTAGAAGACGAATGAGTGGGGTGTGCCGTGGTATGGAGGGAAGGAGAAGAATGGGATGAAGAACGGCATTACCTGGGAAAGAAAAAGAGGTGTTCGACGCTGAAGTGTACGCCATCGAAAGGGGACTACAAGAGCAGCAGAGATGTTACCCAGAACAGGAGACTCGAAGGTCGTTATCTTCTCAGACTCAGTTACTGCAAACAGCAGTACAAACGATAGCTAGGTCCTGACAGCACATGGCGAACAACGCAATTCAATGAAACAACAAAATTGTGGGAATGGGAGCGGACGTAGAGTACCGGTGGGTACCGTCTCACGAAGGAGTTGAAGAGAATGAAAAGCCGACGAACAAGCAAAGGCAGCCGCGGAGAGAGTGGAGGGCATGCTAAAGCTTGCAAAAGTTCAAGGGATGATCAATGGCGAAAGTGCAGAGGGGAGTCATGGAAGCCAAGTGGGCCGAAACGGAAAAATGGTGGAAGGCAAAGTTCGATGGCAAGAAGTGGGGGGTACAGGCTGAACAAAAAGAGGAGGATGAGCGAGCTGTTGGGCGGAACCAAGAAAAGCGTCGCGGGAAGGTTTCTCCAGTTAAAAGTGGACAGGCACTGACAGAAGTCTATCTGGAACGCATTAAAAGAAGGAAAGCATAGAGTGCTGGTGGTGTGGACACTGACGCAGACAGTAGACCACTTGTTCAAGTGGTGCAAGAAATGGAAGCGACAACAGGATACTCTGTGGGAGATGTTGAGGATGATGTGCAAGATGAATGAGAAAGGCAGAGTACCGATGGCGCAGGTGTTCGATACGGAAGAAGCAGAAAAGGCAATGTTGAAGTTTTTGACGGATACTGATGTCGGGAGAATACGAAGGCTTAGGGAAGGACGGGCAGGGAATGAGGAGGGTGGAAAGATGTAAAGACGTGTTGATTTGAAGAAGGGAGAAGGAGAAAGGGATGATACGACGTCGTCAAAGAGACAAGAAGGGACACCTGGCGGTCACACTGGAGAAGTATCTTGGAAAAGGTTGATTATGTCATGGCCGCAAGCGGCCGAATACAGTATGATTCAAACAACTCTAAGTTTTCTTCACTTTATCAACCCTACAGCCAGCTCACAGTCAGCTCCCAGACGGCTTCGCTTAATCATCATGACACTCCAAATCCACTTCGTTTGATCAACTCCAGTCAGCTGCCAGCCTGCTTCACTTGATTATAACTGTTGGGTGCAAGTTGACTGACATAACTGCTAAGAGTTTAGCCTGGAGGCTCTCGATGTCATTCGGAGGTGTGGCCGGAACTCAAACTGATAGCGTCGATTATCCACCCGGACTTGAGCACGACATCCGGTTCCAGGTACGACACGTTCCGGGCATGATGTCCATTCTCTTATAGAGCTTTCTCTTTCTCTCTGTTTGTACATTAGACAATTCAATACATTCGTTCTTCCTCACCGACTCCATGTCACTCGATTAACCACAGCTGCCCAGCGGGCATGTTGAGAGTAGGGGTACAGGGATGGTCGAGATAAAGAGAATCATCCTCTTTCTGTCTTTCTCCGTTGACTGCCGTTACACCGATTGGAATCCGACTTAAGGCGACTCTATTGAAAAACCATGCCATGCGCGAGGGAAATCTAAGTCTAAGTCCTTGCAAAGCTTACCCGGCTATCGGTTCGACCAATTAGGTTGCTTACGTCCAGCCAAGACATAGCTATAAGCAAATTTATTGGCCGCAGTTAAAATATGGGCGGCGAAGCCGCCTCCGTTGCTTGTATCATTCAACCCTACATTTTGAACTGCCATGTGTCAGCATTACTCCCAGTGCTCGCAGGCGGGCTTTTAGTGCCAGCACGTGACCGGATAAGCGAGCCAATCACTTTGTTGGACTTGGACGTAAGCAAATTGATTGGTCGAGGGGCCCGGCTGATGTTGATTGCCACCGAACGAGTGTAGCGTCAATCTTACCTTGGAACGAGAGGGTCTGATTGCTGGTGTGCATACTAAATTCAATGAGATGGAGCGTATGTTGGATGCATTGAATCCGGAATCGATGGCAAAGGAGAAGTAGACCCACGAGAATGTACTACTAGATATATATATTTGAAGTTTTACCCCGGCCTATAGTTACCTGTAGTCCAACTGCAGGCTTTTCAGCCCATGGTTTACCCAGGCGCCTGCCGTTTCCACCTGCTGAAAGCCTGCCAGGTGTGGGCCGCACACATGGCCCGGCCCACCAGGCCGGCGATGTGTGGGCTCGGCCAGGCTTACCCCTGAAACTGGCCCGCCTGGCCCATCAGAATCACTGGAAACTGGGCAAACTACTGCCACTAGTGGAGTTCGCATATAATGCAAACAAGCATAAGGCGACGAAGAAGCTACCATTCGAAGTGTTGAACCGAACGACCGTTGACTGAACTGAACGGTTAATAGTCTAAGACTAAAAGGAACGACAACCCAGACGCAGGTGCACCTCTTTCGTCACTGCAGCCGGTAGAAATACCAGCAGAGAGGGCTCGGGAAAGCCGTGGGGAAGTCAACGGGCAGGAAAGCGGGCAGATGCCGGCACGGGCAAGTCTCTGGGCTGTTTTCCATGGAGAAGTGCGATCAAGTGGTGATGGACTTCCTGGCTACCGACGTCGGGAAGTTCCCGCCCAAGCGTGTGGAGGAGTGAAGTTCTTCGGGGGTCCTTGGTTCGGTGGTCTCTCTTTTCGGTTCTTTTCTTATTTTTTGTTTGAATCATACTGTATTGGGCCGCTTGCGGCCATGACATAATCTACCCTTTTTTCGTGATACTTCTCCAGTGTGACCATCAGGTGTCCCTTCTTGCCTCTTTGAGCAAAGTCGTATCATCCCTTTCTCCTTCTCCCCTTCCCTGAGACTAACTAACTAAATCATTTCCACCCTCCTCATTCCCTGCCTGCCCGTCCCCTCACTAAGCCTAAGCCTAAGCCTCCGTAACTCTCCCGACATCAGTATCCGTCAGAAACTTCAATACTGCCTTCTCGGCTTCATCCGTATCGAAGACCTGCACCATTGGTACTCTGCCTCTCTCCTTCATCTTGCACTTCTTCCTCAGCTTTTCCCACAGAGTGTCCTGCTGCCGCTTCCATTTCTTGCACCACTTGAACAAGTGGTCTACTGTCTGCATCGAGTGTCCGCACCACCAGCACTCTTTGCTTTCCTTCTTTTTAATGTGTTCCAAATAAACTCCTGTTAGAGCATGCCCCACTTTTAACTGGAGATACCTTCCCGTGACGCTCTTCTTGGTCTCGCCCAACAGCTTGCTCATCCTCCTCTTCTTCTTCATTCTGTACCCCCCCTTTTTGCCATTGAACTTCGCCTTCCACCACTTTTCGGTTTCGATCCACTTGGCTTCCGTGACCGTTCTCTGCACCTTTGCCATCGACCATCCTTTGTATCCTTTCACAAGCTCCCAAGTGCCCTCCACTCATTCCGCGGCTGCTTTTGCTTGTTCGTCGGCTTTTTCGTTTCCTTCAACTCCTTCATGAGATGGTACCCACCGGTACTCTATTTCTACTCCCCTTCCGACAATTTTATTGTTCCACTCAACTGCGTGTTTAGCCATCCTTTGTCCAGGACCTAGCTTATCGTCTTGTACTTGTTGTATTGCAGTGACTGAGTCCGAAAAGATAACCACCTTCGAGTCACCTGTCATTGGTAACATATCTGCCGCATTCCGTAGGCCTCTTTCGATGGTGTATACTTCAGCATCAACAACTTCTCTTCTTTCCCAGGTAGTGTCGCTCTGCTTCCCACTTCTCTCTCTCTCCTTCCATTCCACAGCACACCCGACTCTTCTGTCTTCTAGCCTTGATCCGTCTCTCCAAAGAATTAGGCCTTCATTTGTTATTTGAGCGACCTTCAGTGCTTCCTTCTTTTCCAGGACATACACTTTCGCTTCCGCTCTCAGTGGGTTGATGGGTAGAAAGTTCGTTTCTCTCTTCCCATCTACCCCTAAGTCTTTTCTCAGCCTTACTGCCAACGTTGACTCTCCCTCCACCAACACCCCTCCTCCTGACTGGTCTGGCATTTCGGCTAGTCTTTTGGCGAATCGTCTCCTCCGATTATTGAGTTGCGATATCGCCAGTCTCAGGCCTGCATCCTTAACTATCGGAACCGTCGTGTTGACTTGAAATTCCCCGTAACCCTTCTTGCCGATTCATTGACCAGTTTTTGGAGTTCGTGTTTGGGTCCTACCTGTCCATCCCACCACTGTTCTGACCCATACAATGCCACTGACTGAACTGCCGCTATCTGGACCTTCTTTGCATTTTCTGGTCTGAGCCCGAGTCTTCCGGTCATTCCTTTGATTCTCCCCTGCGCCTTCTGTCTTTGGACATGACGACTTCGTGGTGGTGTTGGAAGTTCAATTTCTGTCCATCCATACCGATAGCCATCTGTCGGTTTCGAATTGAACGATATCGAGTTTGTTCTCGTCCACCTGGATTCTCATCTTGACTTCATTCCCTTGGTGGTTCCTTTTCTTCGAGAACAAGACTGCTTCTGTTTTCGCTATGTCGAACTGGACGGCGTTCATCTCCTGCCCACTGTGTAGCTCTCCTTGCGCATCTTCGCATATGACTTGTCACTGGTTGACATCCTGCCCATTCCACCACCCAGGCGACATCGTCCACGAGGATAACATTGTGACATCCGGCGCTTCTTTTTCTGCTTTCTGAAGAGAACGGCGATGTATATTGCGAACAGAATCGGTGAGGTCGGGGATCCCTGTGGTACTCCTGTTTCGACATCCATCACTTCTCCCGTCGTTCCGTCCATCATTATTTTACTCTTCTGTCAGACATGAAGCTCTCCACCCACCTGCACAGGTCTGCTTCTAATTTCATGTCTTCCATTATCTGGATCAAGTTCCCTTTAGCGACGCTCGGGAAGGCTCCCTTGACGTCCATCAATATGGCCGACGCGATGTTCCCCCACCTCCACGCTTCTTGCACTCTTTTCACCATCATCCCCACCGCATCGACTGCTGACCTTCTTTTTCTGCATCCAAACTGGCCGTCGTGTAGCAGTCCTCTCCTCTGGCACTCCTTTGAGATTCTCGTTGCCACCACTTTTTCAACCATTTTCCGGAACAATTCTCGAGTGCGATAACTCTGTACGCCTTTGCTTGTTCATAATCTGGCTTTCCTGGCTTGGGTATCACTACTCCAGTGACCGTCTTCCAATGCTTCGGATGATGTCCCCATCGTATTGTCGATTTCACTAAGGCTACTATTCTGCTTGCATCCCACTCCCACAGTATCTTATCATCTTGAAGTTAATTTTGTCTGGTCCTGGCGCTTTCTTGACACTCTGTGTGAGATAGCTTCCTTGACCTCTTCTTCGGTGATCTCCAGGTAGGTCTCTCCCCCCTCCTCCTTCGCCTTCTTCTTCATTCCTGCAATGGTTTGGGAACCCGACCTCTTTTATGCACTCCGCTTTTTCACTCCAGGAGTCGCCAGCCCCCCTTCTCGTTTCTGCAGAGCCTTGACCGTAAGTTCTCCCTGACTTCCAGTATACTTTAGCGCCCCTGCACACCTTGTGTCCTTCCGCCTCTTGCACAAAGGTGTTCCAGCACTGTGCTTGCTCTCTCTGATGGCTTTTCACAGTTCCTTCCTTGCTGCCTTTGACGGATGTGTGGTTGTTCTGCTCCTCTTCTTTCTCTCTTCATGAACCCCAAGATTTTCCTTCTCTCCGCTATCCTGGCATTCCACCCCTTCTTGGATCTCACATATATTCTGACTTGCTTTGCCTTCTGACTCAGTAACCTGGTGACTTCGTTTTTTATCACCTTCGCTTCATCTTCCAGCTATTGGATCGTGCTTTCTCCGACAAAGTCTTCCTGCTTCTGCTCCATTCGCCCCATCTCTTCTTCATGTCCTTTATATCCTCCTCTTCGATTTCGTCGATGTTCCACGCAATCACTTCATGGTTCGTACTATCCTCCGATCATCTCCCCACTCTATTTCGATCATCTTATGGTCCGAGCCTATATCTTCTTCGTCCTCTGACATTGTTCTCGCCAATGCATTCATCACATCACCGCCTCTTACTATCGTGACATCAATTATCGACTCAATCAGCATGTTGTTTTTCCATGCAACTCTGGTCAGCTGCCATCGTTGATTACCTCTAGGTCGTGTTTTAAAATGAGGTTTCCAAAAAACTAGCACTCCTTCTTTGACTGCACCCACTGTTCCACCATGGGCTGTGAGTATTGAAATCTCCACAGACTACCACATTGCCCTTGGCGATCATTTCATCCCATCTCGCCTCCTCGCTGGTCGGGCTGCTGGTCGGTCGTTATCTCCTTGGAGTGTTTGGTCATAGACATTGAGTTTCTGATCTTGACTGCTCTCTTGTCGGTGACATCAAAAGCCTATATGTCCCCTCGGCCTCCAAGGTCCCTAATTCGTCGACCACAACTGTCGTGCCACTTTTACGGCAGTCATGGTTCTCTTCCCTCTCATCAGTCTGAAAGCCGCATGGCTAATTTGGTACTCCTGCTCTTTTCCTTTTCCCTGATACGGCTCTTGCATCGCCACCAAATCTGCCCCTGTTTCCACCCCATTTCTAGCGCCAGGAACGTACTATCCTTGGCCTTCCCACAATTTGCTTGTAGGACTTTCACCATTGCATTTCTGGGATCGACTCTTCTGACTCATGTTGCGTTGCCGGACTTGGATCTCTTCTGTGTCTCTTTCTGCATTTTCTGTGGCCGGGCCTCGGTCTCGTTCTCTGGTTTCTCTTGGCTTTGGGCGATGTTTCTCCCTCTCCCTCTCTCCCTCCAGCTTGTTCTCTCTTTCTTGGCCTTTTGAATTGCCTCCTGTTTTTTAGGGCACTTGTTACTTTTTGCGATATGGTTCCCTTTGCACTTGGCACACTTGTTGTTGTTGTGTGTGCAATTCTGGCTCTTCATAGCCCTGCACCCTACGACGTCGCATTGATGGTCTTCTGTCTTGTGTTTCCCGGCGCACCGCATGCACTTCACCACCCCCAGTCCCAGCCTGCCGCACTTCGAGACATGATGTCCCCATCCACAGCAACTTTCACAGAAAGTGTCTGGTCCGGCGTGAATGTATCTTTCCACATCATGCCACACTCCTGCCGCTCTCAATCCTGTCTCTAAGCACCTCTGTGCTATCTTCTTTCCTTTGATCGAAAAGACCACAGACGTCGCCTCTTTCTCCCCGCTCCTCCTCTTTTCCTTAATATCTGCAGTCCTTGCCAGCCAATTAATAGTCATCGGAACGACTACTCCTTCGTTTACTGCCTCTATTGCTTGCCTGAGTTTCTCCAGACCTCCCGACTTCTTAACTGCATACTGGTCAAAGCTGATCCCATGCATCTTCACCTTCTTCCAGGTCTCATTCTTTTCCAAGTCGATAATCCCTTGGTCGATACGCCTTGCTGCTTTTACCACGACTTCTCTCCAAGCCACAAGCATGTCCGCTGACGCTCCTGGAGTGGCCAAGGCTGTGATCGTTCCTCTGATGTTAGTGGTGATTGTCCCCATTGTGATATGGTGGGGGGCTCCGGCCCTGTGCAGCGCTCTGTTCACCGCAGACACAATTTCAATGTCCTTCATCTGAGAAGTCGGGAGTGCATTGTTTCTTTTGAAGGTAACTCTCCTATTCTCCACCGTGTTCTTGTTTGTGGGGATTGCTGCCATGCCATCTGGCTCCTTCTTCTCCACCTTCTTTTTTCTCTTGACGACCTGGAAATCGCCTTCCTTGTTCTGCCCTTTTGCCGATGCTGCCACCTTCTCTGCATATGTTGGCTTCCTTTGCTGTTGTTGTTTTTGTTGCTGTTGCCGTCCCTCCGATTTCTTCGCCGCCTTGGTTTCCTTGGCCTCCGGCTTCGGTCCCATGTGCGCGTTCGCCGGAGCTTTGTTCTTGGGGGGGGCGATCAACGTTGGCTTCTCTCTGCCTCTAAATTGGATCGACTTTGGGGTGTCTCTAACGATCGGGACCGCCGGGGCTGAGGTAATCGTTGGTGCATGCCTTGAGGCCTCCATCTGCTGTCTCTGGACATTCATCGCCTCATTCATGACTCGCTCCGTCAGTAGCTGGACTTCTTCCATCACATCCGGGTATATTTCCAAGTCCATATCCGTGATTCCCTTCGCTTCCTGAATCTCCCTCTGGACTTCCCTCCTTTTTTCGTTGTTGATCTCCGCAACCATGTATGTGATGCTTGCTGTCCACAGTCCGTGCTCCTCATGGCGGAATTCCCACTTCCCCTCTCTCTCGTCCATCCACGCCTTCACTCCTGACCATTGTTCCTCTTGGCTTGCTGCGTGGGCTTCCAACAAGTTCATTATTTGTCTGGCAGTTCGGTGCAGCTGCGCCAGTTCCTGTGCCTGCTGTCGAATCGTCCTGTCCATACGGCTCCTCCAGTCCCCTGAGGGCTTCGAAAGGTCTGGGTTCTCGCCCCTCAGTCTCTTCCCATTGTTGTTGTGCTCCAGCGGCTCAGCCGCGGTCGCAATCGTGATCGTGGGGACGATGCGTGTCATCGACGCATCGCCGGAAGTGTCATTTGCCGCTTCTGTTCCTGCAAATCCCTCCCAAATTCGTGTCTCCTCTCTGAGCTAGTGTTCTGATCCCTTCATCTGCTGCCCCAGTGGGACTCTCACTTCCCGTGGTCGCCATCGTTCCTGGCTTGGTCATGATGTTGTGATCGCGTGCTTGCTTCTTTGGCGGAGTGCCCAAACTCTTCCGATTATCCGGATGTGCCTGGAAAGTCGTACCCAGATCAATTCGATATTAGAAACTGATTTGCGGTGTGCGATTGTCGATTGCTGCTGTGGTTGGCGACTTATTTCGCAGTTTCCGATTTCGCCAAGACTTAAGGGGACACTAGTAAGATCATGTGTCACAGTTCTTTTCTTATGTTATCAATCTTTTTACTTTTTGTATTTGCTTTCTTTTGTCAGAGGGGACGACGGGTAGCTATTGCGGAGCTCCGCCATCTAGCCAGCTTGCCCGGAGGCTTCTGGGATTAGGGGTCTATCATACTCAAAATAGAGTGAATACAGTATGAATAAAACAAAAAAAAAGTCTAAAGTGACGTGTAGCCTAAATACTCGCAACCAACCCTAACCCAAAAACACGTGATGACATTCTCCAACAACCGCTCCAACACGAAGCAGACCTGGGATAGGTCCCATAGATGCCACTTGACGTCATAGCCGTGACAACCTCCGTCAACTCCTACCGAGAGGCTGAGAGTCGAACTAGAGGACAGCAAGCAGTAAGCTTCGCAACGACCATGGCAGACATTGTGGCCTAGCTGCAGGATAAGCTTGCAATCGCCCACAGTGTTCGAGACGGGCCTGACCGCGTCGCGGGCTTTCGGGCGGGCTTTGGCAGGCTAGGCCGGGCTGGTAATTTGGAAGCCTGCGCTAAGGGAGGCCGGCCGGTCTTATAGTTTGAAAGCCTCCGGGCCAGCCTACATATCTGAAACATGGAAATCAGGGGCGAAACACCCCATTGGTTGCTGTTACCTCCCATTATTGTCACTAGTTTGAGGAGGATTAGCGAAAAATAACAGCTATTATTAGTGTTCAGTCAGTGATTTGGTACCGTCATAGATTCTCAACCGGACCGAAAGCCCGCAAGCCTCCTAAAATACTGAATGCTTGAGAAGCTTAATTGTTCTATCTAAGAGGCCATAAGGCCATATATATATGATACGAATATGTACGTACTCGCCATCTATGTATAGAGACGGCTGAGCACCGTCAGCCCGTACGAGAGCCGGCCCATACGAGAGCCAGCCCAGTAAGCCCGTATGAAGGCTGAGATCTATTTATGCAACAAAGCCGACGCGGCCCGGTGGTTTTCGAACACTGATCGCCCAAGCGGCCCTGGCCGCAGAATCCGATAAGAAACGGCAGCCAAACAAGTTCCAGACCGGCGACCGTGTGATGTTACACACCCGAAACATGCCACTGAACTACAGTGCTGCTACACCTGGAACCGACCAGTCTGGCGCGCGGCTTAGTCGGGCTTTGCAACAACGGTACGTCGGCCCGTACACCCTCCGCATGCAGCGCGGCAATGGCAACACCTTCGAGATCACCGACATGCCCGAGCATCTCTGCTTCCACAAGACGTACAACGTCAGTGAATTTAAACGTTGTACTCTCGACGAATCCCGTCCACAGGAGACTCCGCCTCCGATCAGAGTCACCAAGAGCGGCGACATCGAACAGTGTTTGGAAGCCATCCGTGAGTGGAAAGTCGACGGCCCAGTTTCGAGTCCAATGGTTCGGGCAACCGGAGGAGGAGTGGACTTGGGAACCACTGACAAACCTGTCCCGATTTGGAGGCAAGGAGACAGTCGGAGAGTACACGGCTACCATCAATAACGAGAGTTTGAACAAGCTCCTCCCAAAGAACCTACGCTCTGCAGCACCGGAGTCAACCCGACAGCGGGTAGCCAAAATCAAGGGCCTGTCACCGACAAGGAGGATCGCGAGGATAGCCGCCATACAAGATTAACGTTTTCGAGCGTTTTTCCTTGTTTTTAGGCGGAAAGCTTTTTGTAAGGGGAGGTAGATGCAGAGTGTACGGTAGTCACGTGTGCAGCTCAATTCTGTGTATAAATAGATCGTGTCACTTAGAGAATAGACACTACGCTGTTAGCACACCACAGTGATGGCGTTGATCACGTTTCCTGCTCCGACTTGACTCCTTGCCCTGGTGGCCATTATCATTCTAACTGCTGCCTTCAACGCTCGTGCTGTCTCCTCCGACACTCGTTTCTGCTCCCCCGCTTCCGCCAGTTGTCTACACAATTCAGCCACTTCCCGTCTGGCTGCTAACGTCTCCCTGGCGGCCCTGTCTGCCTCGTCCTCTCCACAGGCCGTCTCGCGCATGATCTCATTCTCAGCAGTTAAGTCTTCGATGACTGCTGCCCTTTCCTCCGCCATATCGAAATACTCCGCCATGCATCCTCCATGGCTGCGAAATATCGTATCCATCTACCATTCTTGTCTGGTTCAACAATCCACATTTCCAGGATCCAGTCGCGATACTGGATGTACGCATTTGACGGTGGTGTCTCATTGTTTGCCTCGCGTCGTAGGTTCACGGTGTTATCTGGGTAGTCAGGGTCATGATACCATGGGTTGTTATCGCTGCTATTCTCCGCACCCAGCTGTGGGGGTAGCATGCAATGTTTCGGCCACCTTTTAGGTGCGACTGGACGTTCCATAGTTCAAATTCTCTCTTGTTTTGCGATGTGTCGGGGTTGCAAATGACGCGTCGGTGTCTCTGGGGGCCCTGTTTCTCATGGTCTCTATCTGTCTAGCTCTTTATTTCTCTGAGTCTCTATTTTTCTGGCTCTCTGCAATTGGTTCTCTCTGGACATTGTTGGTGATCTCGCCGATGGTGTCACTTGTGATCATTCATATGGGATTTCGTGGTGTCGACGCGTCAGGGTCTTGTAGGCGTTGGTGTAATGTTTGTTTTGTTTGAATCATATTGTATTCGGCCGCTTGCGGCCATGACAACTATCTATCCTTATCCACATGCACTATCCTGAGCAAATCCTAGGTGTCCCCTTGATTTCCCTGAATCCAAGTTGTGCCGTCCTTATCCCCTGCATCCCTATTCCGCCAAGTTGGTGTAATGTGGTCTCTATGGTCTCTGTTTCCTAGGTCCACTCCATCTGCTCAATTGCATCAAATTGCCACTTCAAAAGCAACAGATTCGAGGCAAAAGAGGGTGTTGACATTTTGCTACCAAGATGTGGTGTGCTAGAAACATAGTGTCTATTCTCTAAGTGTCACAATCTATGTATACACAGAGTTGAACCGCAAACGTGACCAACATACACCCTACATCTGTACGATAGACAATTCAACCTCTTCTTGTGCAAAGTTATTGTTCTCCTCATAGGCCTCTTCCTCGGCATGGGTGCCGGTGGCGTCTGATGGGGGGCTGGTGGCGGCGATGGGGCCGTAAGCCTTCGGCTGTCACCCACTAGCTCCCGAAGCCATGGAAGCCGCCGGGCCAAACTCATAACTCACACCTTAGTATAGACAGATTTCATACATGCGGAACATCAATTGGCTCCGCATATCAAAAGCAAGTTCAAGACGCACAATGACTTCATTTTGTAATCCACCAAATCCATACACAACTAATCAATCACCTGAAATATCCAACTAACCAACCACACAAAATAATCCACTCACTAATAATCCACTCACTAATAATCCACTCACTAATAATCCACTCACTAATAATCCACTCACTAATAATCCACTCACTAACCAGCCAATCATCGCCGTTGCAGCTTTACTGTAATAGACGCACACTACCGATGGAGAAGTTCCAGATTAGCGACGCACAATCGTAGTGAACAGTCATTTAACAAAACTCACATACTACCATGTTCAACCATCACTCCCAAGTTAGCACCTTAAAACGGTAACACACAAGTCAACATCGGGAAGCTCACGGACTATCACATTAAAACGTCAGGCTCCAATTAGCACAACCGAGGAGCTACGAGATGCAAATGACAAAACTCACGGACTATCGAACGGAAAATTATCCGATGTCAGCTAAACAATATTCAGGCAGGGAAAATTAGGGCTCGCACAGGCTATTTAAGCAAGTGATTGAAAACAAGTTAGCAATTCAGCGTCATGCAGAAGATTGATCGCCAAGAAACTTACACACTGTAAAATGAAGCAATCATGCTCAAGTTAGACACAATAATACAGTGAGCGGTCACTGAGAAACTCACCCGCTGTCAAATCAAGTCATCGCGCTCAAATCAGTATCCATGCAGCTCAGAGCGGTCACAGAGAAACTCACTCTCTGTCGAATCAAGTCATCGGGCTCATGTCAGTCTCCATGCAGCTCACAGCGGTCACGGAGAAACTCACACGCTGTCGAATCAAGCCATCGGGCTCATATCAGTATCCATACAGCTGAGAGCGGTCACGGAGAAACTCACGGGCTGTCGAATCAAGCCATCGGGCTCATATCAGTATCCATACAGCTGAGAGCGGTCACGGAGAAACTCACTTGCTGTCGAATCAAGCCATCGGGCTCATGTCAATATCCATGCCGCTCAGAGCGGTGACGGAGAAACTCACCCGCTGTCAAATCAAGCCATCGGGCTCATGTCAGTATCAATTCAGCTCAGAGCGGTCACGGAGAAACTCACACGCTGTCGAATCAAGCCATCGGGCTCATGTCAGTATCCATTCAGCTCAGAGCGGTCACGGAGAAACTCACAAGCTGTCGAATCAAGCCATCGGGCTGATGTCAGTATCAATTCAGCTCAGAGTAGTCACGGAGAAACTCACACGCTGTCGAATCAAGCCATCGGCTCATGTCAGTATCCATGCAGCTCAGAGCGGTCACAGAGAAACTCACAAGCTGTCGAATCAAGCCATCGGGCTCATGTCAGTATCCATGCAGCTCAGAGCGGTCACAGAGAAACCCACTAGCTGTCGAATCAAGCCATCGGGCTCATGTCAGTATCCATGCAGCACAGAGCGGTCACGGAGAAACTCACTAGCTGTCGAATCAAGCCATCGAGCTCATGTTAGTATCAATTCAGCTCAGAGTGGTCACGGAGAAACTCACATGCTGTCGAATCAAGCCATTGGGCTCATGTCAGTATCAATTCAGGTCAGAGCGGTCACGAAGAAACTCACTCGCTGTCAAATCAAGTCATCGAGCTCATGTCAGTATCCATGCAGCTCAGAGCGGTCACGGAGAAACTCACACGCTGTCGAATCAAGCCATCGGGCTCATGTCAGTATCCATTCAGCTCAGAGCGGTCACGGAGAAACTCACTAGCTGTCGAATCAAGCCATCGGGCTCATTTCAGTCTCCATGCAGCTCAGAGCGGTCACGGAGAAACTCACCCGCTGTGAATCAAGCCATCGGGCTTATGTCAGTATCAATTCAGCTCAGAGCGGTCACGGAGAAACTCACACGCTGTCGAATCAAGCCATCGGGCTCATGTCAGTATCCATTCAGCTCACAGCGGTCACGGAGAAACTCACTAGCTGTCGAATCAAGCCATCGGACTCATATCAGTATCCATACAGCTCAGAGCGGTCACGGAGAAGCTCACGGGCTGTCGAATCAAGCCATCGGGCTCATGTCAGTATCCATGCAGCTCAGAGCGGTCACGGAGAAACTCACGGGCTGTCGAATCAAGCCACCGGGCTCATGTCAGTATCCATTCAGCTCAGAGCGGTCACGGAGAAACTCACGGGCTGTCGAATCAAGCCATCGGGCTCATGTCAATATCCATTCAGCTCAGAGCGGTCACGGAGAAACTTACTAGCTGTCGAATCAAGCCATCGGACTCATGTCAGTATCCATCAGCTCAGAGCGGTCACGGAGAAACTCACTCGCTGTCGAATCAAGCCATCGTGCTCATGTCAGTATCCGTGAAGTTCACAAAGGGCATTGAGAAACTCACACACTGTGCAATGAAACCATTAGTCACTGTCGAGCTCAGAAAGATGGCAGTGATACTCACTAGCTGTTGAATTATGACAGTAGGCTCCAGTTAGACCCAAATTATTACTGTCCATAAAATTTTGGCAGTGACTCACATCCTATGGAACCATTTCAGGGAGTTCACATTAGTTATCTTTAATTGTAGAAAGGAAGTTTGGGTGCAAACACACTTGCTATTTGGTCACACCATCCGGCTCTAGTCAGATATATATATCATTATGGAAGGCCTTTTGGAACCACCTACCGACTACATCATTGCACCAAGCGTTCCGTTTAACATGACTTCGTCATAACGCTAGATAATCGAGGCATAAACTCACCCACTTTCGAACCAAGCCGGTAAATTGAGGTTAGCCACTATTTTTACTGCATTGGGTGGCTAGGGACATTTTTTTGCAAATCTTACTTGCTATTGGAACTTCTAGTAAGCAACATAATACGCCATCATTCAAATTGATGAAAAACTCACGTGCTATAGGACCCACGCCATGGCCGTCAGTTTGAGACATATAATCGCCATATGGAATAGTCAACTTACGCACTGTTAAATCCAATACGCAGTGTCAGATTAGCCATGCATTCTCGCCACATTGAATAGCCGGCTGATACTTACTATCTATTCACACAATTTTTCGATCCCTGGTCAACCATTCACCCTGCGGATCCGGAACATTTTTGGCGAACTCACGGGCTGAAGTATAGATGCATCGAGGTCACGTTAACCATTCACATTTACGACAAGGAATGGTCACTAAGGAGCAAACTCACGACTGCTCAACAGCAATATGCAATGCTGTTTCCTTATTATTATCCTCGATTTGTTTATCGGCAAACTGCTCCGTCAGCAGCCGAACAATGGCCTCCGACCCGTTTTCTGCAGCATAGTGCAGTGCCGTCCGCCCGAGATTGTCCTGGGCATCCTTTTCAATATTTCCCCCAAGAAATAGTTTCGTGGCTCCGACGAGCCCTTTCTGGGCTGAAATAATCAAAGGCGTCTTCAGTTCAGCGTCAGGAGAATTCTGTGCACACGTAAGCAGTAATGCCTTCACAACGTGAGGTAACTTAGGTTCTGCAGCGGCGTTGAAGGTACTGTAGATAATGTTCTCAGACGTTTCTTGATGTTCGTTAACAGCAATTTCTTGTCCTTTGTTGTGTCCCAAGCGAAAATCCAGAAAGCTTGCTAGAAAATATGAAGCTTGATTATCGGCCATCTGACGGATCAGGTTCATAACAAGTTGAGAAACCTCCTCATTCCTTTCACATAGGTCAAGATGGTCTTTAATGTAGCGAAATATATATTCAATCAATGGCCACTCGTTCAGATATTCCGCATAGTCTCGAAAGTCGTTCGGGCTCCAACTCGTGCTTTTTGCAAAACCATCTTGCATGCTGGGGCTTGTGAAACAAAGCTTCAAATATCGAACCCACATTGTAGTTATCGTTTTGTGGGCTTTATCGGTAATATTAAAGTGCAGCTTCGACGCATCTCGGATAGTCCGGATCAAGAACTCGCGAGCAGTTTGATGCATAATCTGAACAGTTTCATCCACTGCAGAAGCAATCAGCGTTGTGACACTTGATGCAGTTCCCTCTCGAGGGAACTTACCTTTAATTTCCAAAAAGTTACCCCCACAGTGCACGATCCGCCTCTCGATTGCACTTATTATGTTGTTCTGGAATTCTTCGCCGGACTGACTGCGATCTAGTATCGCAAGAGCATGGCGCAGTTCGACAACGGTCAGGGGGCGGCACGCAATAAGAACCAATCGGAAAAGCCTTATTCCATCCTTAATGTCGCGATCTTTACCACTCTCCAATCTGTCAAACATAAATGCATAGAAATCTTCCAGCTCCGTTGGCAGGCGTTTTAGGCAAGCTAATATTTCGGCATTGGTACAGCCAGTTTCGATAAGTCCGACTAGCTCGGTTTTAACAAGACCTACCCAAACGAATACACCTTGAGCATTGCCAGTGACATAATCTGCGGTTTCATCAAGGATTTTCCCGGCTAATTTGAGGTCGTTTTTGAGAAAATCATCTGCAAATCTGGTAATGTCGTGCTCGTTCTCATCTTGTAATGTTATTACAAAATGGTTATTTTGGATATGGTGTTGGAGCTCAGCAGAAGGCCGACTTGCGAGGAATATCTTTATCCTGCAAGGGTTTTCTTCTAAGCATAGCTGGCATAGCAATTGAATGATGTTGCGTCTGTCGTCCTCGATAGATTCGTCCATTGCGTCAACAATAAGATAGATAGGCTTCGTTGAGGGATGGTGTGCAAATGAGGATAGAACTTTTTTCAGAGATTCGTAAGGCCACTCTGAGTAGTTGCGAAGATGATAGTCCCGGAATTCCTGTTGGAAATGGAAAAAACGCTGCTTCATCATGTCTGAGTATACTGTATAGAATTGACCGCAGCATATTTTTATGGGTACTCTCCAGTACAGTCCCTCGAAGTGTGTAGAAGTAATGGGCCACAGTACTTGAAAGGGCATTTGGTACCTTCTCAAGATTTTTGAGAAGATATTTTGCAAGAGTGCTTTTCCCACTCCCTGGTTTCCCCTCGATGTATAGAAGGCTGGAGGTTGCCGACACTGACCACTTTAGATATTGTGGGTGTTTCCAGAGCCACGCCAGTGAACCGTGATGCTCTTCCGAAATTTTGTCATAACGTGTATTGTCACAGTTTAGGGAACGAAGACACTCTGGATTAGCTAGTTAGCGAGCAATTAGACTAACGAATGGCGGATGTGCTAACCCTCTCGCTCCTTGTCATATTCAATACATGTCAACTCTCTGTACTTCGGAGATTTATCAATTTTAAACAAACATTTCAGCTTTCGTGTTGCTTGCCGACTGTGTTGACAAACAATTCGGCGATATCCTCCGATAAGCCATCAACGACAATCGACAACTCTTTAATCCCTGCTTTCTTGATAGCTTCCACTAAAGCTTCGATATAGACGTTATCAGGAGCATGTAGAATCTTGTCTATCGCCGTATCCAGTTTATCGTCCTCGCTGAAAACCTGCGTACATTGCATGATATGTCCATGTAGCAAAGTGTTGAGGAACGTATTTGCGATAGAGCTAGCCTTTTCATCATTTGCCCAACACACAATCTGGTGGATTAGAGTGTGGGTGAAAACGGTGAAGCGCCGAGCTTCCGTGGCAGTTGAGGAGAAAAAGTACAACACAGAGCTATTTGTCTGAGAGGCTTTAGTAAGGTCGATGAAATGTGAGCAAACTTCGGTTGTCCCGTGGCCAGGCGGTGCACACAACAACAGTGCTTGGGAGTCGGCCGATTCCCATTGCAGAAAGTCGATGTTTTTGGTGATCCAAAAATTGTCTGGCTTGTTTGGATTAAAAGGTGAGACTGTAGATCGATACTGGTCTTGGTCGATGACAGACAACCGGTGTGAGAGAGTATCCCAACGGATTGTTTGAACTGGAATCGGTGGCGTCAGTTATGAAAACCAATATAACCTCTTTCAACAAGATTCACTACCTAGCCTTTCTAAATATGCCCGGGTTTGAGGCTCTATCGGAGGGCGATGTTGCGAATAGTTAATGGTATCTCCTAAACGAGGTGTCAGCAAAAGTATCGCCCGATCACAGCACGGAACAGATAGGCGCACCGAAATTTGCCGTGCCATGGAATTTTGAGTGCATGAATTCGTTGTGCTTGGATTCGTTGTAAGTACGAGTGCTCTCTGTGGTACTAGTGTTCCCGTTACTCCAATTGTGGTATTGGGCAGTGGTTTTGCGGTGTTTGTCTCTGTGACCTGTACTCTGTACACCTGAGATATATTGTGAGGCACCCAACTCGATATTGTAGTCTTCGATGGATAGGGCAGGTACGAGAGGGAAAATACCATCTCGTTCTAGCGCCGGCTATGCAGATCATCGTTAGCCACCATCTAGATTTGGACGGTATCGGTAAGGTAACGCCAACATTCACACTCGATGCACCACCTCCCTGAAGGTGCTCCTGCTCGTTACCCTCTAGGTCCTTCTGCTCGTGCTGTGGCTGATTCTGTCGCTTGCCTTTCTTTCCGCGTTTCTTTGGAGGCATTTGTGATATAGCGAGAGTCGATGAATTAAGTTAAAACCAAAAGTATGCTAGGGTTCGCGTGATTGAGTGTGCAAAGTAGTTGGTAGAGGTTGCAGCGGAGGGAGGGGCTGTTATTGTATTCTGGTTGTGGGGGCGAGGTGAACAATTAGTCTGTCATACAGCTTTTTTTTTGCTGGCGGCTAGTGAATAATATGGTGCAGTTGCTGAGACATGTGGTTGCCAATAGAACCACTACCGAGCGGTTCGGCACTCATTGCACATACATTCGTGCATGCACTCATGCTCCAATCTCAACTTTCTCACCTGCCTTTGTCCTGTGCAAGGATTAGCAATTATTCGGATTTGAACTGCGTGTACATACTGCTACGTAGCACCTTCCAGGCAGCGCATCCCATCGAAAAAGATGGTCATATGACAGATGAAATTTAACTTATAGCAAAGTCCAATTAAAAAACAAAACTACAAATTTTAGAGCTGATTAGGGAACAGATCTTGTACAGTGAATGCGACCTCACTTGGTCAGCATATTCTTTCGGGTAATTGTTTGGTTGGCAAGGCTAAGTTACAAGATGACCGCCGCTATATCACCGAGATTATGACAGACCCAATCCTGTACTAGTGTTATCACTCAGAGCTGGTGCCCTTTTTCCAACCATTGTCCAAGAGAAATATATGTAAGAGAAAGAGAGTGTGCGTTTGTTCATACAAAGCAGCTCCTATGGTCGTTTCATGAACGATCCGAAGAATGGAGTGGACCGGATCGTGTCAACTATGCGCTAATGCTGCCGCTCTAGTGAGTGCCACGTAAGCCGGTGGAGAACTTAAATGAGGATGTCACACAACAGCCAAGCTAATGTGCGGCTGGCTCGGTATTCCTTGAAATCATTTTGGAACATTCAACGAAAACATAAACTGCGTAGCAAACACACAGTTTCTGGACTCACACATCACATGAACGGGTTGTTGTGTTGCGATAATTCAGCAATAAGCGAGTCTTGACATCCGCTTATCATTCACTTGCAATGTAGAGTGCTCTACATTAATCGTCTCCAGTCTCGAGGTGATTTACCTTCTGCATAGTGTAGTAGGGTGGTATCCCTGCACACTCTGTTCCTGCAGATTGGTTGGCCAACGGCGGATACTGATTGGCAATCAATGTTTCGGCTTTAATGATGCTGCATTCACCCTATCTAGGCAACCATTCTGTTGATGTATGTGATAGGTTCCGTCGCCAGCCATACCTCTCAAACTCCAGCTCTCTGTCGCCCCCAGCTCTACCCCCCCTCACTATCACTTCCACCAGGTTGCAGACTCGCCGTCTCCAGCTATATCGTCGTCTGTTGCACCGATTGTCCCTACTTTATCCTGCTCCTACATAGCCGGTGGCATTGCCATCCCGTCCATACCGCTCCCACACAACAACTAACTCCAGAAATCCACTTGCCTACATCCCTTTTACGATAATTGACCTTCTAGCACGAGGAAACCCTCCCTACGTATATCCGTCCATACCGACCAGTTCCCATCACTGCCCACTCCGCACGTACAGCTGGAATTGACTCGTACTATAATCGATTTGATTTGGAGGTTTACAAGACGCTGTACTTACCTCTGTGCGACTTATGTTTGCCCCGCTGCCGTACCGTCGTTTTACACTTACGCCACCTACTTTTTGTTTACTCTTAAACAATCTTCATCTCTAGCTTTCACCTCCGTCTTGCTCTCCACCGCTGCCCTCACCTCCGCCACCCCGCCACTCTGCAATGTCTCCACTGCTCAGCGGCGTCATCTACTTCATGACTTTGGTTCTTCCCGGCTTTCGGTTTTACTCCTCCATTTTTGACGTCACTACTCCCCTCCTGTGTATGCCCGTTCAGGGCAGGTGTTTTGACTTCGCCTTCGCCCTTTCTCTCTCATACCCCAGTATAACTCATGGCGTCTCCTCGCTCAGTATGTCAATCCAACTATCGTTATCTCCGATCTGAGTCCTACAATCTCTTTGCATTGCTAACATACGCACAATACAAGCGAGGCAGTGTCACACATTATGCGAACCTTGCAGTTGACAGCGAAGTTCTTAGTGACTCTTTCCATCTATCCTTACACGTTGACCAACATTTCGGGCAGTCTCCCAGTCAGTCTAAGCGCATCTCCAAGTAACGTACACTGTGGTGAGTTAGAAGTGTAGTGTCCATTCTCTAAGTGTCGCCATCTATGTATACAGACTAGAGTCGCACGTGACTAGCTACGAACGTACACCCTACATACACGCCATCTCCAGCCATCTTCCGAGCACCATCTCAAAGAACACGGGAGATTGTCTTCAGCCCGCTCCCGTCTCCAAGTTCAATCAGTTACCATCTCCAGCTCCAAGTGCATCGACACATCGTCTCCAGCTAGCCCTAATCTTGTCGAGAGTCATTGTTCTTCAGCCAGCTCCCCGTCTCCAAGTGAACTTAAGCTCCGTCTTTAGCCAGCTTCCGTCCAGCCCAGATCCACGTGATAGAGTATACTAGATTTATAAAATAGAGAATTCACTTCAAATTTGTTACGCGGATTTTATTCCCAAAGCTTCCAGTGAGCCAATTGTTCGGTCCACAAACCTAAAATATCAGGGTCCAAAATCTCGCCCAGAAATTACCGCATTGAAGAGCATATTGCTAGAGTTAACAGTGCCGTAGTACCCAGATTTGACCATGCCGGAAAATCTAATGCTACAACGCGAGAACCTAAAGCTTTCTAGAGAATGGTATGCTGCAGTCTATTGTAAATTATAAGCCACAATTGTCAACTAGAAAGCCAGCAATATTACAGCACTTTCAAAGTTGGCTTCGAAAATAACAACCGGTTTTAGACTCGTGCTAGGATCGCCCCACTCATGGAATATTACTCAAAATGAGTGATGTCGCATGATTGCACTCGTATTATTTCATATACCTTTGTTTGTTTGTTTAATTCATACTGTATTCACCCTAACTAGAGTTTGACAGAACCCAAATTCCCCTCCGCCTCCGGGTGAGTCGGTCAAGGTGGCAGAGATCCCCACCCACCACCCTTCATCCTCGCTGACAACTAAGAAGAAAAGAATAAAAGACTGACCGTACCCAAAAGCTCACCAAACAAAGAAAAGAAAAAGAAAGGACAAGAAAGAAGACCGTCTCGTCAATCTTTCATGTATCACTCATCGAACCTTATCGACTCGCCACCAACCCTACTAGATCTGCACCTGAGCTTGCTTCAGCTAGTGAGCATAATGGGCTTGGTTACGATGTGGATGGCTATCAATTCGAAACGGGTTACGAAGTTGAGGAAATCATGGGCAGCCAGTATAGCAAGGAACGGAAACGGGTTTTATACCTGGTTAAGTGGAAGGGATATCTGGACAAAGCGATTGGACTGAGGAACCTTATGAGAACTTCGAGGACAACAGGTTATTGAAGGAGTACCATAAGCGGAATCCTCAGGGAGCGAAGGATAATAGGATCAGACGGTTGAGCTAGTACCTTTTGCCCATGCAGGGTTTTTAATAGCTAGCAAGACACCTGACAAAGGATTTGGTTTTAAGGGCACAAGGGGTCACGACTTTTCCAGATCAAGAGAAAGATGAATTTGGTTTTGAGGACACCAGAGATCACAATTTTTCCTGTTCATAAGAAAAAGAAAGCAGAGAACGCAAGCAAAATGATTGGTCGATTTTGCTTGCTACCATGTCTCAGCTGGGCGCAAGCAAATTGATTAGTCGATTTCGCTAGCATGTCGCAGCTAGACGAAAGCCACCTGATTGGTCGATTTTGCTTGCTGCCATGTCTTAGTTGGACGCAAGCAAATTGATTGATTTTGTTTGTTTTAATCATACCGTATTCACTCTATTTAGAGTATGACAGACCCTTAATCCCCGACGCCTCCGGGCAAGCCGGCTAGATGGCGAAGCTCCGTAACTGCTACCCGTCGTCCCCCCTGACAGAAGAAAGAAAGTAAAATGATTGATATGAACGTGAGAAAAGAGAAGAACCGAAAAGAAAGACCACCGATCCAAAGACCCCCGAAGAACCTCACTCCTCCACTCGCTTGGGCGGGAACTGCCCGACGTCAGTAGCCGCCAGGAAGTCCATCACCGCTTGATCGCACTTTTCCATGGAAAACAGCTCAGAGGCCTGCACGTGCCGGCATCTGCCCGCTTTCCAGCCCGTTACCTTCCCCACCGCTTTCCAGAGCCCTGTCTGCTGGACTTTCCACCGGCTGCAGTGGCGAAAGAGGTGCTCCCGCGTCTGGGTTGTCGTCCCTCCGCACCACCAGCACTTGTCGTCTTCTCGGTGTCCAAAGCATTTCAGGTATACTCCCGTAGGCGCATGCCCGAACTTTAGTCGATAGAACCTGATTGTCAAAGGCATCAAGCTTGTTATTGGGATGGGCCTCTTACTTCCGGCCATACCTTTTAGTCTGTAACCGAAGTGTTTGCTGCATTTGTCGGCTTCCCACTGTGTCTTCGCCGCCGAACGTCCCTCGAAGATCCGTCTAGCTCTATTCGCAGCCGAGGTGTATATTCTCTCGCGTACTGTGTACCCTCGGCCTTCTCGCTCCTTGTTCGCCTGGCGGTCGGCCTGTTCGTTCGGTTGGAACATATTAATCCACACTCATCAAGGGCCGGTAGCTCAGTTGGTAGAGCATCCGTCTAGTATAGGAAGGTCTTTGGTTCGACTCCTAGTCAGTCCATTCTTTTCCGTGGCTCAACACGTTCTCAGGGATGCCTGAGTATCCAGGGACCCAGCGGATCACGACTTCAATGCCATGGCGGTGGAGGGCTCTGGCATGCTCATTGATCGCCCTCGCTAGCTGCTGCCCGGGCCCTGAGCCCTAGAGCGCCGTCCGTCTGATGGCTGCCTGCGAATCACTGAAAATCGCCAATGTCGTGACTCCGAGCGCCTGCAGTGATTCTGTGTTTGAACCTGAGGAAAGGAATGTACTGTAAAGACCTGCTCGCTCGATTGATTTCTAGATACAGGTCCAAAGTGCGTGTATATATATGATCTAAAACAAACTTTTACCAAGCAGCTTTCGCCGACACCAAGCAGCTTTTCGCCGACTATGGAACTTAGATCGGGAGAAGGTTCTAGCAGGTTCTGGCATTGAGAGCCACAGGGCTAAACTTGAGTTAATGACGTCTAGTCAAATTACCGTCAACACTCCCCCTTAGCCCAAGGCTTGAAGCAGAGAAAAACAAAGAAATTCAAAATTTTCATCCATGCAAATTCATCTTTCTTATCTTTCCATCCTTATCCTTCTATTCCAATCCAAGTCCATATCTACCAAGTCCGATTTCATTCACAAATTCTCCAAGTTTCACTCCTCCAAGTGCTTTCGTAAGTGCATCGGCTAGCATCTCAGTGCCGGGCACGTGTTTGACCTCGAGTTCAGCCTTTGCAATTGCTTCGTGAATCGAGTGGTATCGGAGTCGTAAGTGCCGGCTGTCAGACTGAAAGTTGCCTGAGTTGAGGGTGGTGACGCAATTTAGGCCGTCATTGAGGATTCGCCGAGTGCCAGTTCGAGTCCAATTTCGGAGGTGACGTCTCAGCCAGTCGATCTGTACCTTGCCGTACGCGGTGGCAATCATCTCGCTTCCATAGTCGACTGGGCCACAATCGTCTGCTTCTTCGATTTCCAGGCGGCCAGGATCCCATGGGCGTAAATGACGATTCCTGAGGTGGACTTGCTCGAGTCGACTTCTCCCCCCAAGTCCGCATCAGCGTAGCATATAATGGACTCGGTGTTATGACCAGTACTCGGGTCGTAGATCGTCAATTTATAGTTCGAGGTGCCTCGGAGGTACCGAAGTAGGTGCTTGACGGCCTCCCAGTGGAGTGACGAGGGATTAGCTGCGTATCTGCCGAGTACTGCTGTAGCGTAGGCGATATCAGGCCGTGTGCCGAGTGCTGCATATAAGAGAGACCGATTGCTTTCTGGTACATTCCAGGGTCGAAGGGTTGTTCGTCGGTGCTAATGGCATGAAGCTTGTGGCCGACCTCCATCGGGGTCGAACGCTTTCGGGAGTCGGCCATCTCAAATCGCTCAAGTACTCGTTGATATACCCGATCTGATCGAGGGCAATTGAGCGTTTTTGGCGATCTCGGTTATCATCATGCCGAGATATGGAAAGTGTCGGTACGGGACTCGGCCCGTGCTTTGAATCGGTCGTAGAGTCGTGAGGATATCGAGCTCACAAGGGCCGGGAAGCCGATTATCATGATATCGTCGACGTATACAGGGATCAGGACACCATTCGATTGCCGAGTTTGCCTCCGAAGAAGAGGCCAGGGGCTGCGATCGAGGCCTGGATGCCGAGGTCGTCGACTATAAGTCAAAGACTTCTTCATAATATTCTCGATTCGCCTGCTTAATGCCATATAGGTCTTATTTAACTTGACCAGTGGTCTGTCTCGGCCATACGGGTCCATCAGCCATTCTCCATCGGCAGTCGCATATAAATTTTCGTACAATGGGCAGCCGAGAAATGCCGTCGGGATGTCGAGTACAGCGATCTCGAGGTCGTATTGGCAGCAAGGCCGAGAGCAAGTCGAATCGAGGTTGAGTCGATGACTGGAGAAGTGATTTCATTATAATCGCCAGGTTTCTGTTGGTCTCCGCGGCCGACTAGTCTAACCTTCCACTTTCAATTTGTCCATTGGCTAGTAGCTTCCTTCCCATAACCCATCGGCTTTGATTATGCTAACCTTCCGGAACCTTTTCGACAAAGGTAAATACTCCATGGCTTTCCATTGAAGCCACTTCCTTATTGATTGCTTCCTTCCATTCGTCGGCGTCTTCGCTATTCATGGCGGCCCGAAAAGTCTTTGGGCCAGGTTCGATCATCATTGCCGTACTAACAATGCTTTGTTTGCTCCTGGTTCTAGACGATGCGGGAGCATTTGGTCGCTCTGGACCACTCGGGACGTTGGGATCTGGTTCCGGGGTCTCTGGAGGCGGAGTCAGATCATCATCGGAGTCGTCTATCGGGTTGATTGCACGGATTTCGAGTGCTGGCTGGAGACATTCGCAGGCTGACTGGACACCTTCGGGGGCTGTGTGGGAGGTACTGGATCGTTGTCGAGGATACTTGGTTCTGTAGCTGGTTCAAGAATGACTTTCGTACTTGGTGGCACTTTAGAAGTTGATAGTAGAGAGTCGATCATCGAATTTGACGTCTCTAATCATGAAACTCGGCCCGAAGTGATGTCCATTACTCATACTGTGTCGAAGTCTCTGCCGAGTATCCAAGATGCACACACTTAATGGCATGATTGTCGAGTTTCTTTCGGAGGTCTCCATGGATCCATGCATTGACTAGGCAGGTTCGGAGGTGGGAAATGTCAGGCTTCTTTCTGTGCCATTGTGCGAAAGGGGTCGAGTTCGGGATCGATCGGGTCGGTAGCAGATTCTTAATATAGACCGCCGTAGATACTGCTTTGCCCAGAGCTTGTTCGGCATGCATGTTTGAGCATCGATCGTGCTGGATCTAGGACCGTACGATTGCATCTCTCCGAGAGACCGTTTGTTGCTGCGAGTATGGTGCCGAGGTTTCTTTGACAATGCCTTCCTCGGCCAGGTACTCTAGAAACTTTTCTCGGCTTGCATATTCTCCTCCTCCATCCACGCGGATTCGGCACACCTTCGACTTCGGGTGCTGTTTCTCGGCCATAGCAATATATTCTTTGAACTTCTCAGGGGCCTCGGATTTGGCCTTCATGAAGTAGACTTCGTGTATCTCGAGTAGTCATCAGTAAACATAATAATGAATCGGAAGCCTCGCATTGTCAGGGTTGGCATTGGCCCAATCACGTCGGAGTGAATCAGTCAAGAAGTCGTGTTTTAACCTTGTCTTCGGCTTTCAAGGGTTGAAAAGGCTTCCGGAACATTTTGCCCATTATGCAGCCTCGCAGGTGCAGTTGATGGGCTTTTTGCATGCAGTTCGATGCCCTTGACAGATTCGGGAGTCGCTTGGTAGCTGGAAGTGAGAGGTGGCCGAGCCGAGTATGCGACGTGAGGATATCCTTATCGTCCACGGATTGCCGAATGCTGGAGTAGGTCTCGGTAACCTCTGGAGCGATTCTCGGAGTCGGGCAGTTATGATTGCCATAGGTGCCTCTGAAACCTTCGAAGATTGTAGCGCATAGAGCATGAAAAGATTGTCAACCAATGGTGCTTGATAAACAACTTTCGAACCAATGGTAGCCACTGCTCCTTGTTCAATGCTGAAGTCGACCTTCACTCCTCTTCGCATGAGTTGGATGACGCTGAGTAGATTGTTCGTGCCGCACATCGGTACATATAGAACATTCTGTAAAGTAACTTTTGCCGGTTCCGCATTCGGTCTATTAGCATAAAACGTGATGGTACCAGTCCCTTCGCATCAACAAGGGTGTCATTCGCCGTTTTTAACTTGGTGCTCCCCTTTGCCATCGGTTCAAACGACTCAAAGAGATGTCGATTGCCAGTTACATGATTTGTGGCTCCGGTATCCTGGATCCAATAATCGGAGGGTCGATCTTTCGACGCGATGTCTACTGTGATCACCGAGAATAGGAAGGATTCGGAGTTGGGGGCCGGAGTCGTCGATGTCAGGTTTGCTCCATCTTTCTTTGAATTATTTTCGGCGTTCGAAGTCCACTTGTGCCTACTTCTGCACTCAGACTTGATATGGCCTTTCTTCTGCAGCCAAAGCATGTACGATTCTCTTGTTGGCCATTCGTATTGGTCGAAGTTCCTTTTTTACCCCTGCCTTTCTTCGAAACGAATATGGCTGCATTCAGGAGCAAGTCCTTTGGCTCGTCTAAGGCTAGCCTCGAATGACAGTAAGTGACTGGTGATATCGGCCACAGTGCTCGTTTTCCCAGTCAGCTTTAGGGTCGATGCGTGGGTCCTCCACTCATCTGTATTTGGTAGATTCGCAATGAGGTAGAATCTCCTCCACCTATCTTCAACCTTGATGCCGCATATTGCAAGATCATTAATGATCTTCTCTTGGGCTGTGATCCATTCAGTGACTGATGGGTATGATTCGAGCTTGCATGTCGTCAGCTTCGCCATTTCATACTCTCCATCCAGTTTGATGATCTTCTTGAAGTCTGACTTGATGCTGTCCCATAGCACTTTAGGATCGTCAAACTTTTCATCTGTATAGCGGCTCCGTGTAGATGGTTCTAGCATTCCGCTAATTGTACCAGTGGCCTTTTCGTAGTTGTTACAGTAGCCCGCCAGTCTCGGAGCAAATGGTCGAATCGTGTAAGATACGCTGGATCCGTCGATTGTGGCTTGAACTTCTGTTTGATGTCAACTGTGTCTATATCCTCGGAGGTAGTCCCAGTTGCCTCAGAGGCGGATGCCCTTCTGGTTGCCACCGGAGGAGTGGGTGGTCGAGGGACGATCTCAGAGCCATCTACAATTCGCCAGATATTGAGATGCTTTGAGGAGATCCTTTGCTTCGATGGCCCAGGTACGGTAGTTGTGCTCGTTGAGCTTCGTGACGGAGGTCGAGGTCGACATGACTTGACGTGTACGTGTGCTTGAGTTTGGCGTTCAAGGCTTTCTCTCGATCGATTCACACTCTATTATCTGGTCGCTCCTGGACTCAATGGAGGTCGATCGGAAGCTGCACGGTGATCCACACGGATGCACGCTTCGGCGGTACTTGGGGTTTTCGAGGTGCTTGAGTTCGGTGCTCAAGGCTTTTGGAGGCGCTGGTTCTTGAAACGATTCACAGTCTATGAAATGTAATAGATGTCGATTCAATTAGAATGAAGAAGCACCCGGGCTCATAACCTGTTGAACCTGAGGAAAGGAATGTACTGTAAAGACCTGCTCCCTGAATTGATTTCTAGATACAGGTCCAAAGTGCGTGTATATATATGATCTAAAACAAACTTTTACCAAGCAGCTTTCGCCGACACCAAGCAACCTTTCGCCGACTATGAGAAAAGATCGAGAGAAGGTTCTAGTAGGTTCTGGCATTTGAGAGCCACAGGGCTAAACCTTGAGTTAATGACGTCTAGTCAAATTACCGTCAACATTCTGCTCTTTGTGACGGACTTTCGAAGTGCGATTCCGATTGTCCATAGCTCAGCGTCAAACACCTCCATTCTTCCCGTGCCAAGTTAGCTCCAGAAAACTGTCCAGCCATCTCCGTTTACACACACCGCTGCGGCTCCTACTCTCCCATCGTCCGTTCGAGATCCGTCTGTCCACCACGTTCAGGTACCTGATCCAGCTTTTCTTCCTTGTCTCTCGCCCATCGCTCGGCCGCTCTCTTAGCTGCGATGTCGTCGTCCAGTATTATAGTCTTGATCGCTGGCTCCTCCGCAGGGTTCGGACAGCACATGGTCTCTGCTGTCCGGCCACGTTCGTGCTCTTTCTTGACTACTCTGCATATTGGTGACCCAGAGGTGGGTGCAAATTGATTGGTCCACGCGAAATTGTCCGTGCGGACCCGCTACCTTAGTAGATTTCGAAAACATTTCACTTGGGTTCGTTGGGTCATATTTCACCAGAAGGGCAAGAGCAATAAGGTCGTTCAGAGATGAACTGTCTAAGAGAGGGGGTAGTGTTATACCTAACATAATACCCTCGGAGCGGGGACACACACGATCACTCGTGACGTGCCTGATTATGATTGTTCAAATAGTGATGCTAGAGAAGCTTTATTGTATATTATCTAAGAGGGCCATAAGGCCATATATGTATGAGAGTACAAGTACGGCTGAATGCATCAGCCAGTATCAGAGTCGACAGTCATCTCCGGACATACGAGACATCACCGTCTCCATCTCCGTCTCCGTCTCCATCTCCGTCTCCGCTCCGTCATCTCCGGCCATACAAGACACCGTCTCCGGCTGAGACCTGTATATGCAATAATGATTGTTGAAATAGTGGCTTAATTCTTTATACAATCTATGCAGAAATCTATGGTCTATATACGGCTTGACATACAGTCTGAAACTCTTGTGCTTATGCATCGTATGTGTTGACGGTAGTTGTCTGACGGAGTTTAGTCCAGGATCATCCGACATCACTCGGTGATGCCTCCGGTGGCAGTGTTGAAATACTGATTGCTAGAGAAGCTTAATTATTCTATCTAAGAGGCCATAGGCCATATATATATATACGGTACGAATTTGTACGTGCTCATCATCTATGTATAGAGACGGCTGAGCACCGTCAGCTCGTACGAGAGCCAGCCCGTACGAGAGCCAGCCTGTACGAGAGCCCGTACGAGAGCCAGCCCGGTAAGCCCGTATGAGGGCTGAGATCTATTTATGCAACACTCCCCCCTCTTGCTACGCTCCGCGGAGCAAGAAACAAACAAACAAACAAAGATGATACGCAACTTGTGATTCCAATAGTAGCCTCCTTAAAACCCTGCGTGAGAAGTGAGCAGGGAAAGAGTACTACCATAGCCTGAGGATGGCCATCCATATAAGAAAAAAGAAATCCGTATTCCCAAAAAAGTGAAACAACCTTAAAACAAACCTTAAACTGATCTCCATTACCATAAACCCATTGCCTTCGTGAACTTCGTATGCTTATCCTTAGCAAGTGCTTTTGTGAATATATCTGCCACATTTTCGTCCGTGTGCACATAGGAGTAGTTAACTATTTGGCGCTTGTGCAGATCTCGACTATTGTGATAGTGAACGTCGATGTGCTTAGTGCGAGCCTTTATGATTCCCGAGGTGATGAGAGCGAGAGCTCCCTGATTGTCGCAGTTGATTGGCAGCGGTGAGTCTTTCTGAGAACCGTGAATATCCTTCTGCAATTTGAGTAACCATTTCGCTTCTCTGGAGGCCTCCGAGCAGGCGATGAATTCGGCCTCGAGAGTTGACATGGCGATGAGGCTTTGCTTTCGAGACTGCCACGAGACAGCTCCATTGCTGGCGAGAAACACATGGCCTCCCTGAGATTTGCGGTCCGCGCTGTCATTGGCCCAATCGGAATCCGAGTACCCTACGAGACTATTACCGATGCCGTTGTTGTTGCCGTTGAAATGTAGTCGAAAATCGGCTGTAGATTTGAGATACTGAAGAACTCTCTGTGCAGCGGTCATATGGCTGGTGAATGGTCGCGAATTGTAACGGGAAAGAGCAGCGACGGCATACGAGATATATCTGGCCGAGTTGCAAGTGCTGCGTACATTAGTGATCCCACGACTGCTTGATAGTCTGTAATATGTTCCAGTTCCTTCTCCCCTGATCCTCGGCCAAGTCCAACTTTACATTGGGGTCCATGGGCGTTGATACGCCGTGTGTATGCTCCATGTCGAATCGTCTGAGAATCGTAGTGATATAGGCTTTCTGTCCGAGACTGATCCCGGTACCATTTTCATCACGGTGGATCTCGATGCCGAGGAATTGGCGTGCTGGGCCGAGGTTCGTGATCTTATATTTCTCTGAGAGTTTCGCCTTGACCTCGATCGCAGCTTTTGCGGCTGCCTCCGGATATGACATGGAGATATCGTCGACATACAGAAGTATCAGAATGCCCTCACTGCGGAGATAGAGGTTAGGATCGGCAAGGATTGAGTGAACCCAAGAGAGAGTAGAAAGGCGTTGATATCGTCGTGCTATAACCGTGGAGCTTGTTTAAGACCATAGAGGGCTTTCCTGAGTCTGACGATAATCTTCGGTGCGTTGAGGCCTTCTGGCCATCCTTCTGGCAAAGTCATATAGATATCGTCATCGTCGATTTCGGGGTTTAGGAAAGCGGTAACTACATCCAAGTGATCCATATTTGTTGAAACCAAGAAAAGAATGGACTGACTAGGAGTCGAACCTAGAACCTTTCCTATACTAGAAGGATGCGCTACCATTGCGCCACCGGCCCTTGATGAGTGTGGATTGACATGTTCCAACAATATTCCACCCGTATCTCCCGATGAGAGAGATGAGATACGCACGTAGTTAGCTTCCCAACAGGAGCATAAGTCTCACCGAAATCGTATCCTCATACCCTTTTATGACTAGCGTGCTTTATACGTGTAGACCCATCAGGGTTGTGTTTAGTCTTGTAAACCCACTTAGAGCCAATCGGCTTAACATGCAGTTGCTGTGCTTCCGGCAGTTGAGAGGGAGAAGGTGTTATTGAGCAAGATCGATGTGCTTTCTTCCTCCATGGCTCTTTTCCAGTGATCTCGTTGAGGGCTTTCCATAGCTTCCGCGTATGTGAATGGATTTCTATGGATGCCGTTAATGCTTCGCTGAGGTTTACCTTGACTTCTTGTGACACGACTCGTTATCGGCGGAGCTGGAGCTGGAGATGCTGGGGGAACTTGGCTTGATTCTTGATTTGCTGCCGAACGCCGGCAGTTGGTCCTCTCTGCGGAGGCGCCGGCTGTGGGCGATGTTTTCTGCGTCTGCTGCCGAACGCTGGGCAGTCTGATCCTCTCGCGGAGGCGCCGTCTGGGGGCGTTTTCTGCTTCCTCGTCAGGAGCTTTATGCATGTGAGATGTGGATCTCTTACCTAACTGCGTAGGTTGACTTTCTTGTCCTCGGAGAGGCTCATCTCCGGTATCTATTTCCTCGATATATTCCTCGTCTTCTGGTAGTCCAAACATATCGATCTCATTGCTTCCATGCTGACATGACATGTGTGTATTTCTCTCTTCGTTGAAGACGACTTCTGATTGGGCTTTCACCTTCTGGAATTCAGGGTCCCATATCCTCCACAACGTCGTTGAGTCGTGTGCGTAGCCTACCATCATGCAGGGCTTTGACCTCGGGCCGAATTTGCCTCGGCGTTGTACTTCGGGGATGAGTCTGCTGGCGTAACATCCAAATCGACGTAGGTTATGGAGAGGAGCTTGATATGATCTTTCGTTGCCGGCTGCATCGTGCGTAGGTTTGCCAAATCCATGCAGCATCTCGTATGGCGTTTCGTACGGTGCTTGGTAGCCGTCCCGGTCATCTCTTTTGGATAGGCCTTCATTTGGAGATCTTTGGTGAAGATAGACCGCGGTATTAACCGCTTCTCCCCAGAACTGAATGGGGGCCTGGGAATCGATCATCATCGCTCGAGCTTTCTCAGTGATTGTCCGGATCATTCGTTCGGCAACACCATTCTTATGGTGAGCATATGGAGGGCATGGCTCGTATGCGGTTCCGCGGGCTGCGAGGACAAATCGGAAGGTCTTATTGTCATACTCTCCGCGTCCATTATCGCACCGGAATCGTTTGATTTGATAGCCCTGGCCTATAGCATCAATTCGGGCCTGGAATGACTGATAGGCGGAGGTGCAGGTCTCGGCTTTCTTATTTGGGAGCAGCCATACAGATGTGTACCGCGTATAGTCGTCGATGAAAAGTATATAGTACCGGTTGTCTCCGAAGGTCGGTGTAGAGAAGGGACCGCATACATCCGAGTGTACGAGTTCAAAAGGCTTCGTAGTGCGTTTGACTGGCACTCTGATGAACCTTTGTTTGTGCTTGGCCTGGATGCAGACTGTGCACATAGAATCATCGTGTGTATATCCGCCAATCAGAGACTTCATGGCAGTAGGATTCATATGAGCTAGTCGCCGGTGCCATAGTCTTGACTCTGAGATTGTGAGAGACTTTCGAGTGGACTTAGACTTAGTTATCGCTGCCGTAGGTGTATTTGAAGACTCGATCGTTGGCTCGATTGTAGGTTCTGCGATTAATACTCTTGGGAGTGAGCTTTCTCTCCTTTTCTTTCTTCCTTTCTCGGTAGTCATCGATAGGAGTGCGGTCACGGGGGCTATGATATATATGCCATTGATTAGTTTTCCGGCGAGGGTGCAGGAAGATGGCGAAGTTATGGAGCATTTTCCGTTCCGAAATATAGTCGTATGCCCGCCTAAATCCAATTGGTTGATCGATAAGAGGGAAAGTCGAAAGTAGGAGTATGGAGGGCTTCCACTTGGTAGCCCTGTATGTCAACGAAGCCGTAATTCGTGGCGATAACTGAATTATTGTCTCCGAGTTCGATTACTATAGGAAGTGAGAGCTTTTTGAACGTTGTGAAGCTGCTGCGGTCATTGCACATATGGTGAGACGCTCCGGAGTCAATGACCCACTTCGGAGCGGCCGCGGCGGCAGTGAGAGCATGAGCTGTCAGTCAGAGAAGGTCGCAGTCTCCGGCTGTAGCGAGAGCTGCTGTAGCGGTAGCTTTCTTGGCTCTCCACCACTCTTTCACACGTTTGTAGGAGACACAATCGACTTTAACATGGCCTGGAAGCCCGCACTGGTAACAAATGCGCTCGTCCTTTCCTCCGCTGTTATCTCCCTCCTGAGCGCGTTTCCTTTTTCTGCATGCATCTGTGGTATGACTGTCAATTTTGCAGTAGGTGCACTTACTCTCGTGGCTGTTTCCGCTTCCACCGCTTCCACCGCGTCCACCGCGTCCACCGCGTCCACCACGTCCACGGCCTCGGCCTCGGCCACGGTAGCCGCCACGTTGGGTGAGAAGGGCGGCCCCCGTGGATGCATCTCCGAGTTCTTTGGTAAGACCAGTTGTAATTTCTTCTTCTAGGAGATCATGCATGGCTTCTTCGGCTGTAGGTAAGGGTCTTCTATGCTTCAGGACCATTAATATCATCGCATACTGTGATGGCAGTGATGTGAATATTTGCATGCGGAAATCGCGATCGGTGATTGCATCGTCTGTATTGTCCAGTTGTGTGCGGTAGTTGCTAAGCTTAGTGAAGTATGCTTCAAGCGGTTCGTTTTGCTGAGGTCGGCAAGCACGGAAATGGCGGAGAATGTCCTGTCTGCCGATGTACGATCCGGCGGTGTCCAGGCTGGTTTCTAGCATGTTCCACATCTCGTGAGGGTTTCTTATACCTTTGACGATACGTCGTACTTCTGGGGAACAGGAAAGTCTCATTATAGATGCAGCTTGGGCTTCTTTCGCCTTCCAATCATTGTAATCGATATCAAGGGGCTGCGGTTCAAGACTATCTCAAGTGACGATTCCGTATGCTCTCATGGCTGATAGGACAAGTATCATGTCGTCTTTCCATTCGTCGTAGTTGCTGTGAGTGAGCTTAAGGATATCACCCCACTTGGTTTTACTGAAGGCGGGTTCGGATGAGGAGGAAGTCATCGTGAGATCGTAATGGTGTTGAGTTTTAGTGTGAGGGTTAGGGTTGTACAGGCTCTTGTAGATCGTGAGGTATAAATAGAGTAGTAAAGTAGAATTTAGATGATAGCGACTGCCGGGCTCATAACCTGTTGAAATACTGATTGCTAGAGAAGCTTAATTATTCTATCTAAGAGGCCATAAGGCCATATATATATATACGGTACGAATTTGTACGTGCTCATCATCTATGTATAGAGACGGCTGAGCACCGTCAGCTCGTACGAGAGTCAGCTCGTACGAGAGCCAGCCCGTACGAGAGCCAGCCTGTACGAGAGCCTGTACGAGAGCCAGCCCGGTAAGCCCGTATGAAGGCTGAGATCTATTTATGCAACAGGCAGTGTTGCATATATGCATCAGGTTCGTGTATGAGATCTTGTATGATCATGACTTGTATAAGAACCTGAGACGTGTATGAGAATACGAGGATATGCAAAGGTGTATAATCATGAGAGTTCTAGGCTGTATGGCAGGCTCTATATAGACCATAGACTTTGCTCGATAGACAATCAGAGTCTTGCACTTTACATTGCTCTCAACAGTATGTAAGCCACGAACCTCATACAAGCCATGAACCTCATATAAGGTCGGAAACAGTAGACGAAACACATATATGCAACACTTCCCCCTCTTGCTACACTTCATGGAGCAAGAAACAAAAAACAAAGGTAAAACAAACATACGTGCGGTGATTCCCATAGCAGCCTCCTTAAAACCCTGCGAAATGTTCAGGGAAAGAGTACCACCGTAGCCTGAGGATGGCCATCCATAAAGAAACAAAGAAATCCATCGCTTCCAAGCTTAAATTGACCTCAAATCCACTAAAATCGTGGATTACCACAATCCCATGGCCTTGGTGAACTTTTCGTGTTTTTATGCCTTCATGATTCCGTGGCTTCGTGGCTTCATTGCATCGTATCTTCGTCCTTTTTCGTGCGTTCGTGCGTTCGTTCGTTCGTTCCTTTGTGTTCGTGTATTTGATCTCATTCTTGCCGCTGTTAGTCTCTTGGTTCATGATACTTTCTCTCTGTGATACGCTTTGTCCAAGGCTTTATGGTTTCAGTGACAATGTGAGTGCTTGGTTGTCGTAGTAGATCAGTAGCGGAGCGGTGTTATCGTGGGCGTCGCAATCGGTGCGGTCAGTGCCATTGATATCTCGGTTCAGAAAGTGGTAGTGATCGGTGCTCTCGCTGGCTCATTCGGAGTGTGTATCCAACAAGGTGATCGCCGTTTCTAGATTCGAGTGTAGATGGTATCGAAGGGCTCGCTCTTCCCTCAGACACGCGCTTTTACATTCACAGTCATATACAAACAATTGCAGAACAAAAACGGACACAGAAAGGAAAAACCGAAACGAAATAGTAAGCGAAGCATTAACAAGGTTGTCGCCTTGGAGGAGTGGAGGCCACCGCTGTGGCCGCAACTCCGCCTAGACTCTCTCGTTCTAGGCCGGGCGCCCTGTACTGGGTGTAGAGTCAAAAACAAAGTGTTAAAAATTGAGATGAACGTAATCTCGTATTAGTAGATTGGAGGATCACAATTCACGATGAGATAAGAGATCAGGAGGAGCTGAATCGCATAAGCCATACAAGCTGAAGATAGATCATAAGCATAAGCCATGCCATGAGAATATGTGTGCGCGTATGTATAGAACGGAGTAGCTTCATGTACATGTTTAAAGGCGTAGATAGAAAGCGCCTATGAAGAATAACAATCATCTACAATTCTAACACAAAGAACTTAAAAAAACACAATATATGCATGCTGCAGGTGGGTGGATTGATGCTGAAGGCGCTGCTTGCCCAACCTCTGCCCATCCGCCCCTCCTATATACTCCTTTCCTCGCTCCTGACTCCATCCCGCTCTGTCTCCAACCCAAATTCAAACTTAAGCTCAAACTCAAACTCAGGGTTTACCTTCAGCCGCCGCCAGCCATCCATCAGGCCCCGCCCACCAATTCGATTCCACTAGCCCTCAGCCAAGCTGAACCATCTACTCTACAACGCGTTCCCTGCAATCCGATGCGTCTGGGACGTCCTGACGGAACTACAATTAGGCTGTGCTCCATGTCATCGTTTGAAACCTGCTCATCTTCCTCCACTTCCTCCCCGGTGACCTCTTCCTCTTCGAGAACCTCCTTATCCTCAGTATCCAGCTCTGTCAAATCACTGCTATCATTGGCAGTATCCTCCGCAGATGTGGGATTAGTATGCGCGCAAGCATCTCCTTGTGTATTTGCTCGACGGCGTTTTTGATCGAGACTTGACTCCGGTGGAGCTGATCTTGTATTTCGTTCGAGATTGAAAGTACCTGATGGCGCAGCAGAAGCTCCAGTATTTATGCACTGCACACCACCATCTCGGCCTGTTGATGGTAATTGACTGATATCACTACTCGAGGTTTAGCCCGGAGACTCTCGACGTCATTCGGGGATGTGGCTGGAGGCTTCTCAGGCATTCAGCCAAGAGCATAGGCCATCCACCCGGACTTGAGCACGTCATCCGGCTTCGGATGGTTGGCTTTGGGTATGATATGACTCCGGTCCGGCCCCGGGTATAGCACGTACCAGGCATGATGCCCGCCCTTATATATAGTCTTTCTCTTTCTTTTCTATGTATCTCAGACAATTCAATACGTTTGTTCTTTCCCTCTGATTTGCTCTCAACACGGCCATGGCAATGAAGTGTGCACTCGGCTTGTGCTTTGAAACACTTGCAATGAACAGTAGTGCAGTTGCCTTTACATCTTGAATGTACTCAATTGCGCTGCGCTGAACGTACGCGGTTGCGCAGATTGAAATCAACTGGATGGAGCCAGCAGAGTGTACGTATATGCCAGCGCGTGTACATATATGCATACAGAGCAGAGTATATGAAAAATTTGACGGACTCCGTGAATGAACTAGTCAGTTCGCGGAGGTGGGGTACGGACTCCGTGAATGGACGGAAGGTAGGCCTCCGTGAACTGACTAGGTACTCCGCGGAGGAACCGCCTCCGTGAATGGACTAGAACATCTCTCAATTTGAGAGATGAGATATCGAATGTAGTTAGCTTATCACCAGGAGCATAATTCTTACGGAAGTCAATTCGTTCGTAGCCTTTGATTACTAGGAATACATTGTGGCCAATGGGCTTTTTCGAGAAGGATGGGCACATTCCTCCTCTGGCGCTCTCGTTGTGCGAATTTCATAGCTTCCGCGTATGATTGATGTAGATACAAGTGCTGATACAGTCGACGTTTCCGCGGAGGCTTCGGCCTTGCCTTGAGTTCTCGTGACTCGACTCATGGCCACTGGCGGTTGTAGCTGCGATTGTTTGACTTTGTCATGACCGCTGGTTTGCGATGCGCTGTCTGTGAATCTCGACGGAGATGAGGATTCTGTGTAATTCCTTGTCTGTGATTTGTGAGTAGTGAGAGTGTCTACATCCTTGTTAGGAGATTGCTATGTAGGTGATCTCGAACCTGTTCCTGTAAGGAGTCTGCAATGCTGATGAGCATCGCCTCTGTCTTGACGTCTTAGTCATGACCGCTGCTTAGCGGTGTGGAGTGTTCTCAGAACCTGTGCTTACAGGGAGACTTCGATACTGTCGAGCATCGGTTCTGTATTTACTATTTCTCGACGTTGGCTGCCGTCTGCTGAAAGTGTCTGCTTCCTCGTCAGGAGTTGAGAGCGGAGAAGGTGTTATTGAGCAGGATCGATGTGCTTTCTTCCTCCATGGCTCTTTTCCAGTGATCTCGTTGAGGGCTTTCCATAGCTTGACTTCTTGTGACACGACTCGCTATCGGCGGAGCTGGAGCTGGAGCTGGAGATGCTGGTGGTACTTGGCTTGATTTCTTGATTGCTGCCGAACGCCGGGCAGTCTGATCCTTTCTGCGAAGGCGCCGGCTGTGGGCGATGTTTTCTGCGTCTGCTGCCGAACGCTGGGCAGTCTGATCCTCACGGCGGAGGCGCCGTGTGTGGGCGATGTTTTCTGCTTCTGCTGCTGAACGCTGGGCAGTCTGATCCTCACGGCGGAGGCGCCGGCTGTGGGCGATGTTTTCTGTTTCCTCGTCAGGAGCGTCATGATGACTTATATTCAATCTCGAACCTGTGCTTGCAGGGAGCCATCGACGCTGAAGAGCATCGGAAATCTCATCAGTACAGCCATGAGCACCACTTCCGTGGCTTTCACCCGTTCCACTGGTATTATCTGCGATACGGCCATGGAGGAAGTCATCTCCACCCGCTTCGTCATTCTCTGTTGGCTACCTATGCTTGCAGGGAGCCTTCGACGCTGAAGAGCGTCGGATATCTCATCAGTACGGCCATGAGCACCGCTTCCGTGGCCTTCACCCGTTCCACTGGTATTATCTGCGATACGGCCATGAAGAAAGCCATCTCCATTGTCCAATTCTTCGACATATTCTGTTTCTTGAGGGAGCTCAAAGATGTCATCTTCGTTTCCTTGTAGGCATGAAACGTGCGCGTTGCGATTTTCGTCAAAGATGACTTCCGACTATGCTTTGACTGCCTTAAACTCGGGGTCCCATATTCTCCAGACAGTAGTTGAATTATGAGTGTAACCAACCATCATACAGGGCTTCGATTTTGGACTGAATTTGCCTCGGAGTTGTGATTCGGGAATGAGTCTGCTGACATAGCATCCGAATCGCCGTGGGTAGGCTTGCCAAATGCATGCATCTCGTATGGCATTGCGTATGGTACTTTGTAGCCGTCGCGGTCGTCTCGCTTCGCTAAGCCTTCGTTTGGAGATCTTTGATGAAGGTAGACTGCTGTGTTGACTGCTTCTCCCCAGAATTCGATGGGTGCTTGAGAGTCGATTATCATTGCATGGGCTTTCTCTGTGATCGTCTTGATCATCCGTTCAGCGACACCATTTTCATGGTGAGAATATGGAGGACATGGTTCGTATGTTATGCCGCGCAATGCCAGCACCAATCAGAATGCCTTGTTGTCGTATGTGGAGCGAAGACCGTCGAATTTCGTATTTTTGGTGTGTGTGCAGCGAAGGTTATCGCTTTCGTATGTATGTGAGTGGAGCGAAGATCATCGTCTTTTGAACGTGAGTGTCTGGCAAAATCCATTGGAGAAGTCCATCTCTGGTGTTGTGGTTTGGGAATGTCTCGATGCATCCGAACCGCCGTATGTGTTGTAGAGGAGTTTTATGATATCTTGTGTCCATTTTCGTCGAGGGTGGCCTTGCAGCCCTTTGCCAAATGCGTTGAGCATACCGTATGGCGTCTCGTATGGCGCTTGGTAGCCATCGCGGTCACTGCGGTGTTCTTGGAGGAACGGCAGTGATAAGTCCCCTGGCTTGGAGCGGGCCTCGTGAGCCAGATGCCGTGGAATGTGCACTTGCAAGTGCGCCGTCTTTCAATCTCTTTCTTCTCATTCCGTTCTCATTCTTTCATTCTCTTTTCTCTCATTCTCTTGTCTCTCTTTCTCTTTTCTCTCATTCTTTTTTCCCTTTCTTGGTGGGCGATGACACTGTCGGTGATGTGAGTGCCTCTGACATGAATGCTCTTTCAGCAGCAATGATTGGCGGTGATGGCGGTGACGATATGGAGCATTTTACCGCTCCCAAATGTGGCCATGTATCCGGCCGAATCTATTTGGTTTATTGAGAGGAGAGATAGTCGAATCGTAGGTATGTATAGGGCATCGACTTGGTAACCCTGTGGGATGTCGACTGTGATAGATTGCGGTTCCTGTGTTATTGTATTTCCGAGTTCGATGAGCATTGGAGATCGTAGTTTCACGATCGACTAGCCAAAGAAGTTCGCGATCACTGGCTGGCTTTCTTAACTTTAGTATACTCCTCTTGAACTTGTTTGTAGTGAATGCAATTAGCCTTGAAGTGACTAGGGAGTCCATAGTGGTAGCATGTCCGCTTGATATTTCCTCCCTTTCTAGGGTTACCGTTTTCCGCTCTGAGCTTGTTTCTCTTTCGGCATTCTTCGGTTGTAAGACTATCTGATTTGCAATGGGTGCACCGGTGTTTCGTTTGTCGTCCATCTCCTTATCCGTCTCCTCATCCGTCTCTTCGTCCGTCTTTTCCGTATCCGCCACAGCGAAGGCCTTGGCGGTGACTGCTGTTTCCGACTCGTGTGTAGAGTGCTAATTCGATAGAAGTATATCCGATTTCTTTAGTAGGTGCCGCCGACATGACGTCCAGTTTCGGACGGTCCATGACTATATCGGTCTCGGTAGACATGGTGACGGTTTGAGTTTCAATGTGAGGGTTAGGGTTGTGCAGGCTCTCGTAGTTCGTGAGATATAAATAGAATAGTAGAGTAGAACTTTAAATGATAGCGACCGCCTGGCTCATAACCTGTTGAAATAGTTGCTTAATTCTTTATACAATCTATGCAGAAATCTATGGTCTATATACGGCTTGACATACAGTCTGAAACTCTTATGCTTATGCATCGTATGTAAGCCACGAACCTCATACAAGCCATGAACCTCATATAAGGTCGGAAACAGTAGACGAAACACATATATGCAACAATGATTGTTGAATAGTTGCTTGATTGTATCTAAAACTATACCGAATCTATGGTCTATATAGAGCCTGCCATACAGTCTAGAACTCTCGTGATTATGCACCACTGCATATCCTCGTATTCTCATACACGTTTCATGATCATACAAGATCTCGTACAAGCCACGAACCTCATCCAAGCCATGAACCTCATCCAAGCCATGAACCTCATACAAGGTAGGAAACAGTAGACGAAACCCATATATGCAACAGCCTGTAGGCTTAGCGGGCCGAGTGCTCATTTGTGATTCATATCCACGGGTGGCATTTACAGATTGAAAAAGTCATAGAGTCATGATATTATTACTAGCTATGCTATAAATTGGAGGGACCAAATACACACTAAAGAAGAATACTTTGACCAGATATATTGTCCGGTAAAGCCCTGGTTCTTAAGAAATAAGCTGTGGGGTAGTGGGGTCCATAAAATGCCCAGAAGAAAACAAAGCAAGTACACCTCTCTATCCTGACCTCTTAGCCTTATGTCAAACCACATCAGGCTGTTTTTTCAATGCCCAAAGCGTCTCCTCTAACTTCCTGACTTCACTTGACTCCATAATGCCCGCTTTCTACCAAGATTTCATACATTCAACGCACTAATTATGTCATCTCCCAAGCGATTAGAAAGCCCATACGGCCCGCGGGCTTTGGCAAAGCCTGAGGGCTTTTAATTTAAAAGCCCGGCCTTCGTGGGCTTTGAGATTACCGGCCCGGCCCGGCCGCCCCAAAGCCCGCCAGAAAGCCCGAGGGCCGGCCCGGCCCGTTTAGAACACTGTCAGAAACCATATGGCCTACTGCAATCGCTGGAAGTTCCCAGCGAGCGGTGGCAACGCATCAACATCGATTTCATTACTAAGTTACCAGTGAGTGACCGGAATGACACAATCATCACCTTCGTTGATGCCCTGACAAAAAGAGCTACCTTGACGGCCATGACTGAAAAAGACCATATGGCTCAACGTTTCGCGGAGATCTTCATCGACGTGTATTTCCGGCTACATGGGATCCCAGAGTCGATCGCCAGCGACAGAGATATCAGATTCACTTTCGACTTTTGGCAGAACCTGAACGCAATCTGGCGGACTAAACTACGAATATCGACTGCGCTCCACCCACAGACGGACAGGCTTGCGGAGAAGGTCAACAGCATCATCGAACGCTACCTCCGTACCTTGCATCAGGCAATTAAGGAATTGGGCAAAGCTACTACCATTGGCAGAATTCGCATACAACGCTAGCAAGCAGAAGGCAACTGAGAAATCTCCATTAGAACCAGACTTTGAATACGTCCCATGAATGCCCCTCGATATTGCCGTGGCAACCTGTGGAAATTCAACTTGGTAAGAAGGGCAGCAAGCGGTCAGCTTCGCGACAACCATAGCAGACATCCTTGCCCAGCTTCAGGACCGACTGGTGACTGCCCAAGCTGCCTAAGCCGTGGAGTCACACAAGAAGAGTCAACCACACAACTTCCAGACTGGTGACAGAATTATGATCAACACCCACATCATGCCATTAAGCTACGGCGCAGCAGCATCAGACATCAAAACGAAACAATTGGGTGCTCGGCTTAGTCGGGCACTACAACAACAATATGTTCGTCCATACACACTCGGCATACAGTGTGGCAATGGCAATACCTCCGAGATCACTGACATGCCTGAGCACCTCCACATACACAAAACCTACAATATCAGCGAGTTTAAGCGGTGCACTAACTTATTGACGAATTCCGACCCCAGGACCCACCACCACCGATCAGAGTCGCCAAGAGAGGTGAAATAGAGCAAGGATTAGAAGCTATCCGGAAGTGGCGAACCAGCAAAGACGGCAAGGTCCATTTCCGAGTGCAGTGGGAGGGCGAATCAGAAGAGGAGAGCACATGGGTGCCATTGACAAACCTCACTCTCTTTGGACGCAGAGAAACTGTGCAAGAGTATGTAGCAGCGCTCAATGACGAAACGCTCAATAAACTCCTCCCTAAGAATCTACGCCTCACGAACCTGTCAGCAACAACCAAGCTAGGAACAATTAAGAATAAAGGATTACCACAGACGAGAAAGAGTCCAAGAATTGCAGCAATGGCAACCTAAGAGCGGGCAAGCTATGAAACTATTTTTCTTTTGTCGGAGGGGCGGGAAGCTTTTTGTGGAGGGAGGTGGATGTAGGAGGTACGTATTGGGTTAGGGTTACGTTCTGAGTCACATGTGGAGCTCAACACTGTATATACATAGAGCATGGTTCAGCTTGACTGAGGGCTAGTGGAAGCGAATTGGTGGGCGGGGCCTGTTGGATGGCTAGCGGTGACCGAAGGTAAACCGTGAGTTTAAGTTTGAGCTAGAGCCCGAGCTTGAGCTTGAGCTTAAGTTTGAGTTCGGGTTAGAGCCAGAGTGAGAGGAAGTCAGGAGCGAGGAGAGGGTATTTAAGAGGAGCGGACTGGCAGAGGTTGGGCAAGCAGCGCCTTCAGCATCAACACACCACCGCCTATTGCGATCTTGTTCACACAAAGCCGCACCCCGAGCCACCACGTATCCTACCACCACTTCTACAGCCAAAGCTTCTCCGTCACCGCTTCTCTCGCCGCCGCTTCTCTCACTACCGCTCCTCCAGCTACCACTTCGGCCCTGCTTCTCGCTACCGCCCCTCTAGACACTACGTGTCTTGCTACCGCTTATCTATCTCCGCTCCTCCGCTACGACGTCTCTACCACCGCTTCTCTGGCCTACGTTTCTCCGGCCACTGCTTCATTAGCTACCGCTTCTCTGGCCGCCGCTTTTCTAACCACCGCTTCTCTACCCCCACTTCTCTAGACACCGTTTATCTTCCACCACTTCTAGCTACCGCACCTCTAAACACCACTGGTCTTGCTATCACTTCTCTATATCTCCACTCCCCCGCGACGACTTCTCTACCACCACATCTCTAGCCTACGTTCCTTCGGCCACTACTGCATTAGCTACCGCTTCTCTAGCCGCCGTTTTTCTAACCACCGCTTCTGTACCCCCACTTCTCTAGACACCGCTTATCTTCCACCGCTTCTAGCTACCGCACCTCTAAACACCACTGGTCTTGCTATCACTTCTCCATTCCACGTTTCTCTAACCATCGCTCTCGGGCCACCGATTCTCTAGCCACCGTTCGTCTTGCTGCCACTTCTCGATCTCCGCTTCTCGGACCATCGCATCTCTCTACCACTTCTCCAGACACCGCTTGTCTTGCTACCACTCAGGCTTCCCAATAGTCCGTCCCGTCCGGGCAAAAGTAAGCCCCGGACCAGACGACAATTTTCAGGGCAGCAACATTAAGGACTGTTTCGGACTAGGGCAGGAGAGTCACGGACGAAAAGACTGCGGGGCCCTGCAGACTTGGTGTGCGCACTGCGCGTGAGGCTTATTTCCAACCTTGTTAACGTAATTCAGACCCAACAATGCTTTCGTATGTCATTTGTATTTCATTAGTATTCATTCGCTTGATGTGAGTAGAATCGATTCAGGCAGCTAACCATTTTCTCAAATAATCGTTGTGTTATTCAGGCATTCAGGCAGAATCTTTAGGCCCATCCATGTCCCGATACACTCCAACTTCGTATCCCGAAACTACAGGCATCTATACGGGCCCCTAGGTTTTGAGATCCCGTGCCTGGACGGACTAGGTCTCGGAAATCCATGCCCCGGACGGGACGCCGATTCCGGGCCCCGAATGACGCCAGTCGCCCCGGACCGTTGGGAAGCCTGCTACCACTTCTGGACCTCCGCTTCTCTAGTCACTGTCTCTCGGGCCACCACTTCTTGGGCCCTACTTCTCAAACCACCGTTTCTCGCTACCACTTCGCTAGACACCGCTGCTCTAGCCCATATTTCCTAGCCGCCGCTTCTCGGGCCACCGATTCTCACTACCGCTCCCCTAGACAACGCGTGTCTTGCTACCACTTCTCGATCACCACTTCCCTAGTCACTGCTTCGCGGGCCGCTGTCTCCCGTGCCGCCCTAGCCAGCCGCCATTTCTCTAGACACCACATCTCTTGCCAATGTTCCCCTGATTACGGCCTCTTGGGCCACCGCTTGGCACTACGGCTCCCCGAGACACCGATTCACTAGTCACCGCTCCTTCTGACACCACCGGTCTTGATACAACTTCTCAATCTCCCCTCTCGGGCCACCGCCTCTCCCTACCGCTTCTCCAGACACCACTTGTCTTGCTACCACTTCTTGATCTCCGCTTCTTTGGTCACCGTCTCTCAGGCCACCACTTCTTGGGACTTGCTTCTCGGACCACCGTTTCTCGCTATACACCACTGCTCTAGCCCATATTTCCTGGCCGCCGCGTCCCGGGCCACCGCTTCTCACTACCACTCCTCTAGACAACGCGTGACGTGTGTTGAACAGGTTCATAGATTATGGTTCATATGTTGTCTAAGATCTTGGCCGCATGGCACGTGACTCACGAGAAGCAGTTAGTCACTTCTCCTTTTCTCTTTTCTTTAGTTCTTTAGATACGAATATACAGATTGTACGAGTTTCTCCTCCACCTGACGGTACGGCTTCAACAGGTTATGAGCCCGGCTGCTTCCATCTAGATCGACCTCTACAGCATAGAGTGTGAATAAGAAAAGCTCCGGATTTTCTCGAAGCGTACGTGGAGTACGACCCCCTATTCGCCATGACTTCGACAGCTACGAAGCTCAATGCGCGAAACTATAGAGAGTGGGTCATTGGAGCCGAAGCATCACTGCGAGGCCAAGGGCATTGGAAATATGCGACTGGCGAGATGCGAGTACCAAGGCCTCCGATAGTGCCATCGTCGGTAACTCAAAAAACACCGACACGGACATCGGCATCGGCATCGGCATCGGAAGACAGTCTAGCCTCGGATACTCCGACTTCGACTCCGACTGCAACTACCTTATCACTGATTGGCAAGGATCCTCGAGATCCGGATTATGACTTCATGCCCGAATCGGATGATCCAGGATACCTCGGCCACTATTATAACTTCCTACGCGATTGGGATAAGTGGCAATTGAACAACGACAAGGCATTAGGTGGGATCCAGAGCTTGTTAGAGCCGACCATCGAGAAACGATACGTTACGATCAAGGAACCGAAAGCACTCTGGAACAGAATCAAGGATGACTTCGAGTCGGTTATGAAGATCGATGGCCAATATCAACAAGAGAAATTGCAAGAGTGCAAACTTGAATCCTATTCGTCAGTCTTGGAATGGATCTCGGCCCAGGACGCCATAATCAGAGAATTAGAAATGTGCGACATCCCGATCAACGATACCTGGCGGAAGTTTTACATTATGTCCAACCTTCCGAAGACCGACGAATGGAGGACGTACAAGACCTCCCTCAAGCTTAGTGGCAAGACGGATACTGCTGCAAGCATAATCACTCACCTACAATCATTCGAGGCCGACCTCCGGCGAGATAAAGGCATCGAGCCTGGCGCAGCACTATTCATTTCTAAGAAAGGCCGTGGCAAGAAAGATTCGAACTCGAACTCGAATTCGAAGAGACAGTATGATGTTACATGCTACGGATGCGGTAGAAAAGGACATAAAAAACAAGATTGTCGGAGCAAGGATAAGTGGGCTGCATATGCAGAAAAGAAAAAGAAAGACGACGCGAATTTGGCATCGGCGACCCCAGCCTCGAATAACGATGCAGAATCATTTCTATTTCTAATAACTCCTCAAGAGCACAGATCCGTGATCACTGTCGATGTGGCTTCGACGAATCGACCTGCAGAATACTGGGTACAGGATACGGGAGCTACGAATCACGTCACTGGAAATCGACACCTATTCGAGTCCTTCCAGCCAATGCCAAAGGGGGAGCATCAAGTGAAAACTGCAAGCAACTCCCTTATCGATGCCGTCGGCACTGGCATCATAAGCTTCTGGGCCGAAAGACCGAATGCGAAACCGGTCAAAGTCACCCTCCAGCATGTTCTATATGTGCCAGCCTGCGGTACAAACAACCTCCTAAGCGTGGTTCAACTGATGAAGAAAGGAGTCCAATTCAGCTTCACGCTGGAGAAGGGAGCTGTAGCCACTTTCGGTTCAGCACTTGTTTACCATGCCCCATTGGTGAATGACCTCTTTATGCTCCGCACCTTTTCGATTAAGACGTCAAAAGCATCAGTAGCAGTTCTAGACGCCCCGAACCCAGTTGCCGAAGTCTCGGAAGTCTACTCCAATATCCGGCAGACGGCCGACGAAAAAGACATATTTGTGTGGCACACTCGGCTTGGGCATTTATCTCTTCCAGCCATCAAACATTTGCCGAGTATCACCAAGGGCATTCAGTTACACGCCAAAAGCCCGTCGGAATGCGTCTGCGAAGCCTGTATAATGGGAAAAATGTTTCGGAAACCCTTCCAGCCACTGAAAGCCGAAGATAAGATTAAAACTCGGCCCCTCGAACTGATCCATTCCGATGTCATCGGACCGATGCAAACTCAGACGATGAGTGGCTACCGGTACATTATTATGTTCACGGACGACTATTCGAGGTACACCGAGGTTTATTTCATGAAGGCGAAATCCGAAGCTCCGGCGAAGTTTAAGGAATATGTGGCCAAGGTGGAGAAGCAGCATCCGAAGAAGAAGGTATGCCGAATTAGAGTTGATGGTGGAGGGGAGTATGGAAGCCGAGAGAAGTTTCTTGAGTATCTGGCAGAAGAAGGAATAGTTAGAGAAGTATCGGCACCCTACTCACAACAACAGAATGGCCTCTCGGAGAGATGCAATCGCTCGGTAATGGATCCAGCACGATCAATGCTCAAGCATGCGGGAATGCCGAACAAACTTTGGGCCGAAGCCGTATCCACGGCGGTATACATCAAGAATCGGCTACCCACCAGAGCAACCCCAAATTCGACCCCATTCGAGAGATGGAATCGGAAGAAGCCCGATATCTCACATCTCCGAACCTTCGGCTGCTTAGCATTTGCTTGGGTCCACGGCGATCTACGAAAGAAACTCGATAACCACGCCTACAAATGTGTGCTTCTTGGCTACTCGGCGGAAACGACGACACAGTATAGAGTTATGCACATCTCTTCCGGCCGGGTTTTCATGGCCCGAGACGTCAAATTCGACGAATCGACCCTCTACTATCAGCTCCTGAAATCACAGCAACGTACGAAAGTCATTCTTGAGCCTGTCGAACCTCCCGATAATCATCCTTGGGTTGAACAACAACCACAGCAAAAAGTGACGGTTCAGCAGCAGAAGAGGGATCCTATTGACGATTACGAGGATGGAGACCTGACGCCACCCCCGGAAACTCCAGAGCCTTCGGAAACTTCTGGAACTCCCGAACCGACATCCCGAATGGTCCGAGAGCTTCAAAGTAATCTCAATTGGGAGACTCCGGCCTCGTCGTCTCGGACTCGAAAGGGAGCAAGCACGGCAAATATCAGCGTAGCCATGATGATCGAGCCTGGACCGAAGACATATAAGGCCGCGATGGAAGCCGAAGACTCGGATCAGTGGAAAGAAGCCATTGGAAAGGAAGTTGCTTCCATGGAAGATCATGAGGTGTTTACGTTTGTGGAGAAAGTTCCGGAAGGTGCTAGTATGATTCAGAGCCGATGGGTTATGGGAAGGAAACTCCTTGCAAGTGGTCAGATTGACAAATGGAAGGTTAGGCTCGTCGGCCGTGGTGATCAACAGAAGCCTGGCGATTACAATGACATCACTTCACCGGTCATCGATTCGGCCTCAATTCGGCTTGCTCTCGGCCTGGCGGCCAAGCACGACCTTGAAATCGCAGTACTCGACATTCCGACGGCATTTCTCGGCTGTCCACTATATGAGACCCTCTATATGCGACTCCCGGATGGAGAATGGCCGGATCCGCATGGCCGAGCCCGCCCAATTGTGAAGTTAAATAAGACCTTGTACGGCATCAAACAAGCGAATCGGGAATATTACGAAGAAGTGTTCAATTATATTGTTGACGATCTCGGCCTCAAGGCATCAGTTGCAGCACCTGGCCTATTTCATGGAGGCAAGCTCGGATCGAAAGACGGCGTTCTGATTCCCGTATATGTTGACGACATTATGATCATCGGAAGCTCAGCACTTGTAACCTCGATTGCATCTCGGCTTCATGATCGATTCAAGGCAGCTGGTCAAGTTCCAGTATCCGACACCTTCCAGTACCTTGGCATGATGATAACCCGAGATCGCGAGAAACGCTCAATTACGATCGACCAAATTGGTTACGTTAACCGTGTTCTCGACCGATTTGAGATGACCGATTCCCGAAAGCGCTCGACTCCAATGGAAGCCGGCTACAAGCCTCACGCCTTGAGAGAAGAAGACGGTGAGAAGCCGTATCCGGACATCTCAAATTATCAGAAGGCAATCGGCTCTCTCCTGTATGCAGCACTCGGCACTCGACCTGATATCACGTATGCCACTACTGTTCTGGGCCGATATGCGGCTAAGCCATCGGTACTCCATTGGGAAGCAATAAAGCATTTACTTCGGTATCTCCGAGGCACCTCCGATTACAAACTGACGATCTATTCCGGCCAATCTCCGACTCCGGAATCATCGATCCTGTGCTACGCGGATGCGGACTTGGGGGGAGAAGTTGACACGAGTAAGTCCACATCGGGCATCGTTGTTTACGCCCTCGGCATCCTCGTCATTTGGAAGTCAAAGAAGCAGACCTTAGTGGCCCAATCGACAATGCAAGCCGAAATGATTGCGACTGCATACGGCAAGGTTCAAGTCGACTGGCTCCAAGACGTCATCTCCGAGATTGGACTCGGCATCGGAATTGCCAAACAGATCCTCAACGACGGCTTAAACTGCGTCACCACTCTCAATTCGGGCAACTTCCAATCCGAAAGTCGGCACTTACGGTTGAGATTTCATTCAATTCATGAAGCCGTCGCCAAGAGAGATCTCGAGATTAGGCATATCCCGGGCACTGAGATGCGGGCCGATGCCCTGACAAAAGCACTGGGAGGAGTGAAGCTTGGAGAGTTCGTGGAAGAGGTTGGGCTTGGATAAGCATGATGGAGATCAAGTTTGGACTTTGGAATGGACGTATTTGGCATGGAATGCACGGTTTTGGTTTGGAATTTTTGGAGGAGGCATAGGTTTCTTTTGGTTCATATATTGGCTTCTTACTAATGATCTCTATCTCTTTTTCTATTGGTTCTTGTTATGTACTGCCGGTCGTGATCTAGCCAAAGGGGAGTGTTGAACAGGTTCATAGATTATGGTTCATATGTTGTCTAAGATCTTGGCCGCATGGCACGTGACTCACGAGAAGCAGTTAGTCACTTCTCCTTTTCTCTTTTCTTTAGTTCTTTAGATACGAATATACAGATTGTACGAGTTTCTCCTCCACCTGACGGTACGGCTTCAACAACGTGCTACCATTTCCTAATCTCCACTTCCCTAGTCACCGCTTCGCGGGCCGCTGTCTCTCGTGCCGCCTCAGCCCGCCACCATTTCGCTAGACACCACTTCGCTTGCCGATGTTCCCCTGGTTACGGCCTCTTGGGCCACCACTCCTTGGGCCACCGCTTCGCACTACGGCTCCCCAAGACACCGATTCACTAGTCACCGCTTCTCCATACACCACTTGTCCTGATACAACTTCTCAATCTCCGCTTCTCGGGCCACCGCTTGTCTCTGCCACTTCTCCAGACACCGCTTGTCTTGCTACCACTTCTCGATCTCCGCTTCTCTAGTCACCGTCTCACAGGCCACCTCTTCTTGGGCCCCTGCTTCTCAGACGGCCGTTTCTCGCTAGACACTGCTTCTCTGGCCCACATTTCTCTGGCCGCCGCTTCATGGGCCACCGGTTCTCGTTACTGCTTCTCTAGACAACGCTTGTCTTGCTACCGCTTCTGTCTCCGCTTCTCGGGCCACCGCTTCCCTCTATGACTTCTCCAGACACAGCCTGCCTTGCTACCACTTCTCGAACTCTGCTTCTCTGGGCATCGTCTCACAGGCCGCCACTTTCTGGGGCGCTGCTTCTCGGACTGCTGTTTCTCGCTAGACACGGCTTCTCCGGCCCAAATTTCTCTGGCCGCAGCGTCTCGGGCTACCGCTTCTGGCTACCGCTCCTCGAGACAATGCTTGTCTTGCTACCACGTCTCTATCTCCGCTTCCCGGGCCACCGCTTCTCTCCATGACTTCTCTAGACACAGCTTGCCTTGCTACTACTTCTTGATCTCCGCCTCTCTGATCACCATGTCACAGGCACGCCACTTCTTCGGCCGCTGGTTCTCGGACCGTCGTTTCTCGCTAGACACTGCTTCGCTGGCCCACATTTCTCTGGCCGAATTGTCTCGGGCCACCGCTTCTGGCCACCGCTCTTCTAGACAACACTTTTCTTGCCACTACATCTCAATCTCCACTTCTCTGGTCACAGCTTCTCGGGACACCGCTTATCTGGCCGCTGCTTCACAGGCCGAAGTCCCTTGGGGCGCAGTTTTCTCACTAGACAGCGCTTCCCTAGCCTAGGCTTCTCGGGCCACCGCTTCTCGGGCCACGACTTTTCTGGCAACCGCTTCTCAAGCACCGCTTCACGAGCTACCGCTTTTCAGGCCACAGCTTCTCGGGCTACTGCTTTTCAGGCTACAGCATTTCGGGCCACCGCTTCTTTGGCTACCGCTTTTTCGGGAACCTGTTTTCGGGCCACCGCTTGTCGGCACATCGCTGTTCGGGCAACCGCTTCTCGGGCTTCTCGGGCTACCGCTTCTCGGGTCACCACTTTTCATGCCATTGCTTCTCGGGCTATCGATTCCCGGGCGTCCGCCTCTCGGGCCACCACTTTTCGGGCAACCGCTTCGCGGGCCACCACTTTTCGGGCTACCGCTGTTCGCGCCACCGCTTCTTGGGTTACCGCTTTTCGGGCTACCGCGTTTCAGGCCACTGTTTCCCGGGCAAACGCTTTTTGGGCTACCGCTTTTTGGGCTACCACTTCTCGGGCTACCGCCTCTCGGGCTACCGCTTTCATAGACACCATTCGTCTGACCACCACTTCTCTATACCCGCTTCTCTAGCACACCCATCTCTGGCCACCGGGCCATGCAACCGCATCTCTAGACACCGCTCATTCGGCTACCTTATTTCTACCTCTGCTTATCTAACCAACGCTTCTCCAGTCACTGGGCCACGCAACTGCATTTTCGGACACTGCTCGTCTTGCTATGGCTACACTATCTTTGCTTAACTTTAGCCACCGCGCCAGGCCACCGCAACTCTAGACGCTGTTCGTCGTACTACCGCTTCCCTGGCTACGCTTCGCTAGCCTATGCTTCTCTGGCCATCGCGCCATGCGACCCCAACTCTAGAAACCATTCGTCCTGCTATCACTGGCCTATCCCCGCTTCTCTAGCCCATGCATTTCTGGCCACTGCGCCACAGTATCACATCTCTAGAAACTCTTTGTCCTGCTACCAGTTCTCTAGCAAACGCTTCCCTAGCCACCGATCTCCTGGCCACTGCTTCTCCAGCCTTCACCTCAACTCTACAACATTTCAACAGCAACCTACCTGATATCGATATCAACACGATGCCTCAGGCATTCGGGGCTGCGCTGCGCAGTGCTCCTAGCCGAAAACATATCAAAGCTTGAAGCTTCACTCGGATACAACAGTGCTCGCAATGCTACTCCCTCGCAAAAAACCGCCTCCACAGATAACCTTCTTGCAACATCATGTTGGAGCTAGCACAGCTTCACCCCCAAAATCAGCCCGGCTCCCCAATACCGAAATCTAATTACCAGAACGACAGACATCCCATACCTACCAAGCCACATCAACCACCACCCAGACCAAATCTTTCAAATCATCTACTGCTTCCAAAACTCACCAAAACACTCTCAATAAACCCCCGCATACTGCACACCATTTGGGGGGTTGCCGCAACATTTGGGAGAGTCCAGGCGGAGTGGCGGCCACAGCGGTGGCCTCCACTCCTCCGAGGCGGCAACCTTCTTTACGTTTCGTTTATTGTTTCGTTTCGGTTTTGCTTTCTGTACCCGTGCTTGTTCTGCAAACGTTTGTAGATGACTGCGAATTTAAAGGCGTGTGTCGGAGGGATGAGCGAGCCCACTAGGTGACCCCCTGAGAATAGAGATCATGTTTCTAGTCTAGTACAATACTCCTGTGGGCGCATGCCCTGACTTTAGTCGATAGAACCTGGTTGCCAAAGACTTTACGCTTGTCATTGGGATGGGTCTCTTGCTTCCGGCCATGCCCTTCAGTCTGTAACCGAAGTGCTTGCTGCATTTGTCGGCCTCCCACTGTGCGTTCGCCGCCGATCGTCCCTTGGAGATCCGTCTGGCTCTATTCGCGGCTGAGGTGTATATTCGCTCGTGTACTGTGTATCCTCGGTCATATCGTGCCTTGTTCGCCTGGCGGTGGCCTCTTCGTTCCCGGGTCGGATGCCTTGTTGGGACTAAGAAAAGAAAGGACTGTTGAGACCTGCTAGTTGAATTGATTCTCTAGATACAGGTCCAAAGTGCATGTATATATACAAACAAACTTTCACCAAGCAGCTTTCGCCGATTGTGTGAACCTTGAAATGTGTGAACCTTAAGAGAAGTTCAAGAAGGTGGTCACTTTCGCCAACATTGAGAGCCTCAGGGCTAAACCTTGAGTTAGTGACGTCTAGTCACCTTACTGCCAATACTCCTCCTTAGCCCAAAGCTCAACAAAACAAAGAAACAAGAAATTCAAACATTTTCATCCATGCAAATACATCTTTCTTCAAATTTCCATCCTTATCCTTGCTCGGGTTCGTCTAAATCCATGCTCGAGTCCCCATACTCGAGCCCAATCTCTTCAACAAACTTTCCGAGTTTGACTCCTCCCAATACCTTCGTAAGAGCATCGGCCTGCATATCTGTGCTTAGGACGTGGCGGACCTCGATTTGGTCTTTGGCGATGTCCTCGTGAATCGAGTGATATCGCAGCCTCAAGTAATGACCATCGGACTGGAAGTTGCCCGAGTTGAGAGTGGTAACGCAGTTCAGGCCATCATTAAGGATATGCCCGACGAGTCCAGTGCTGAGTCCGATTTCACTGATGACATCTTGGAGCCATCCGAGTTGAATTTTGCCGTATGCAGTAGCAATCATCTCCGCTTGCATTGTCGATTGAGCCACTAGGGTGTGCTTTTTAACTTCCAAATGACGAGGATACCGAGGGCATACACAACGATACCCGATGTGGACTTGTTTGAGTCTACTTCTCCCCCCAAGTCCGCAACGCGTAGCAGGTGATTGTGTTTTCCAGTCTGCCTAGGTTTGGGTCATATATGGTCAATTTGTAGCCGGAAGTTCCTCGGAGGTAGCGGAGTAGGTGCTTTACGGCTTCCCATTGGAGATTCGAGGTCTTAGAGGCATATCGTCCTAAGACCGTGGTGGCATATTGTTGGAGTGGTTTTTGGAATATGTCATCACGTGTTTTTGGGTTAGGTTTGAGCGCAGAGCCGCTTGCATTTAAGTTCTGCATATGCGTCATTTAGACTTAGACAGTCAAGATAGAAGGTTCGGTACAACAGGTTATGAGCCCTTGCGCGATAACGATTTGGCGACATCAAGCGGACATCAGATCAAGTCTACATAGGAGCGAAGCAGTGGTGTCCCGGACGCGTGCGGAACGCTTCCGGGACCACGACCACGACCAGGATGATTCAAGAGGGCGATAGAGCGACATTGGGACACATTCGGTACGATTTCGAGGCTACAGAGCGAGCAATACGAGAGTGCGAGTGGTGAACAGCGCGAACCCCATGTAGAACTGGGTATGCGATACGAGAGAGCAAACGATACGCGATGCGGATTAGAGACTTTGTAGGACGGATGCACAATGAAAACCCCATGGAGAGCACTTGCGCAAAGTGCTGGGTATGTGATTCGGACAGGACGGCAGAGCAGACCACGATGGACGCAGCGTTGAGTTTTGCGGAACTATGGCAGAGGCAGACAAGGTTTATGGAATTGATATACGGACAGGGTACATGAAATTGATAGACGAACGAAGCTCAAGCAATCGATGCGGAATCGATAGACGGACGTGGTTTAAGGAATCAATATACGGATGAGTTTAAGGAATCGATATACAAACAACATCGACAAAGAATGAGTGGATTCTCGCCCAGCCTGAGTAGTGAAGGATGTTGACAGAAGTTCGGCTGAAGGAATTCCTGTATTTGCCGGAGGCACTAAGCATAGAGTTTTGCTAGCTTCAGACATAACGAGGAGGTCTGGCATCAGTGGTGGAGTTTAGTCTCGGCCGATTGTCTGGTTCCGGATGTGCTAAACGAAGCCTAGCTCTACAGATACACCTCCGACAACCACACCAACCACCGCTTGGTTTCGCCAAGCCACTTCTCACCCAATCAAATTGATTATCCTCAGAACTCTTAGGCTTCGGAGTTCAGCTATTCTGCTAGAATAGTATTTAGAAGCGCCCCAACACGGTATTACATCTGTTAATTACCAGTTGTACCAACTGCATATCTCACAATATCACACTCCGAAAATCTACCTGATTTTCAGGCCTCTCAAGCCTCCACCGACTACGGGTCCTTCCCAACTCAAGTACCCACCCAACAGCATTACGATGGAGACGAAGTCATGAATCTTCCTCTCCCACCCCACATCAATGCAAACATGCCCTCTCAGGACAGCCAGATCAACAACTACGAAAATCCGTCCCAAGACAGCGCACATCGAGACACGAGACACATTTACGACACGCCCATCATGCCAGGAATGATGCCAAGTTCCTACATGAGTTACGCGGAAATCCACCCAGAACCATCCACGGTGAGGATGGCGACAGAGGGTGAAGAAGTCAACGATCAGGAAATGTCAGAGTGAGACCTCTCTCCTCTCTCCTCCATCGAAAGCACTCCCAGGCAGAAGCCTCATCTCGAAATCATCCCCGCCACTCCGATGGGAGGCCTCAGAGCCCACTTGGAACAAGTTAGGGGTTCCTTGGCTCAAGAATTGCAGCAAGCCGCGTCCAGCAGAGTGGTGGAAACCCAGCTGGAGGGGGGAATGGATTTGACCCTGAGAAATCGAAATTGGAACATGGAGGGTGACGATTGGGACAACGAAAGCGACGAAAGTGACGAAGAGATGAAGTCACCAACTACGCTAGCCTATGAGAGAAAGGCAAGTGTCAACACAAAGCCAAGACAACCAATCAGGTTTCCCACCATGCCATGCAGGCCTAGATCAGGCCCTAACTGGCACAATCAGTGGGAAGATAAGTCCGATCACGGACAGAAAGAGAACATCGAAGAATTGATCGGTAAAGTCGACAATATCAGAGAGTGGCAAGAGAAGGCGATCCAATTGGCAGAAGGAGAAAAAGCCGAGTGGAGTGCACTCAGAGATTGGGCGATACAGAGAACAGAGGAAGAAGGCAGAGTCAAGGAGCACAGGATGGTAATGCCAAGCTGGAAAATGGCGATGGATGCCAGATACACCGAAACGAAGGGGCAGATGCAGGAAATGAATGACAAGCTCAATTGAATCCTTGTATTCTGCGAAATGATTAAGAAAGAAGACGAGATGCCTAATGAGGAGAAAATGAATCAAATGGCAGATATGCTTTGCGGCAGGATGTGCAGTTTCTTCGAAGCAAAGCAGAAAGAGATGGACGAAAAGAAGGAAAAAGAAAAAACAAAAGAAGAGAAGAAGGTGGTTCGCAGGCAAGTGCAGGAGACCCTAGGAATCACAGATATGGAAATTGAAGCCAGCGAAGAACAGAGGGCCAGGGTGGAAGAGCGGGTGGAGGAGGCCCTGGAAATGGAAATTGACGGACAGGGTTTGCAGAATTCAAAACACACCCCAACGATAATGCCAGGAGGAACGGAGCCAGAGCCAGTGGCACTCGGGAACTCAGCGGCAAAGGCACAGGCACCGGCACCACCGGTGGTACCAAGATTGATTCAGCTCAAAGGAAAAGCGAAACCTACGCTAATGGCACCACCGAAAGCCCAGGGAAGCAAGGCACCGGAAAACGCCCCCAAGGGACCGAAGGCTGAACAGAAGAAGGAGGGGGGAGCCAAAGGAGGGAAAGAGCCGCCCAAAGCACCTGCACCACCACAGCAACAACAGGCAAAGAAACCAGAAATTAGAAAGGCAACCTACGCGGAAAAGTTGGCGGCGTTGGTAGCAGGACAAAACAAGAAGGATGAAGCGGGTTTCCAGGTAGTAGGAAGAAAGAAGGAGAAGAAAGAAGAAAAGAAGGAGGTGAGTGGCCTGGAACCCATACCCACTAACAAAAACACGTTAGAAAACAGGTGAATCACGTTCAGGAGGAACAACGGCCTCCCAGTTTCCCTGAAGAAGGACATGGAGATTGTATCCGAAGTCAACAGAGCACTCTGGGTGCGACAGGTCCCAGCACACATCAGAATGACAGGGATTTCGACAAATATGAGGGGATCCATCACGGCATTGGCAAGGGAGAACACGTCAGCAGATATGCTAATTGCTTTTGGAGAAATCATCATCACGGCAGCGAGAAAAGTGGACCAAGGCATCATTGACATCGAAAGGAATGAGACTTGGGAAAGGGTAACGATGCACGGAATAAACTTCGACCAGTATATGGCAAAGAGGTCGGGAGGATTAGAAAAGCTAAGGGAAGAAATGCATGCAGAAAACGAGGGAGTCATCATCCCCATGGCAATCAGGTCGATGGGAAGGGTGGCAAGTATTAAAGAGAAAAAGAAGAATGGAGAAAAGCAGGCATCATTGGTGGTCTTTGCAATCAAGGAGAAGAAGATGGCTCAGAGATGTTTGGAGAAAGGATTGAGAGCGGCGGGGGTGTGGCACGAAGTAGAACGTTACGTCAATTTGGGCCCAGATACCTTCTGCGAAAGCTGTTGCGGTTGGGGACACCACGTCCCAAAATGCGGAAGGCTAGGAATGGTCAGATGCATGCTGTGCGCGGGGACTCACAGGACGGAAGATCACCAGTGCGACGTGGTTGGATGCGTTGCAGCCAAAGGGCAGAACTGCAAGCACAACGACAATAAGTGCGCGAATTGCAAAGGGGCACACATCGCTAAGAGCAACGAATGCCCTGAGAAACGAGAAGCTATCGCGATGGCTAGAGAAGAACGAACTAGCTGGAAGGACCGAAGCCGGGCCAGAATGAATGAGGTCACCGGACAACAGCTAGAAAAGAAAAGGAAGGAAGAAGTCAGTGAAGATGGAGCACCCAGCACAAGCGAAGCAGAGAAGAGGGTGGAGCTGGAACAAACCATCGACAAAGGAAAGGGAAAAGAAGTTGAGGTGCAAGTACCGGCCACGCAGTCAGCACCAGAAAAGTCGATCACAGAGACCCAATGGTGAAAGCCCTACAGCAAAATTGTGCGAAGAGCAGGGAGGGGACTCTTTTGGCGATTGAAAAGGGAATAGAAAGGGGGGGTGATTTGGTGGTAATGCAACAGGCGTATCAAGGACGAGGGAATGAGTACCGAACCAGCCACCCGGGATATAGGTTCATCAGAGGAAGAAGAACAATGACAGCGGTTAGGATTGATACCACGATTGCAATCAATGAAGTAGTAGGCCTGGGGGGGGAGGGAGATGTAAAGGTTTTCGACATCACCGACAAGAGAAAACAAAAAGTTAGATTGGTCAACGTTTATGACCAACTCTATCAAGAAAACAACATCAGATCGGCGACCAGGCCAGCAAGGTCGGCGAACTGGAACGAGATAATGAAAGCAAGAAATGTCGTGCTGTGTGGAGACTGGAATGCCCACAGCAAAGAATGGAATGACCGGTGCACGCAGAGAAGAGACGCGACCTTCCTGGAAGGCCTAATTCACGATCACGAGCTACAGGTCATGAACGACAACGAAGACACGTGCCACACCACAGTAAATGGCAGTCTAGTAGGGTCAATAATCGATATCACCTTAGCGAAAGGAGAAGTGTGCAACGATCTCGTGGTCGAAACACTCACTCAAGATGACGACGCAACACTGTCCGACCTCATGATGATCCAGGTTATATGGGGAAAGGATTCTCAAGAGGGCGGAACCAGCAACAAAATAACAGGATAGAACATAGACAAGATGGAGGAGAAGGATTTGAAAGAAGCGAAAGAAATGTGGAGGGGGAGGATGGAAGGGAGAACAATCTTGTCGGAAGAAAGCACCATACCAGAGCTGGAAGAGGAAGCAGTTGAGATTAGGGAAGTCCTAACGGAAGTGCTCAATCAGAAAGCGAAAAAAGTCAGGGTGTGTGCTAGATCGAAACGATGGTGGAACCATACGATAAAAGAAAAGAGGAGGATTTTGGGGTTCTGGAAAAGAGAAAGAAGAGCAGGAAGATCAAACGAGGCCAGAGATAAGCAAGCTAGAAAAGATCTTCGAAAGACATTAAGGCGGAGAAGAGAAATATGTGGAAAACGTTCTTGCAAGTGGTGGAAGAAGAGCAAGTGTGGAGAGCGTTGAAGTACACGGGACAGAAAGGAGAAGAAACGGTTAAGGCCTTAAGAAACGAGAGAGGAGAGCTTGTCACCTCTTGGGATGAAAAGGCCGAACTGATAAAACAAGTGGGATTCCCGAAACCGCTAGAAGGAATTAAGCACAAAGCAAAAACCGAAGGAGGCTTCACCTACTTGGAAATCGGATGAGAAGAGGTTTACACAGCAATCTTCGAACAGAGCGTCAAGAAAGCGGCAGGACCAGACAGAATGAATTTCAAGGCAATCAGACTCGTATGGGGGTGGGACGAAGAGAGAGTGGTGGCCTTAGTGAAAACAGCAATTCGACTTGGACACCACCCGAAAGAGTGGAAAACAGCAACAGGAGTGGTTATACCCAAACCAGGAAAATCCGACTACCTTCTGGCCAAGGCCTACAGGGTTATCGCACTCCAGAATTGTCTAGGAAAGGTTGTCGAGAAAGTAGTAGCCACGAAAATCGCAGACGAGTGTGAGAGGAAACAACTACTTCACGACGGCCAGTTCGGATGCAGAAAAAGGAGGTCGGCAATCGACGCAGTGGGAAGGATGGTACAGAGAGTAGAGGAAGGGTGGGCGGGAAGAAAAACTGCGGCGGCACTGTTGATGGATGTGAAGGGGGCTTTCCCGAGTATAGCAAAGGGAAACCTGATAAAAAGAATGGAGGAAATGGGCTTTGAGGCAGATGTGTGCCGGTGGGTGCAAAGCTTTATGTCTGACAGAAGAGTAACGTTGAGAATGGATGGCAAAGAAGGGAAAGTCATGGATGTTTCCACCGGGGTTCCCCAATGATCGCCAGTGTCCCCAATCTTGTTTGTCATATATATATCGGAGCTGTTCGGAAATGTGGAAGAGAGAGCAGAAGATGCGTTTGCGCTTTCCTTTGTGGACAATGTTGCTTGGGTGGTAGAGGGGGAGGACGTCACCCGGTGTGTTCAGAAGTTTCAGAGGTGTGCTAGGTTAGCGACAGAGTGGGCCGAAGTCAATGCAGTGGAGTTCGACATCGGCAGAACAGAGGCCATACTATTCTGTAAGAAACGGAATCATCAAGGATCCAAAGTCAAGTTAAAGATCAGGATCGGAGAGAATAGAATCGCTTTCAACGAAAAACCAACATGGTGGCTCGGAATACAGCTGGATCGGAAGCTAAGATTCCCACACCACCACGAAGTTGTCATGGCGAAATCAAGAAAGGCACAGGGTAGGGTCAGGAACATAACCGGGAAATACGGTCTTAACTCAGCGAATGCCAGAAAAGTCCAAACGGTCGCAGTTCAATCAATCAATAGCCCTGTACGGGTCAGAACTATGGTGGGACAATCAAACAGTAAGGGAACAGGACCTACAGAAACTGGTCAATGAATCAGCAAGACGCACGGCGGGAATGTTCCGAACAACACCAATAGTCCCCCTTGTCAAAGAGGCGGGGTTCAGGCCAGCGATATCGTTGCTCAACAACAGACGAAGATGATTCGCAAAACGATTAATCGAAATGCCAGATGCTCATGGGGGAGGACATATTATGGAAGGAGAGAGTAATCTGGCAAAGAGATTGAGAAAATGCCTTGATATAAAGGGAAGAGTGGAACGAAACACTTTACTGGAATATGAGGTCAAGGCTGAAGCGAAAGTGATCATATCCAAAAAGAAACAGGCCTTGAAGGAAGCAAATGTTACTAGTGATGGGCTTGTCTATTGGACAGATGGGTCAAGGCTCGACGATGGAAGAGTGGGCTGCGCGGTGGTGTGGAAGGAACAAGAAGGTGGAGAATTGGAGAGCGAAAGATACCACCTGGGGAAAGGTAAAGAGAAAGAAGTGTTCCATGCGGAGTGCTACGCCATCTCGGAAGCAGTGAGAATGGCGGTGGTCAGATCAGACTACGAGGAGGTCACAAAGGTTACGATCTTTTCCAACTCAACTACAGCGATAAAAAGAGTCCAGCACACAGAGCCGGGCCCAGGACAGAGAATCGCCATAAAGTCGATCGAATACAACAACAAACTCTTCACAATGGGCATCCAAGTGGTCTACAGGTGGGTGCCGTCCCATGAAGGGGTGAAGGGAAATGAAAAAGCAGATGAAGAAGCGAAAGCGGGAGCCCTGGAGCAAGGGAGAGTCAAAGCAATTGCCGAAAGATAGAAAGGAATTTCACTCGCAAGTATCCAGAGAAGGGTTACAGAAGCGAAGTGGACGGAGACCGAAGCATGGTGGAAAACGAAACTCAACAAGAAGGCTGTCTACAGAATGAATAAGAAGAGAAAAATAGCAGCAGAAGTGGGGGTCGCGAGAAAGTCGATTGCATCAAGGTATCTGCAATTAAAAGTGGGTCATGGACTCACGGCGGTTTACTTAGAAAGAATCAAAAAGAAAGAGAACCAAGAGTGCTGGTGGTGCCGGCACAAAAAGCAGACGAGAGACCACCTCTTCAAGTGGTGCAGCAAATGGAAGAGACAGCAGGACGTCCTTTGGGAAAAATTGAAAGTGAAGTGCAAGTGGAAAGAGGGGAGGACGAAGGTGCCAATGTCTCAGGTGTTTGATACAAACGAAGCCGTCAGGCCAGTGTTAGAGTTTCTAGCTGACACAGATGTGGGAAGAGTAACGGGGGTGAAGGAAGGGGACGATGCAGAGGCAGAGGAGGGTGGAAGTAGTGATGAAGAATAGGGAGGAGGTGGGGAGAGGGGCAGAGGAGGGTGGAAAAGTTTGTATGTTAGCTCAGGCGGACTGGGAGGAAGGAGATCAGGGAGTACGACTTGGAAGCGGCTTTTTTGTCGTGGAAGTACTTAGGATTAGGTTATGTCATGGCCGCAAGCGGCCGAATACAATATGATTACAAACAAACAAAGCCTAGCTCTACAGCTCTACATGAGATAGCACTCGGCGTCTCTGGGTTAGGTGTGCTTTTCTTTCGTATTAGTAGCCTAAACGGAAACGACTTTCCCCATCAATGAGAATGCTTCGTGATGACCATGCATGAGGACATCGGTGTGTATATACATTAGAAATAGACAAGGTTTAGGTTTTAGACACGAAAATTTACTCCGCCGATGTTTGGCGAGCTTGCAAGAACTAGCACTAGCACCAAGGCGAGTTCAGCCAACTTTTATAACACATGTTCATTCTCGGCACAGCTTTGATTTCTGTTTTTCTAGGCCGTTGCAATTGTGGGTTGGCACCCGCCAAATTCATCTTCCGCTTCGGGTTGAACCGTAACCGTTTCGAGCGCTAGTACTCACTGCGCAGCCCCGAATTCAGGGGTTATAGTCGTTCCGATTGAACCGTCGGCTCTCAACCTCCGGTTCGTTTGTTTGCCCTATTACCTCTGCAGGCAAAAACCTAAGCTACTAGTTAAAATTTCCCTGGGACTGACTGCAAGGCTTTTATGTGGCTGGCTTTGCCTTGTCAGGCTCGCAGGATACACAGCAAAAAGAGAAAGTGGCCTTCCAAAGCACAAAACCCGTAACCGGCTGACTAATTAAGGCCACAAATTTTGCTCCTATGGCTGCATCTACAATTGATACGTGCTCAAGTGAACACGGTCCCTGAAAAATGATTTTCCATACTTCTTCAGATTCTCACAAAGTTGAGCCGAACTTGCGGCTGGCTCCTTCGAGCAGGTGTTGTTCGCAACTCGCCGAATTCTAGTCGAGTAAATTTTTGTGGTTTGAATTTCGCGTTCTCATCTGTTATACAGTAGGGATAACTAGACGCGTCACGCAATTTCATCTCCCGATCTCGGATTTGTGGTATCTTTAATACTTATCAAGCAGATGTGGAAAATGCTTGATTATCATCACTTTTTAGTGGATTGTAGGACTAAATTGAAAGCAGTAGAGTAAATATCGCAGGTATTATAACCCAAAGCAAGGAGATTAAATCTCGTTAGTTTACAACATTTTCTGTATACAGTCAGCACATTGTGATAGGTGCGAAACTTGTAGGCTTAATTGCGTAATCAATTGCAAGTTCTGAGATCGTGCTTAGTTTTCGCTCCACTAAGCTACTGTAAAATCAGACCATGAATCTGCCTTGGATGTCAGCCGGCCGAACCGGTGTCATTGCAACCGCGCTGAACGGCATTTAGGATGAGCTATGGTCTACTAAAACAACTATGTGCCTATGGCAGTGGATCTGACGGCAAGCATGGTGGATTGTGATTAGTGACAGTTTGTGTGGCCACGGAGTCTTTATGGTCGGGAAAAAAGAAACCCGCAGAAACACCTCACAGAGAATATATGTACGCGTCACTGGAGGTATTGCATTGCCCCTTGTCAATCTGCCTCAGGGTGCCGGGTTGGCCAATCAAATTGGCCAAGCACTTTGCTTGCATGATGTAACATGTGATATCGGGTGATGACCAAATGCGCAAACTCCACGTGTTTGCCGATCTGATCGCCGCAGTGTACTATCTAAAACGTTACTATCTCTGCCAGCACACATCACCGGCCAAACCTAAATCTCCACTGCCTGATCAATCATGCCGATCTACCGTCTCCAAACTTCATTCAAAGATTGGACACGATGTTTGCACACGTTAAGCTCACTCATGAGGCTGAGCAATAGTGTCTCACGCATAAACTCACCCTGCGGCATTGCGTCTTGCATTAGCATTTTGGTTGCACAGCCTCATCCGCTGTTTACATTAATCTTCGGGTAGCAGCTGGCAAAAGGTACGTCACCAGACAGTGAACATTGTTCATTTCAAAGTATATACTCAAGGAAAACCATGAAAATCTTGAACTTCGGCTGAAGAACCGTCATGAACATACATTACAAATCCACCAGTTGTTAGAATTGTAGATAATTGTTATCATTCATAGGCGCTTTCTATCTACGCCTTTATACATATACATGAAGCTACTCCTTTGTACGTATGTGCGCGCACCCATTCTCATGGCTTATGCTTATGATCTATCTTCAGCTTGTATGCCTTAGGCGATTTAGCTCCTCCTGATCTCTCATCTCATCGTGATCCTCCAATCTACTAATACGAGATTACGGTCATCTCTATTTTTAACACCAGTGGCTATGCAAGTGGCGAGTGACTAATTTTGTATGAGTCTACATCGTGACTCAGACCATTACCAATCACACTCCAGTCGATCCAGGCAGGTTTGCTGGCCATCTAGAAACTCGTAGGCCTTTCGGGCAAAATCCTGTGCCAACAATAAATACGATCACGAAACTGCATACACTATTGCGCCATCCTTCTAAACTCGACCGGTTGCACCCTTTCCAAATTCTGCACCAGTATCATCTTCGAATTATATCACCATGCTTTCAACACGAAACTCCGCAAATCTGGTGTCATATTCAGATGGAATGTTTACCCGCTACTCCGCTGCCCCAACGAATCTCACCCATGGCCACCCCCAAAACGACCTAATCGCATTTCTTTCTGTCGTCCAAAAATACAATGTCGGCTACCTCCCCATTACGTGGCAGCCAGCTCTGAACGATCTGGGCCAGGGTGGCTCTGCGACAATAAGCCAGTCTACATTCAACACCGACATGCCGCTTGCATTCAAGCGGTTTCATGACGACGATGGTTCAGACACGGACTTTTTACCGTTGATATCAGAAGTATTGATTTTGAGTCAACCCGCTATTCAGAATCACCCAAATATTATCAACCTCGAGGGGATTTGCTGGGAAATCAAGCACAGGACGGAGAAAGCTGTTCCTGTATTGGTTTTTGAGAAAGCAGGATGGGATCTACAACAGTTTATGAACGTGAGAGAGGGTAGGAACATGTCTATGGATGACCGGCTCAACCTCTGTGCCGATATTGGAAGTGCCATCAGCACTTTACATGCATATAGTATGTCATCCGATTAAATTTTACCTTCTGGAAGTCTAACAACGGCACAGATATAATTCATGGTGACATTAAGCCACAAAATGTGCTAATTTTCAAGGATGCTACCGGCAAAACCACAGTTAAGGTGGCCGACTTCGGATATTCTACACTTGCAGCGGAGGAAGCAGAAAATATTTGTCTGCCAAAATCAAGGCCATGGAATGCTCCTGAGCATCATTTTCGGGAGTTCACAACCCATGATGCTAAACAGACAGATGTATACTCTTTTGGTATGCTGTGTCTTTGGGTTGTGTCCGGGGGTATACCTATCTTGCAGAATAACACCGAATACACGTTTGATGCACCCACCGGGCCTAGCACAGCGCTTGAACAGCTCAAATATGATGATAAGTTGGAACAGATTGCTAATCAATTCATTGATTCCATACCACTGGCAAGTGCCGAACACAGGAATCGTCTGAGAGAATTTTTCAGCTTGGCGGTTCCGCTTAATACGGCCAAGAGGACATCTGATCTGAAACGATTAGTGGGTCTCCTCAGGCGAGAACAGTGAGTATCATCAAGATCGTAAAATTCAGGGCATACACTAAGGAGTTCAGAATTGAATTTGAGGCAGAGAGACCAATCAATGAAGCTAGCATCAGAGAACTCATAGCTTTCCTCAAGGAGTGCGGAATGGAAGCATTCAGTGCAAAATCACAGGATAGAAATAAAGATCTCTCGAGACATGCTGGTTTCATGGTAAGTATCAATTTATCTTCCAGTTCCAAACACCAAGCTGATACTATTTGTCAAGATTTCCGAAAACCTAGACGACCTTGTGGGAGCCGATTACCGTGTGCGAAAACAAATTAGAGAGAGTCTCGAAAAAAACTACCACAAGAACCAAAATCAATCTTTTGCCACCCACATCGCATTTCAACTAGCATTTTGTTACCGAATTGGATTCGGGGTCAAGTCAGATGACAACAAGTGTCATATGTGGCTAGAAAAAAGTAACAAGCAACTGAATGATCTGCAGGTTGAAAAAGAGGCGGTACGGCCGGCAAAGTGGAAGAATGGGAGGATGCGTGGACTCACTGGTCTTGTTCAGGTCAACCTTATTCACGAATACCGAACATATGGATTGGCAAAACTGGAGGAAGCCCGGAAAGAGTACAAAAGAGAGGTTAAGGATATGATACAAGAGTTTGGAGAGCTCCATTTCATACCATTGAGCTTGAACACAACAATCGCACACACATACTGGATCCAGGGGCAATGGAAGGAGACCGAGGAGCTGTTAGTGCAGGTCATGGAGATAGAAAAGAGGGTACTTGGCCAAGAGCATCCATCTACCTTGACCAGCATGGCCAACCTCGCATTGACATATAGGGACCAGGGGCGATGGAAGGAGGCTGAGGAGCTATTTGTGCAGGTCATGCAGACAGAAAAGAGGGTACTCGGCCAAGGGTATCCCTCTACCTTGACCCGCATGGGCAGCCTCGCATCGACATACAGGAACCAGGGGCGATGGAAGGAGGCGGAGGAGCTGGAGGAGCAGGTTATGGAGACGAGAAAGAGGGTACTCGGCCAAGAGCATCCAGATACCTTGACCAGCATGGACAACCTCGCATCGACATTTTTGAACCAGGGTCGATGGAAGGAGGCCGAGAAGCTGTTAGTGCAGGCCATGGAAATGAGAAAGAGGGTACTCGGCCAAGAGCATCCAGATACCTTGACCAGCATGGCCAACCTCGCATTGACATACAGGAACCAGGGGCGATGGAAGGAGGCCGAGGTGCTGTTTGTGCAGGTCATGCAGAAAGAAAAGAGGGTACTCGGCCAAGAGCATCCAGATACCTTGATCAGCATGGCCAACCTCGCATCAACATTTTTGAAGCAGGGGCGACGAAAGAAGGCCGAGGAGCTGTTAGTGCAGGTCATGGAGATAGAAAAGAGAGTACTTAGCCAAGAGCATCCAGATACCTTGACCAGCATGGCCAACCTCGCATCGATATACAGGAGCCAGGGGCGATGGAAGGAGGCCGAGGAGCTGGAGGTGCAGGTCATGGAGACGAGAAAGAGGGTACTCGGCCAAGAGCATCCAGATACCTTGACCAGCATGGCCAGCCTTGCATCGACATACAGGAACCAGGGGCGATGGAAGGAGGCCGAGGAGCTGGAGGTGAAGGTCATGGAGACGTCCAAGAGGGTACTCGGCCAAGAGCATCCAGATACCTTGACCAGCATGGCCATCCTCGCATCGACATACACGAACCAGGGGCGATGGAATGAGGCCGAGGCGCTGTTAGTGCAGGTCATGGAAACGAGAAAGAGGGTATTCGGACAAGAGCATCCCTCTATCATGACCAGCATTGGCAACCTCGCATCGATATACAGGAACCAGGGGCGATGGAAGGAGGCGGAGGAGCTAGACGAGCAGGCTATGGAGACGTTCAAGAGGGTACTCGGCCAAGAGCATCCAGATACTCTGACCAGCATGAATAACCTCGCATCAACATTTTCGAACCAGGGTCGATGGAAGGAGGCCGAGGAGCTGTTAGGGCAGGTCATGGAGACGAGAAAGAAGGTACTCGGCCAAGAGCATCCAGATACCTTGACCAGCATGGGCAACCTCGCATCGACATACAGGAACCAGGGGCGATGGAAGGAGGCCGAGGAGCTGGAGGTGCAGGTCATGGAGACGTTCCAGAGGGTACTTGGCCAAGAGCATCCAGATACCTTGACCAGCATGAATAACCTTGCATCAACATACAGCAATCAAGAGCGGTGGACAGAAGCTGAAACACTTCTAATTCAAGTTACTAATAAACGTCGGATGACATATGGCGAGGATCACCCCGACACCGTACATGCAAATGCTAATTTGGCTACATTACGGAAGAACCGTAAGGCATCACAGCGCTTGTCAGATCAGTACAGTTCAGAGTATGGGCTACACGAGGCACTGGAAGGGCATTCGTTTCAATTTTGGGATATGCTGCTGCAATCTGCCCTCGCTATGCCTTTAGAGAACGACAACACCGGCGAGGAAAGATTATGCAGTTCGCCTCGGATATTGCAGAAGAGCGGCGACGATGACGATTTTGGGACAGATGAAGAAAAACTCCACCTTGCGCTTGCTATGTCCCTCGAGATGTACGAGGACGGTGATACCGACGAAGAAAGGCTTCAACGTGCGTTAGATATGTCACTAGAAGCGGACGAGGATAATGACTCGGGGACGGATGGGCAAAATGAGGCGGATGAGGACAATGAGACAGAAGAGGAACAACTTCAGCGTGCACTAACAATGTCGATGGAGGCGGATGACTAAGAGAAAATTCAAAAGAAAATGGTTACCTGATGGAACGAGTAGGCTGACCCCGGCCATAATTGGTATTATTGATTAGTTGCTAAGCTATGTGCTTAGATTACGAGTCGCCTATAACGAAGCGGTTCAAGGGTTAAGAAAAATAAATGGTAGAAAAGCGGAGAGGGCTAGAGATTGGTGAGCTTTGTCCGAGAACTTGAATTGGGATTTGTTGTTACAAGGTTGAATGGGCTTGAGAAGAGGCCTAGCATGTGAGAGGAAGGATACAAAGCAATGTTCCGGCGGTACGTCGGTTAGTTGTAATGTTAGTGTACACAGATAGACTCTCTAGTTAGAGGAGAAATATATGCGGTATTCGTGTGGTTATCGTTGATGGTGAGTACATGGCGAAGCAATCAATGAAAATTGGGATCTCGTGAGTACTGTTCTAGTCCAGTCACGGAGGATGTCCCTCCGCGGAGAGACCGGTCCATTCACGGAGTCCCACCCTCAGTGACTGGACTGGTTCATTCGCGGAGTGTACCCCTGCACCCCACCTCCGTGACTGGACTGGTTCATTCGCGGAGCATAAATACAAAGTGCTAATTACACTCATCGTCGTGGTGCAACTACAATCACACTGTGCTCCATATCCAGCTCTTCTTTCTCGTTCTCGTTGCCCTCTTCCTCTACATCTTCCTCTTCCTCCTCCTCCTCCTCCTCGTCCACATCCTTGTACTCCTCGAGACACTCTCCCTCCTCAATATCCAGTTCTGTCAAATCACTTTCGTGGTTTTCCTTTGCGACATCGCAAAACCCTACGAGTCGCTTTCAGGCTCTTTCAGGCTTTCACCGGCGCGAAAGCAAATCCAGAAGGTGTCAGACGGGAGCGAACTTTGAAAGTACGACAAACTTTGAGGCTTTCCGGCGGCTTTCACTGTGTATTTTCTTTCGTGCAGATACACTTTCATGCTTTCTTGCAGATGAGGCTGCAGCAGTATACTCAAGGTTATCCGGCACGGTAAACTCAAAGTTCGGCCGCCAACAAAGAGGTCAGAAGCTCTGGTCTGTGAGCGAAGCTCAAGTTCTGGCTCGCATCCGAAGCTCAAGCTTTGGCCAGTGGTGCAGCTCCGGCCAATGTGGAAGTTCTAGCCAGCCTCCTAGTATGCGGACTTAACTCAACGTTTGAGCTTAACTTGGAGTCCTAGTGCGGTGGTATTACTGACTATCGTAGGGCTATCAGTGTCACCACCATGTTCATGAAGATCTAGTAGACTGTCGACTATCACTATATGCTCATGTTCGCACTCAACACTTGCATTCACGCTCGCACTCTGTCACACCGGGGGTGTCACTCCAGGTTTACCCGGTCAAAGTAGTATCCGTACTTAATTCGGGACTGCTTCGAAGGTAGGTTGGGAGCTTCACTCGGGATGTGGAAATTCTGAACGAAAAGAATAGGCTTTTCCAATGCGTATATTGTTAAGGCTTGTTCTCCTCGCTGAGAAGGTTGATGCCTTTTCTACCCTCGAAGAAACCCAAGGTCTTTATACCTTCGTCTTCGCTCTAACAAGATACTTCTTCTATCTATGCTTTTCTCTAGAGCTTCCGTACCACACCACCTTCGGCCCAATGACCTTTCCTTCGCAACTACCGCAGGCCTTCATCTCCCGATCCTTGTATCGTCTTTACCGTCATTAGATTATATTTGGATTAATGGTATCCTTTATGACATTAGCCCCGCGGCTTCTGCCTCCGGACCATTGGTATCCATTCTTTCTAGTGACCTCCAGGCGAATAAGCTTCGTTCGATTGAGAGTAGCTTCGCTGTTTCGGAGCGGCGCATTTTCTAGCTTCGGTAGAGAGTAGCTTCGCTGTTCGGAGCGGTGCATTCTCTAGCTTCGTTGTTCGGAGCGGTGCGTTCTCTAGCTTCGTTCGGTAGAGAGTAGCTTCGCTCTGCTCTCCGAGACGAGCGATAGCCGCTGACCTCTTAATCGGGCATGTCGCGAGTGATCGTGTGTGTCCCCGCTCCGAGGGTATTATGTTAGGTATAACACACTCATACCCGGCCAATTATCTTGAAAATCAAACTGCGGATTCCGCTGGCAAATCTGATTCGGAGAGCTACTCTCCCCATGAGTCCAAGTATCACCATTAACCCAGTACCGTTGACTTAAATCATCAACACCATGGTCATTGGACATCGTGAGATTCTCAAACTGAGACTGCAGGTGTGGGTGCCAGAGTTCGTGGCGGAGTTAGTCGCGGGAATAAACTTCGTCTAAAAGTCGATCGACATCATGATTTGTGAATAACTAAGAACTGTAAATCCACTAAGTCAGTTGATTCTCAAGAACTCTCTTTTTCTGCCGTGTAACCTTATACTAGGTTGAAGATGCCTTTCATTCATGGCCCGGGGAATCCTCTCGATACTCGCAGAGTGGTGAAGGTCGCTGCCGGAGGGTGCAAAAGACTAGCTGCATCCAATGATTCCACCAGTCCGGACGGACCCGGTCTGGGGTAGGGCTCAGTCCGGTCCGGTCCAACCGGATGGTCGGACTGGACCGGGCCCCAGACTGGCAGTCTTGGACTGGACGGGCTTGGTCTAGACCGGTCCAAACAGGGTAGTATTTATCAATTTCAAAGTAGATCGAAAAACTAAAGAAGTGAGACAGTAATCCATGAAATCCTAACCCAGACACAACGTCATTTCATCACAACCGCCCACTGATAGCAATCACCACCACAAGAAACCCAACCATACCAAACAAAACTCATAGATGTACATAACAGTGAATTCAACAGTACCATCCGTCCGGGAACTACTCCGGACGGGACGGGATGGTGTCACAGTGTTCCCGACAGGCCCGGCCGGCCTGCAGTCAGGCCCGTGGCACGCAGGCCGGGCCAGATGAGGCCTCGGGATTTTAGAAACTGCGTAGGCCAGGCCGACGATTTGAAAGCCGGCAGTAAAACTATGGGTGACTGGGTGAACTGTGGGCTTTTAGTGGTAGCACGTGACCGGATAAGCGAGCCAATCACTTTGCTGGACTTGGACGTAAGCAAATTGTTTGGTCGAGGGGCCCGGCTGATATTGCCACCGAACGAGTGTAGCGGTAATCTTAGCTTGGAACAAGAGGGTCTGATTGCTGGTGTGCATACTAAATTCAATGAGATGGAGCGTATATTGGATGAATTGCATTAGGAATCGATGGCAAAGGAGAAGTAGACCCACGAGAATGTACTAATAGATATATATATTTGAAATTTTACCCCCGGCCTACAGTTACCTGTAGTCTAACTGCGGGCTTTTCGGCCCATGGTTTACCCAGGCGCCTGCAGTTTCCACCTGCTGAAAGCCTGCTAGGTGTGGGCCGCACACATGGCCCGGCCCACCAGGCCGGCGATGTGTGGGCCCGGCCAGGCTTACCCCTGAAACTGGCCCGCCTGGCCCATCAGGATCACTGTGGTGTCATGCCGTCCGTCCGAGCATAGGACGGAAACAGTGTCCTCTTTTTGAGGAAGGATGGGGACAGACGGAAAGAACGGCTAGGGACGGAGCAGTGCTCTCTGGTGGTCATCCACCGATATCCATGGATCTTAGTGTATATAACAAAACTTAAATTTAAAACGGAATGATTACTCTGACCGTGAATCCGTGATGCAAGATCCGTGAGTATCTGTACCATGCGTATCATGTCAGACTTCGTTGCTCCAAAGATTAAGCCCTGCTACACCCACAATGTCACGTGTAAAGATATACAGTAACCGTCCGATGGCAGTGGATGACAGCCGATATTCCGTCCGTCTTGAGTAAGGACAAGACGGACGACCTTGACGCCGTCCCGTCCGTCTGGCTTTAATGTTGGACGGGACGGTTGAGCACACTGGTGCATACTGGCATGATACCGTAAAAATTGCAGAATAGTTACATGTTTTCCAAATTCATACCTTCGTGCTATATATACAGTTTGAATCTGAGGGTCCTGTGGAGATGAGATAGTGAAATTCTGAATGGCAAGTGGTGAGTATTGGAGAGTGGTGACGGGCGGATGGCAATTGAGTGAGCAATCATTTATGAGTCTATTCGGTAACTCAGTATATCAGAGTGGTATATAGTGAGTGGCGAGTGGCGAGTGGCGAGTGGCGAGTGGTAAGGGATTTGTAGTGGACGGCAAGTGGGGGATGGCAAGTGAGCAATCGTTCATGAGTCTATTCAGTGACTCCGTATATCAGAGTGGTGAGTGGTGAGTGGCAAGGGCGAGTAGTGAGGGGTGAGATGTGCATGGCGACTTGCGAATGACAAGTGAGCAATCATTTATGAGTCTATTTGTTGACTCAGTATATCAGTAACTCCCAGCATATTCGGGCCGATTCGGCCCGAGTGGACCGATCCAAAGCAGTCCAGGCCAGTTCAGTCCAGGTCCAGAAAAATTGGGGATTGGTCCGATCCCGGTCCAAAAATTACTCGGACTGGATTGGACTGGACTTGGACGGACCCGGTCCGGACTGGTCCATTGCTGGACTGGTGGAATCATTGGCTGCATCACTGCAAAGGACCGCTTCAAAAGACCAGCAGCGTCCCTTCGATAAACCAGCTGTATCTAGTGCGAAAGAGGCTCTGCAGCGAAAGAGCCACTGCAGCGAAAGGGCTACCGCAGCGAAAGACGCAAAAAGAAGTGAAAATCTCTAAGCTTGAAACGGCGCAAAAGAGCATTCGCAGCGAAAGTGTGTGGAAAGCAGCCGAATGCCTGAAAGTACGTGTCAAAGTACCGTCAAGTTTAGCGATGAGGGCTGAATGCAATTGCATTGATTAAATTCAGCTGGATATGGGCAGCTGAGTGCGCATACATGCGTGACCATATATGCGTGCAGAGCATTCACCAAGTGTAAACTCGGTGAATGGACCAGTCCATTCACGGAGGCGGAGTACCTAGTCAGTTCACGGAGGTCCACCTTCCGTGAACGAACCGTCCGTGAACTGACTAGTTCGTTCGTGGAGTCAACGAAAAATTATAACTAGTGGGCTCCCTCTTCCCTCCGACATGCGCTTTTACATTTACAGTCATATACAAACAATTGCAGAACAAAAATGGACACAGAAAGGAAAAACCGAAACGAAATAGTAAACTAATCATAAATAAGGTTGCAGCCTCGGAGGAGTGGAGGCCACTGCTGTGGCCGCCACTCTGCCTGGACTCTCCCGTTCTATGCCAGACGCCCTTTACTGGGTGCAGAGTCGAAAACACAGAACTTAAAGAAACGCAATATAGGCATGGTGCGGGTGGGTGGTTGATGCTGAAGGTGCTGCTGGCCCAACCTCTGCCTCTCCACCTCTCCTATATACTCCTCTCCTCATTCCTGACTTCCTCACGCTCTATATCCATCCCAAACTCAAACTTAAGCTCAAGCTCAAGCTCGGGCTCTAGCCTTTATCAAACTCAAACTCAGGGTTTACCTTCGGCCGCCGCCAGCCATCCGTCAGGCCCCGCCCACCAATTCGCCAAGCTGAACCATATACTCTATACATCATCGTGATCCCTACAATCGGATGCGTCTTGGACATCCTGACGCAACTACAATTACACTCTGCTCCATGTCATCATTTGAAACCGGCTCATCTTCCTCATTTCTCTCCTCATTGCCCTCCTCCTCTTCCTCTTCCTCTTCCTCCCCGGTGACCTCTTCCTCCACCTGAACCTCCTCATCCTCAGTATCCAGTTCTGCAAAATCACTGCTATCATTGGCAGTATCCTCCGCAGATGTGGGATCAGTATGCGCGCAAGCATCTCCTTGTGTATTCGCTCGACGGCGTTTTTGATTGGGACTTGGCTCCGGTGGAGCTGATCTTGTATTTCGTTCGAGATTGAAAGTACCTGATGGCGCAGCAGAAGCTCCAGTATTTATGCACTGCGCACCACCATCTCGGCCATGGCAATGAAGTGTGCGCTCGGCTTTTGCATTGAAACACTTGCAATGAACAGTAGTGCAGTTGCCTTTACACCTTGAATGTACTCAGTTGCTCTGCGCTGAACGTAAGCGGTTGCACTGATTGAATTCAGCTGGATAGAGCTAGCTGAGTGTTTTTGTTTTGTTTTAATCATATTGCATTCGGCCGCTTGCGGCCATGGCACAATCTAAGTCCTTTTCCCCGATACATCTCCAATGTGAGCCTTGGGTGTCCCCTCAACCCTATTTGGATCCAAGTCGTATCCTCCTGATCTCCTTTCCCTCTTCCGCCGACGCAAAGTAATTACATTCTTCCACCCTCCTCTACCCTTCCTCATCCCCTCGCGACGTTCCTGAAACTCTTCCAACGTCTGTCTCCTTGCCAGCTGGGTGTACGTACATGCTAGTGCGTGCACATACAAGCGTTTAGAGCAGAGTATTTGAAAATTTTGATGGACTCCGTGAATGAACTAGTCAGTTCACGGAGGTGGGGTACTGACTCCGTGAACGGACGGTTCGTTCACGGAAGGTGAGCCTCCGTGAACTGACTAGGTACTCCGCGGAGGAACCGCCTCCGTGAATGGACTAGAATACAGGGGTACACTCCGCGAATGAACCAGTCCAGTCACTGAGGGTGGGACTCCGTGAATGGACCGGTCTCTCCGCGGAGGGACATCCTCCGTGACTGGACTAGAACATAGGTAAAGCAAAAGCAGTCAGATACTTGAGGGCACGAAGGCAGAAAAGACTCAAAAGAATGCCCTTCTTTCGATAATCCCTTTAATTGCATTCCATGCGATGTTGGCACTAATCTCAAGTATTCCTCTGTTGGATTCCAATCGAAGGTAATATGGACATAGTCGATCAGTATGCCATTCTTTTAGTCGATGTCCCATGGCTTCTACCAAATCGATCTTGCCTTTCCTAGTAATATATGAAATTTGAAAAGGTCCCTTCTATTTTAAATCACAGGGATGTTCAAAAGAATTGGCAATCTGGTAATTCTGTATAAGGACCAGATCTCCAACAGGATAAGTATGTTTGATGATCCCTTTTTCATAGGCCTTGGCACTCTACTGCCGATAATTGAGTACTCTGTTGATAGCTTCTTGTCTTATGCTGTTGTTGCGAATTTCTGTATGTTGGTGAAGCTGATTGTGTTTTTCTCGCTGTCGGTAACTCTTTCCAGAGCAATCAAGTCAAAGATTGGGGATCTGAGGTTGTACACAACCATGAGTACTGAAGGAGTTAAACTGAATGTGGGTAAATAGACCGTTTGTATGTATAAAAGTCTATGCTATTGGTGTTCAAGCCAATGACTCGCTAGAACTAACTACGCAAGCGACCCGCAGAGCCACACCTTAACATGATCAGAGCCATCCACATATATTACAACCTTCTCCAATCTTCGAGAAAACTCTCAAAGAAAAAAAACACCATGATTAAAAATAAACATGTCTCCGTGACGGCTCTCGACTAACCAAACGAAAAGACAAAAAAATGGGTTTCTAGTCTCGCTGCCATGACCCAGAAACAGGTAAATAAACAAAACTCCTTTTCCAAAAGAAAACCTGCTTCTCATGCCATCCATCGTAACTATCACTTTCCTCTTCACTTTTGGCCACCCGCCCATTCCCTTCCAATACTGCTTCACCATCTCCTTTGCTTTTACCATATTCTCTTCTGGCTCCCATGTGTTATCCTGTTTGTCCCAACCTTCCCATTTCACTGCGTTTTCTTAATTGGTTCCGTCAGAGTTTGGCCGGCGATTTGAGATTGATTCGACAATTTAACTAGTGCACGTACGGCTTGTGCATACCGATGGATGTGGTGGCCGCCAGCTGACCCTAGAATTGTTCGTGTGGTCAACATTGAGCCTGTTGACGTTAACAGTGTCATGGATAGCCATGTCGTTTGGAAGGTCTAGTTCAACGGCGTTTCCCCGTATCCGGAGGATCTTGTACGGGCCAATGAAAAGATGTACCAGTTTGCGGCGCGTAGGGTTGATGTTAGCGTATGTGATTGGCAGATCCTTGGTATCTAAAAATACCTTCACACTGGTGGTGATGGCGGGGTCGATTGGGCATCGTGACATATTAGCTTCAGCCATCTGCTTGTCTTGAGCATCACGGAGCTCACCATGGTGACACCGAAAATGTGCTGCAATCGTTAGACGAATTCGCGGCCTTGTAAGGATTTTGCCGAATCATTGGTCTGCGGCTGTTGAAGGTCTGTAATCAGGTCTAGCGGCAAAGGCGGCTCATAACCGAGATCGAGCTCAAAAGGCGTCTGCTTCGTCGAACGGTGCATGGAGGGATTGTAAGCATATTCTGCCAACCCAAGATAGTCGTCCCAATTGGCCTGATCGTGAGTAGCAAAGCCTCGCAAATAGTGTTAGCAACGGTTCCAAATTCCGGGTTCGGTTCCGGTTCCAGGTTGGGACCGAACCCGGACCCGTGGCAACGCGTTTTGCCGCACTAAAAACCCGGACCGCTGCATTTGGGCCGGTTCCAATACAAAAACCCGCTTCTTGAAAGTCCATATTTCTCACTAAAATTAAGTTTTCGAATTCTCATCGTATCGCGACATGATCTATACGTGAAATATGCAGTTTTATGATCTCTTTCATCTCTCGTTCTCCGATTTACGATCCAATCAATATTTGTTGAGTCGCTGTGGAAAACCGGCGATTGTGGCCTTATTTTCGGCTTTATTTCACAGCGACTCAATGAATATTGATCCGATTGCACAACGAAGAACGGGAGATGAAAGAGCGCATAAAATTGCATATTTCACATACAGATCATGTCACGATACGACGAGAACTCAAATGCTTAATTCCTGTGAAAGTTGAAGGAACCGCAAAATGGAACTGCGGTCCGGCCCTAAACCCGGGTTTGGAACCGGAAATTAGCTCCGGTTCGGGTTTAGTACGGTACTAGAACCGGAACCGGGGTCTCGGTTCCGGTTCCAACCCGGACCACGGCCGAGTAATCCGGAACTGCTGCTAACACTAGGAACGCATTAAGAAGAAGGAAAGCAAAGACTGCTGGTGGTGTGGACACTCGACGCAGACAGTAGACCACTTGTTCAAGTGGTGCAAAAAGTGGAAGCGACAGCAGGATACTCTGTGGGAGAAGTTGAAGAAGAAGTGAAAGATGAAAGAGAGAGGCATGTTGGCACAGGATTTTGCCCGAACGGCCTACGAGCTTCTAGATGGCCAGCGAAGCTGCTAGAATCGACTGGAGTGTGATTGCTAATGGTCTGAGTCACGATGTAGACTCATACATGATTAGTCACTCGCCACTTGCATAGCCACGGTTGATTTGTAATGTATGTTCACGATGGTTCTTCAACCGAGGTTCAGGATTTTCATGGTTTTCCTTGAGTATATAAAGCATAGGTTTCTCCCGTAGTTAGATCTTTAGACAATCACTTTTGTACAATAGTTAATCAACCCCTCTGTGTACTCGATTGCTCTCAACAGGTTATGAGCCCGGCGCTTCCTCGTTCAAGTTAAATCGACATCTGTTAGTTTTATAGAGTGTGAATCGTTCAAGAACCAGCGCCTTCCCTCCGAGGGAGCTTCTCAGGGACTGTCCTGAGAGGCTCCCCCCCTCCGAAAGCCTCGAGTACCGATCTCGAGCACAGAAAGCTTCGAGTACCGATCTCGAGCACCGAAAGCCTCGAGTGTCGACCTCGAGCACCGAAAGCCTCGAGTATCGACCTCGAGCACCTCCGTAGCTTGGAACATCGTGTAGACTACTCCGTGTGGACTACAGTGCAGCTTCCGGTCGACCTCTATTGAATCCAGAAGCTACCTAGATAGAGTGTGAATCGATCGGCAGAAAGTCTCGAGTACCGACCTCGAGCATCTCCGAAAGTCTCAAGCAGTGTATCGACTCCGTGACGATACTTGGGCTGACTCCGTGTTCCCTGCTTTGAGCACCGTGTCGACTCCGTGTTGACTACCTTTTAAGTCTTGAGCAGTGTATCGACTCCGTGACGATACTTGGGTTGACTCCGTGTTCCCTGCGTCAAGCATCGTTCTTGGGTTGACTCTGTGTTGACCACCTCCGAAAGTCTCAAGCAGTGTATCGACTCCGTGACGATACTTGGGCTGACTCCGTGTCCCCTGCTTCGAGCACCGTGTCGACTCTGTGTTGACCACCTCCGAAAGTCTCGAGCAGTGTATCGACTCCGTGGCGATACTTGGGCTGACTCCGTGTTCCCTGCGTCGAGCAACGTCTTTGGGTTGACTCCGTGTCCCCTACCCCTGGTGTCGACTCCGTGGCGACGACCAGTTTTTGAGTCGACTCCGTGTTGACTACCCCCGAAGTCTTGAGCAGTGTATCGACTCCGTGACGATACTTGGGTTGACTCCGTGTTCCCTGCGTCAAGCATCCGTCCTTTGGGTTGACTCCGTGTCCCCAATCGTCCTTGGTGGGTTGACTCCGTGTCCCCATCCGTCGTTGGGTTGACTCCGTGTCCCCTTCCACCTCTGGGTTGACTCCGTGTCCCCTGCCGCCGTTGGGTTGACTCCGTGTCCCTTGCAGCCTCGAATCGACTTGGTATTGATTGTTAGGGTCGACTCCGTGTCCCCTACAGTCTTTGGGTCGACAGTGTGACGACCATCTCTGTGCCGACTGTGCGACGGCTATCCTCCTGGTCAAACTGTATGATGACTACTTTAGTGTCGACTTTGTGTTGACTACCGCTCCTTGAATCGACGTCGGACTATGTGTCCACTATTTGTTTCTTTTAGATTACCTAGTGGGACTTGGGACTCGATCTCCATCTTGTGCTTGGATAATTATGGATTTGGATTTGAGATTGTGGTAGGATGAGAATGGAATTGGTGGATTTCAGATCATCTCTCTCATTTATTTTATTAGTTTCTGTTCTCTTTGATAAGTTTCTTTTGGGATTTCTTGTTGGCTGCCGAAGGCCTTTGGGCCAAAGAGGGAGTGTTGGCACAGGATTTTGCCCGAACGGCCTACGAGCTTCTAGATGGCCAGCGAAGCTGCTAGAATCGACTGGAGTGTGATTGCTAATGGTCTGAGTCACGATGTAGACTCATACATGATTAGTCACTCGCCACTTGCATAGCCACGGTTGATTTGTAATGTATGTTCACGATGGTTCTTCAACCGAGGTTCAGGATTTTCATGGTTTTCCTTGAGTATATAAAGCATAGATTTCTCCCGTAGTTAGATCTTTAGACAATCACTTTTGTACAATAGTTAATCAACCCCTCTGTGTACTCGATTGCTCTCAACAAGGCAGAGTACCGATGGCGCAAGTTTTTGATACAGAAGAAGCAGAAAAGGCGATGTTGGAGTTTTTGACGGACACAGACGTCGGGAGAATTACGGAGGAATAGGGAGGGGACGGGCAGGGTATGATTTGGCACGACAGATGTAGTGTCTGCAATATGGTTCAGCTTGACTGAGGGCTAGTGAAAGCGAATGAGCGGGCGGGGCCTTACGGATGGCTGGCGGCGGCTGAAGGTAAACCCTGAGTTTGAGTTTGAGCTAGAGCCCGAGCTTGAGCTTGAGCTTGAGCTTAAGTGTGAGTTTGGGTTGGGGCCAGAGCGGGAGGAAGTCAGGAGCAAGGACAGGAGTATATAGGAGGAGCGGAGTGGCAGAAGTTGGGCATGCAGCGCCTTCAGCATTAACCCACCCACTCGCACCATAGCATATATTCTGTTTTTTTTTGATTTCTTTGTTTTCGACGCTACATCCAGTAAAAGGCGTCCGGCCTAGAACGGGAGAGTCCAAGCGGAGTGGCGGCCACAGCGGTGGCCTCCACTCCTCCGAGGCGGCAACCTTGTTTATGCTTCGTTTACTATTTCGTTTCGGTTTTTCTTTCTGCGCCCGTTCTTGTTCTGCAATTGCATGTATATGACTGAATGTAAAAGCGCGTGTTGGAGGGAAGAGCGAGCCCATTTGTTCATCGATTTCACAATGCAATCGTTGTGTCTTTGGCACTTCGTTTGTAATGCCCTGGGCTCTGGGATATACACGTTGTATCTATGGCACAACAATTGTAGTGTCATCTGCAATTTCATCGATTTCGAAATGCAATCATTGTATTTTTGGCACGATAGATGTAGAGTATTCATTCTTGTTGTATCTTTGGTACGACAGATGTAGTGTATTCATTCTCATTGTATCTTTGGCGCGACATTTGTAGTGTCATCCGCAATTTCATCGATTTCGAAATGCAATCGTTGTATCGTTGGCACAACAGATGTAGTGTATTCATTCTCGTAGTATCTTTGGCACAACTGTTGTAGTGTCGTCTGCAATTTGATCGATTTCGACATGCGATCGTTGTATCTTTGGCACAACAAATGTAGTGTATTCATTCTCGTTGTATCTTTGGCACAACAGTTGTAGTGTCATCTGTGGCGGAGAAAGACTGTGGTGGCAGCGATAACTCATTTGAATAATATATGGATGAGAGTGGCACGACGTTGTCCAGATGACACTACATTGAAGCCGGTCGTTATCCGCATGAAACTACACCACACCAAAATCATGTACCCTAGGGAGCGTCCATTTAAAGTCTGAACCCTGGCGATGCAGAGCCTCAACAACCCTAGCCCAGCTCGATTCGACTACTTTCGTGATGATCTGAGTCGGCCATAGATATAGGGCTGCCATGAAGCTTAATAGGTTTACCAACACTGATTTCCCGGGATTGAATCCGATAATGCTCCAAATTGGCCAAAGCTTATTTCGCCACCGAAGGTTATCGTACTTCCAAAGGTTATTGTACTTCTGAAGGTTATCGTACTTTTGAAGGTTATTAGTCCTCTGGCACCGAATCTTATCTCGCCACCGAAACTTATCCTAGTCTCACCACCGAAGCTTATTCGAGTCTCACCATCGAAGCTTATCCGAGTCTCACCATCGAAGCTTATCCAAGCCTCACCACCGAAGCTTATCCAAGCCTCACCACCGAAGCTTATCCCACCTAATATCACGATGTTGAAGGCCATGGTGTTGAGGAATACAACTGATGGTACAACATCTACGGTTGTGATTCTAGCCTTGGGGAGAGCAGATCTCCGAGTCAGATTTACCAGCCGAATCTACAGCTCGGCTTCCATCAAAAATCGCCTGTATCAGTTCATGTGCAAGCGCAGGAGTTGTAGCTTCATGCAAAGCCGGTGGTGGTGGTGATAGTAATCGCGACGGTGATGGTGTGGATGATGGTGACAGTGGCACTTGAAGTCGAGCTCACACTTCGTAGTTCTGCTAAGTCCGCTAGCTACTGGCTGTCGTTGCTGGCTAGATGCTGTCCCTCTTCATCTGGCCAGAGCACCCAAGTTATTCGCTTGCTAGAGCTTCGTCCCTGCTCAGACTTCAGATGCTAGAGCGATCGGAGGCTAGAGCGGAGGCTAGCAAGAGCGGAGGCTAGCCAGATTGGAGGTTGGCCTAAGGTTCTGGTGAACCTTGAGTTTAATATGCCATCGCCGCAGCCTTGTCTGGGAAAGCGGGGAAGTTTGAACGATGCAAAAGAAAATCTGGTACGAAAGGAAAAATGCAGCGAAAGCCAACGGAAAGCCTGAAGGTTCGCCGCGCTTTCAAAGTTGGCCCCCGTCTGACACCTTCTGGTTTCGCTTCCGCGCCGGTTTTTTTTTATGTTTTATTCATACTGTATTCACTCTTACTAGAGTATGACAGAGTCTAAACACACCCCCGCCTCCGGGCGAGCCGGCTAGATGGCGGAGCTCCCACCCGCTACCCTTCGTCCCCGCTGACAAAAGAAAGAAAGATATGAGAAGTTGACCGCGTTCACAAAACAAAAGGAAAGAAAGAAAAGAGCGAAACCGCCACCCCCCGCCGAATGCAACATGATTCAACCAAAGCCACCCCCGCACTCCGCGCCTGCGCGCTTGAGCGGGAACTTCCCGACGTGCTTTCGCGCTGGTGAAAGCCGGAAAGAGCCTGAAAGCGACTCGTACGGTTTTGCGATGACATTCCTCGTCTACCGCCGGACGACAATTCCCCAGTTCAGATGAACCTGGAGAACCTTGTAGTTCGGCCGGCTTCTGAATTTGATGAGTGTTGAGAGCAATCGAGTACACAGAAGGGTTGATTAACTATTGTATAAAAGTGATTGTCTAAAGAACTAACTACGGGAGAAATCTATGGTTTATATACTTGTGCGTACGGTGCCATGAGATCATGCCGAGGCCCATTATGCCGAAGCCCATTATGCCGAGGCGTGGACGTCATGATGTCCTAGGCCCTCACGATGCCTTAAGCACAGCCATCAAGTGCCCGCATGGCTGCACTGTCTTGACTAGATGACGTCGGCCCTAGTAATACCGCCACCGGTGACAGCACCGAGTGATGGCGAATGATCCCGGGCTAAACTCCGAGTGGCGTCAGTCAACTACCGTCAACAATGAGATGCAGCTGACTGTTAAATAATACTAGCGCATACTTCTACTGTACTGGCCACCGTGGTCCGGACGTCAGCAGTCAGCATGGGGTGTCCGTCCGGATGATTTTTTGTGTCAGTCAGCGTCAGGTTTGGGTGTCCGAAACTCAAAAAGTGTCAGCACCATGACCGGTGATTGTACAAATATACAAAGACCGCTGCTACTAGAATAACTGCATGTCCTGAAGCCTCCAAATCCTCCCAGCAGGGCCGCCCTTGACCCCTCCAGTTCTTCCCGCACTCTTCAACCCCTGCCATGTATCCTCTGGATTGCCCCCACTACCAAAATTACAAGTATGTCCGAGTACACAAAAGCTGTCAGCAACTGCTGTCCGATACCAAAATTGCTGTCAGCACCAGGCCTTGTCCGGACCACGGTGGCCAGTACAGTACCTAACATTATATTCACTTTGCGACAACACCCACGTCATCACCACCAACTCAACTGCCATCGCTACCAATGAATTGTGTTTACAAAATCTTCTCCCTAAGGTACATTTGAGTGTAGTGGCAAAAACCTTACGGATGTAGTAGGATTTGTAGTGTCATTTGTCGCGACCTTTTGGATTACAGATGGCACTACAGGTATACTGCCAGTGTCATCCAGATATTATCTAAATCACATCATAACGTTGCTTTCTTGCCACGACAATTGCACAACTATATTGTCTCAACGACCTAACTTTATCCAGTGTTCGCAACCGTCCCGTCCGTCCGGGATTGCTCAGGACGGGGACTGACGGCAAGAAGCCGTCCGTCCGAGAGCAGGACGGAGACGGCGCCGTCATTTTGAGGCTGGACGGAGACGGACGGAAAGGACGGCCGTTGACGGAGAAGTCTTAGCGCACATAACAAAAATTATGCGGAAATCATTTCAATTACTATTCTGACCGTGATGCAAGATCTGTGAGCATCTGCTCCATTTATAATATATCTGACTCTTTTTCTCTAAAGATTAAGCTCTCTGCACTAAAGCTTGCGCACCATTATAATAGCCGTTAACTATGCGTCGACATTCCGGTGTGCAATGTAGAAGTACCAACCCTACCCCCATGTCATTACCGCAGGTACTTAGGTGTGCATAGCCCGTATTATGTTTAACAAGGATACCGCCCTGAATTTAACGTGCACTTGCCGCGTCACCATCAACGAAAGCTTCGGTAGAAACCCGTTCCATTCGCGGTTTCACAGTCACATCTTTACTGCATCACATGATATAGCTGCAAACCTTTTTGCGTAAAAAATACTACTAATGTGACTCGGTCACTACTCCCTCCAAACATACGTAATAACCCTATATATGCTCACCCAATACTTGACTTATTCACCAAATAATCATCGACTACTACCCGAACCATTATGCCCCCTACAGTATAACATCGGACAGTCCAAGTACGCATCGAAAATAATATAAGATGCAAAAAACAGTCACACCGGTCGCCTTCTGAAAGTCAACTGATATTCGTCACGGAATTTGATGCTGCATGCATGTTAGATATTTTGCTGGCAATCAGATCCGAAGAAACCCACCAAGAGGGATAGAATCCGGGTCAAGTCCAATAAAAGTAACCCTGCCTGACGCATGACCGAGTGCAAGAATATTGTGATGAACGGAGAGACACGTTTCTCGGTAATAAGGAGGAAGCCAAAGGATGTTTTCTGTTCCATAACGCACCCAATGCCCATTTAAACCTACTGAGTGGGAGCTTAAAGTAGACTGAGATCGACTCTCCCAGTGAGGGAGGTGTGTGAGCTCTAGTATTTGTTGAGGTGTCTCCAGATATAAACCGTTGCTGGAAAAACATAATGGATAATTGCGCCCTTCAGTAGAAAGTACCTGAATTGTCGCTTTTGTCTTAATATCCCAGAGCCTGACTGTATTATCAGATGCAGAGGCAAGGAACTGGCCATCCGGTGAAAATACCACTGCATTGACATAATCAAAGTGACCCTCAAGCGTGCCGCGCGAGGCTCCTGTCGATGGATCCCAGAGCCTGACTGTATTGTCCCAAGATGTAGAGGCAAGGAGCAGGCCATCCGGTGAAAATGCCACTGCATAGACATTAGAAGAGTGGCCCTCAAGCGTGCCGCGCGAGGCTCCTGTCGATGGATCCCAGAGCCTGACTGTATTGTCATCAGATGCAGAGGCAAGGAGCTGGCCAGCCGGTGAAAATGCCACTGTAACGACATCAGAAGAGTGACCCTCAAGCGTGCCGCGCGAGGCTCCTGTCGATGGATCCCAGAGCCTGACTGTATTGTCGCTAGATGCAGAGGCAAGGAGCTGGCCATCCGGTGAAAATGCCACTGAACAGACATAATCAGAGTGACCCTCAAGCGTGCCGCACGAGGCTCCTGTCGATGGATCCCAGAGCCTGACTGTATGGTCGCCAGATGCAGAGGCAAGGAGCTGGCCATCCGGGGAAAATGCCACTGCAACGACATCAGAAGAGTGACCCTCAAGCGTGCTGCGCGAGGCTCCTGTCGATGGATCCCAGAGCCTGACTGTATTGTCGCTAGATGCAGAGGCAAGGAGCTGGCCATCCGGTGAAAATGCCACTGCAAGACATCAGATGAGTGACCCTCAAGTGTGCCACGCGAGGCTCCTGTCGATGGATCCCAGAGCCTGACTGTATTGTCGCTAGATACGGAGGCGAGGAGCAGGCCATCCGGTGAAAATGCCACTGTATTGACATGATCAGAGTCACCATCAAGCGTGCCGCGCGAGGCTCCGGTCGATGGATCCCAGAGCCTGACTGTATTTTCGTAAGATGCAGAGGCAAGAGCTGGCCATCTGGTGAAAATGCCACTGCAATGACATGATAGAGTGACCCTCCAGCGTGCTGCGCGAGGCTCCTGTCGATGGATCCCAGAGCCTGACTGTATTGTCGCGAGATGCAGAGGCAAGGAGCTGGCCATCCGGTGAAAATGCCACTGCACAGACATGATCAGAGTGACCCTCAAGCGTGCCGCACGAGGCTCCTGTCGATGGATCCCAGAGCCTGACTGTATGGTCGCCAGATGCAGAGGCAAGGAGCTGGCCATCCGGTGAAAATGCCACTGTATTGACATAAGAGTGACCTCAAGCGTGCCGCGCGAGGCTCCTGTCGATGGATCCCAGAGCCTGACTGTATTGTCGTTAGATGCAGAGGCAAGGAGCAGACCATTCGGTGAAAATGCCACTGCAAGACATCAGAAGAGTGACCCTCAAGCGTGCCACGCGAGGCTCCTGTCGATGAATCCCAGAGCCTGACTGTATTGTCGCGAGATGCAGAGGCAAGGAGCTGGCCATCCGGTGAAAATGCCACGCAGACATAATCAGGAGTGACCCTCAAGCGTGCTGTGCGAGGCTCCTGTCGATGGATCCCAGAGCCTGACTGTATTGTCACAGATGCAGAGGCAAGGAGCAGGCCATCCGGTGAAAATGCACTGCATTGACCCAAGAAGAGTGACCCTCAAGTGACTGCAGGCAGGATTCCAGTCCTCTTGAACTGCTGGCATATGTGAATCCAAGGAGTTTGGTCCCAAAATTGTTGCTTATTGCACTCATCCTTGGGCTAAACACAAGAGCAGAGCAATATACCTGAAGAGTGCAGTTTCAATTATCGACCTGTTGTTGAGAATAAAGCGTTTTGCATCTGCACTATCATATTTAAATCATTTAAATCCGACCTAGGCTATATCAAATTAGTTTTTTAGATCAAAACATGATAGCGAGCTGCTTACAGTAAGAATAGCCTCCAATGACTTCACCATAAGTACGCCATCGGCACTTCCCCATGAGACTGAGCGCCTCAAGCCAATGGAGAAAGTGCGTCTTCAGAAATGTGTGAACTTGGTCGTTGTCACAGAGCTTGAAATTACTCCGCCGAAGATGGTTGACCCAATAGCGGCATGCATACTGAACATCTAGAGGAATACATTTCTGTACTTCGCTGGCTGCAATTTGTCGGTAAGAGTGCCTGGTAGTCGGAGATTGCACATATCCCTCTTTAGGTGTTTTGACATAAGCATGAGACAGCTTACAAGTAGATCACTGTGCGCCTGGCTCTCGTCAATGCTGAACTGGAGATCCGAGCATCTTTGCTGGTCGAGGAGAAAGTCGCGGAAAGAAGGGTGGAGCAACCGAACCGGAGACTCATCGTTCTCTGGGACATCCAGAACAGAATGCAGACAACGTAGTCTCATACTCACAGTCCTTAAGGGCAGATGCAGCAGCCTGTCCAGCATATCGCAGGAAGGGCGTCGAATAAGATGACGATGGATCCAACAATCAGTTTGAATTCGCGATTAGCTTTCTTGGGTTGCTTTATGTAATCTTTAAGAAAGATTGAGATTGAGAAGGTCAAAATTCTGGTGTACATCTCATCCAGCGCTCGCGTAGAGGACTGGCCAACATAATCGTCCTCGAGAATTAATGAAAGACTTTGATCTGGGTTGAATAGCGGATCCTCAATCAAACGACAGGCTGTCGAAGCGTAAATAAACAGTCCACTCGCTCTTTCGCAAAGATTCTTGATGATATTGTCTCCAGGCCATCCCTCGGAATATTATTCTCTCTCCTCGTATTTTCCAGCTTGATCGGAGGAAAATGATATATCATGCTGGATGATAGATGGGGAAATATTATGGAGAACAAAATCTTGGTGTGCAGCTCCAGGCATGGTATGGAAACCAAAGCGAATCGGGGTTTCTGGTCTGCTAGTTATAAATACGCGCAACCGAATAGCATTAAAGTTTTCAATTCGGCAAGAAGTCGAAGGATCAATTTGGTGTCATCATCGCCCTCACATTCGTCCAAGGCATCGACTACAAGAATAAAAACTTTCGACTGAAGTGATACTTCATTCAGATAATTGGTGAGCGGTTGAAAATGAGAAATTTCCATTGGTCTGCTAGACCTCTTTGAAAAATATCAGGGATCTCCTCAATGACTTTGTAGATGTAGGGTCTAATAGAAGGCAGCGTGTTTGTTAACTGGCAGCGAGACTAGTGAAGAATTGGCTGCATGACCCAGATCACCTCGACCCTTGGAGAAGAAAAAACTTCCTGCCAAGTTGTTTCTGATCGACCAAGTACGGGCTACGGTGCGAGCAATGGTAGACTTGCCAGCACCAGCGATACCGTTTAGCCAAAAAATGCAAGCACCGGTAGGATCTTTGCTCCACGTGATGATCTGCTGGAGGAGGTCGACTCGGGTGTCTGGAAGGCATTGAGACTCGTGTTCCCACAGTCTAGAATTGAAGGCCGCGCCATCCACACAATGTAGTTTGGACAGGTCTTGGTGCTGCTTAAAATCTACAAAAACAGTAAGTAGAGTAGATTAAATACTGAAAAGACACTGTACCGCAAAGCCACCAGAGACATCCTGCCGAAGCGTTCAATACCTCCCTCAACACGAATCATTAATTGGCTGTTAACATCTGATTAGTTTGACTATATATTAGGCTTGTAAATGTCGCTTAGCTTCTTACCTTTGATCTGCACTTAATGCCAAATTGATTGTCGTCTTACTTCTTTCGAGTGATGCAATACACTTATTTATATCTCGGTCTTGAATGGCCACTTTAAGGCACGTATTCCAAATCGCTTCATAACCCGTTGTCTATTTCCTGGATCTAGTTGTGTTTTAAGATTCGTGAGCTCTGATGAGCATTGTGAAATGGTCATGGTGAGATCTCTGAGTGCGGGAAACTTCGCCGCATCTGGCCGTTGGTTAAATCATTACTCTGTTTAGGACATCGCAAAGAGCCGTAATCTCGCTGCTAAGACGGTCGATGTCGTCTTTAGCGTCCTTGGCGTCCTTGATATACTTTCACAAAGGGTAAGTACTTCCTTAGAGATTTGAACGACGGCGATAACGCTCGCTGCGCCACTGAGCGGGTCCATCAAATTCGCGAAAGTGATTGAGGCAGTAGGGGTGGAGCACACTGTACTGAGTAGAATTGGTATACGGCTGCGCAGAACTTCGGGTGTGGTAGTGCAGGGAGTCGTAATGAGTGCCAAAGTTTTGTGCGCCGAGATAAGTTTTTTATTCCAGTTACGCTACCTTTAAAACGGTGGTTACCCCGCTTTTGGCTAAGCTTGTCTTTCATCGTTTGAAGTAGTATGTGCTTTCAGTTGCAGTGGTGCGTGCCACGGTAAGGTGTGGTGTGTGCTGCGGTGCGGGGTAAGGTGCGGCGCAACTAGATTTTCTCACTAGCTACGGAGACATCGCGTTGCGATTGACAAATCCTGCTGGTCCCGCAACCGATATAAGTGGGGGCACCAGAGTGGGGCAATCAAAGTCTGAAATACAATTTGTTCCCCTTCGGCGCCCGTGTGACACCTTTCTAGTGCCATCCTGTCGTCTGACGTAGATAAGGAATTGGAAGTTGGCAACCGCCGGAAACGCCCCAATTAAGCCCATTAATCTACCCCGATCGTAAAGTATTCTACGCACCAATTTTTCTTTTGCGTCCGATTTGCAATGTGTCCATATCTAGCAAACAGTTGTCAAAAATGCGCGATTTTCAGCCAATCTGTGGTGATTAATTGGTGGGCAATGCGAACTTCTTTGCAGTACTGTGATGCATGAGGAGCTTTTCTGATGTTACTTTCCAGCGCTGCCTTCCCAGTCGATGCCGTTTTGATGTAAATCAAAGAATATTACGCCGCGCTTAATGTCCATATATTATAGAGCTAGAAGTTCAGGATCAGTGTCAGCAGGAGAGCTTTAAGGTAGGAGCAAGAAGCAACGGGTACGGAATCCAACGAGTCTGAGAAGATAAATAAGTTCGTCAGTTGTTTGAACACACCAAACATCACCTGGTTCCCGATGGTCAATTAATTATGCTGCATTTCAGTCCCCGATCTTGCCGACAGAGGTGCTGCAGCATGCAACTTGAATTTAACATTATTGATTGGTAACGTATGCTGATGATGTGTCCTGGCCTACTATTTAACATTTGTGTTGTGTACGGACGTTGGGAAGTTCCCGCCTACGTGAGGCATGGAGGTGGTGTCTATCTTTAGCTTTTCTTTTGTTGTGGGATTTTTTTTTTTCTTTTTTTTTGTTAGGAGTGGTCAGTCATTTACATTACATTTCTTTTGTCAGCGGGGATGAAGGGTAGTAGGTGGGAGCTCCGCCATCTAACCGGCTCGCCCGGAGGCGGGGGTGATAAGGGTCCTGTCATACTCTAGCTAGAGTAAATACAGTGTTCTAGTCAGTTCGTGGAGTTTGTTGCTCCGTGGAGTGACTGGTCAGTTCATGGAGTCCCACCATCCACGAATGAACCAGTCAGATCACGGATCCATGAACTGACCAGTGCTAATTATGCTCAACCAAAATTAACAGTTACTCCAATCGCAAAGTTATGTATACATGAAATATTTATAATCCATCGCTCTTTCAACTCCCGGTCCCCAATTTACCATATCTCTAATACTGATAGAATGGTAGTGGAAAAACATCAATTTTCGGCGGTTTTAAGGTATGTTTTTAAAGCCGCTCTATCAATTTTAAAGATATTGTAACTCAAAGACCGGGAATTGAAAGAGCAATGTATTTTGCATGTTACATATATATATCTCTTTGTGATTGGACAAATATTCGCAGACTTAATTAGACCGACATTATGTCAATTTTGTCTGTCCAGCCATGGCTCCATGAAGTGACTGGTCAGTTCATGGAGCCCAGTTACTCCATGGGTTGACCGGTCACTCCATGGAGCAACATCCTCCACGAACTGACTAGAACATACAGTATGAATAAACAACAATAACAACATTTGTGTTGTCGCTGCATTTAGCCTATGAATATTTGTGTTAGTCATGCAGCCTATCAATTGTGCTGAGGTCAAGATGCACGCTTTAGCACTGCAGGCCAAGAAGAGTTGGGAATGGCTTCGTCAAATTTAACCAGGAAGCGACTAGGTGGCTGGGAGTTTGGATAGACGCCCACTTGACGTTCAAGGAGCATTACAATCGATGCATGAAGAAAGCTAGGGCTGCAGAAGCACGTCGCCGATCGCTCACACGAACGTATGAAGTCGTGCCAGCATGGGTGAGGGCCGTCCAGAGAGCCTGTGTCCAGGCCGTCGCGCTATATGGAAGCAAGCTCTGGTGGGATCCGAAGGAAGGAAACCGGCGAGACAACCTCCAGCTCCTCCTGAATCGACAAGCCAGGTCCACACTGGGCGCGCTGCCTGCAACTCCAAGAGGTGCGCTTATGAGGGACTGAAGGCTCACACCACCACGGAGAAGGAGGAGATGCTGAGGCGGGAGTCTTTCCCTCAAAACAACGACGACCAATACTACGAGCTACCTCCGGCAGGAAGTGCGCATAAGCGAGTAACCGAAAGTGAGCCCTGCACTCGCAATCAATTAAGAAAGCACCAGGTCAAGACAAGTTGACATTCGGAGCCATTCGCATGCTCTGGAATGTTGAACCGACTCTCGGTGAAGCGATTGATTATCTAGGTCTAAGATGACACGTAGCTAAATACACTTGAGATCGCCAGCCCTAACCCTAGGCACGTGATGACATACTCTAAGAACCGTTCCAACATGGAAGTGGGACAAAGAGAGGATCGTAAGCCTGGCGAAGGGGGCTATTCGCACAGGACAACATCCAGTGGTCTGGAAGCGGGTCAGTGGAGTTGTCATTTGCAAGCCCGGCAAAGACGACTATACGAAGCTGAGAGCGTACAGCACCCTCTCGCTGCTCAGCTGCATGGGAAAAGTTGTTGAAAAAGTAGTCGCGGAGCTGTTGTCACAAGATGCCGTGAGGAAAAGGCTATTGAATGATGGACAGTTCAGCAGCAGAAAGAGGCAGTCAGCCATCAATGCAGCGGCCATCATGATTGACAGAGCGCATGAGGCCTGGTTACAAGGCAATATAGTGGGTGCACTTCTCATGGACATCAAAGCGGCCTTCCCGAGCCTGGCCAAATGGAGGCTGATCCATGCAATGAAGGGGATGCGCATGGACGGAGACCTCGTACGATGGACACACAATTTTCGGGAGCCTCTCAGGACAGACCCTGGTAACTGTTCCACGGCAACTACGGACTGTTCCCGGCGATTAATTTAGTAGAGGAAGCGCGCAGGGTTTTAGGAAAATGTTAGAAACTTTCTGCAGACCTTCGTAAACATAGGTGTCCGTCATCCAGTGAACCGAAGCGGTCAGATCGGTCAGATTCATGGCTCGACCGGGCCGATCTGTGCCAAGGGCGGCTTTTTCAGCAGTCATCTAGCCCGTTTATCAATTGATAGATATCTACAGCAATTTATCTAGCCGGACTATAGATATCTACAGATCCCCAACCAGTTTTCAATGTTTCCACTCTCTAAGATCCATAAAACCCACCACTAAAACTTCTATCGGCAGGATATTTAGCTGTATATATACTACCTGCAAATCTATCTTTAGTCTCTCCCAGCACTAGATAACTACGGATATCTATGAATATCTTCTCTAAGCGCCAATCATCTTCAGATATCTTCCTTAGCGTAGATATTCACAGATTCTAAAGATATGCTAGATATCTACAGGTTAGTTGAATAGGCTAGATATCTACCACATGAAACCGGGCCGATCTATGCCAAGGGCGGCTTTCGAAACAGTGGCCGCATCTGACCGGTCTGCGAATCTACAGATTACCGGGCGGTCGATCTGACCGCTTCGGAACACTGCCGTCATCGCAGCTTATTGGTTTGATTGGTAGGTACTATCATGCTTGGTCGCAGTTTGGCAGGTGTTTTACAGCATGTGCCTAACTGCGGTCTGGCGGTCATCGGGATTCCGATACTGAAAACCTGCTTCCATCCATCATTTAAGCCGAATTTGCTCTGAATAGTTCTTAAATTGTCACTTATTCCTCTTACACCATCTATAGTAAATATTTGATTATTTTTGTTATGCATCAGCATTATAAGGCGCTTCGTTTACTAAATTAACCGCCGGGAACAGTTCGAAATTGCCGGGGAACAGTTACCATGGACTGTCCTGAGAGGCTCCCCTCTTTGCTCTTCTTTCTATACCTTAGACCATACACACGGTTCTCCCTATCACAGTAACAACCTGTATTGCATATATGCATCGTGTATGAGATCTTGTATGAGAGCATTACTTGTATCAGAATATGAAATGTATGAGGATACAAGGATATGCATATGGTAATGGTGCACAAGCACGTGAGTTCTAGATTGTATATCGGGCTGTATATAGACCATAGATCTCCATAGATTTAGATATCACAATCAACATCTACTTGTACACACATATAAAGTAACAACCTGTCATATAAGATAGGAATCATAACAATCGCCCACAACATTGATAAGCAACGAATGTAGTCATTGATATAGGTTTCTACAAACTTTGACAACCAACAGAATCGAGGCACTCGGTCGACAGGTGCAATGGTGTAAAGGCAAGGAAGCCCAAATATGGCGTTCGAAATGACTAGGCACCGACATTAGTGACTGGTGTACCTCATGGCCTCGACCGGATAGCTCTTGCATACTTCAGTGTGGATTTTACTAAGTAGCTACACTAGTGTACTGCAAACAGCACCAGCGGATTAACGCACGATAACACACCATAGAAACTAATCATATCACACTTTCCAAACGAATAACTTATCTTAACACATGCTTCTATTAATTCCTTATCCTTTAAATTATATACTCATACCGACTACCGCGACCTCCCCAAAAACCACACCGTCTTTCAAAGCTTCAAACTTCATAGGCTATGCCATAAGTCAGGAGGCTAACAACAATAAGCAAGACGCAGTTACCTCATCAAAAAGTGTCACTCTAAGGGTATATTTCAGCTCATAACAGCTCTCTCCATGAACATTAGTTGTTTTATTAAACTTAGACCGTGGGATACACGATAGATCTGCATAGAAAGTGCATATTTTATAAATGGCTAACATATACTTAGCGACTGCCCAGATAGGTGGTGGTCTGTCGTACATACCTCCTGGTGTCTCCCACATGAAATCTGGTGGGTCCGAAAGATCACAGGCATATATATCGGTATGAATCCGGAAGTTGCTCGGTTCAGTGTGGTGCGGAACGGTTGAGAGACCTCTATCAACGCGGGTTCCATTTCGCTCACAACCTTACCCTGCGCAATCATTAGTTCAATATTTCCTTGGTTGAGCTGGTCGTTAACCTTTACAATGAACCAGTTCATGTGCCCGCTAATCCTCCATATATCAGTTTCCGAGTCCCACAGCACATGATTGTTTATAGCGCAGTAGTCGCTCCGCCAGGGGTTTTGTTCGGGATTCCAATCCTGTGGTCGCGCAATAGATGATTGCGTACCAATGTTGTGTCGCACTCGACGAACCTTTTTGATTGAACCATCTAAGCCCCGAAGAACTGCCCCGCGAGCTTATTGATAGATCTGAAAGTAAGTTAAGGTAACGCCAAATAGGTTAGGATATGTACCGCAGCAGTTCGGCTGTATATTTTGCCGCGGTTGTTAGTGCTGTTTCATAGTGAAGATCAAAGGACTCACGAGTCATGGGGCTGAAGAACTTGCAAGGTGGTTGATCTCCATCCAAATTGTGTGTTCTGCAATCTTTTCCGAAGGTATTCAGAAGAGCTAAGTTCTCCCACAAGCAGAATTGCCTAGATGGCATAGTATTAGTAACCAGGTAAGAAAAAACAGGAGGTTGGACAGCAGCAGTTTGACTTACGGCTACAGGTGCCCCAATTAGTCGCACAGCGACAACCTGCTGCTCCACTAGATCGATGATTTTGTCCACGATAGGATCGAATATCTCTTGTACAACGTTACTGTAATTAAATATGATGATCAGTTATGTAAAGTGTATTATATTGGACAATAAACGGTCATACCTCTGTATTGTATGGTAACCATCTTCAACGTTGGCTTTCTCATTGTCACTGATACCAGGCACAGCTACTTCATATATGTATTCATCTCCAACATTACCGAATATGAATTTGATTTCCTTCACCCAAGTACGCATCATCCTACTCTTCGAACGTGCCTACGCCAGTTAAAAGCAGAAGGCAGTAACAGTTAGATATGATGCATTCAGAGAGGCTATACGAGGGTGGAAGGGGGAGTGTCCATGTACTTTCATGTTGTCAATAGCCGTATCACCCAGAACACCCCGAATATACCGCTCAAACGTCTGATCTAGGAAGATGGATCCACATAAGGCACCTGCGTGCGAGAGTTAACGCTGATTCACACTGTGACTATGTCGATTCAGTTGAACTCACTGGCACCGCTTACAATTTCGTCGAGCTGTAAGGGTTCCATATTCACTATCTTATAGGAATTTGTGTCTCTTGTTGCAGTGTAAGTATTGTTAATTCAAAGACAAGGACTTCATACACAGTCCATGTACCAGCGTTGCAAACTATGAAATTATCGCCAGTCTTGTTAAGAGTTAGTCAAGATGGATATGACTAAAGCGACGAAGAACTCTTGCTTTGAAATTATTGGGCTGCATAGCATTGAGAGTATACACTGCTGCACACTCAGGTTCGCTGATTAAGTTGAAATTTTCTCGGTGTGTTCCAAAACCTGCACCCTCTGCTGCTTTCACTAGGAGTGCCTTTACAGGATCGCTCCAAGTTGCGGGGACCGTCAGAACGTACTCTACCTTGGAGCTATCGATAATTTGGCCACCGTAGGTCTTTCCCATATTTATAGTAGTCATAGTGGTTTCCATGACAGACTTCAAGTAGTCTGAAACCACGGTAACAGGGGTGATCTGAAGCATCCGAAGCGTTTGCGCAGTTTCGTGTACCGGTGCAGCAGTGAATCCCGGTAAATTCGATTCGTTTTCTGACAAAGAGAGCCCATTAATAAGAGATTCTAAGGATCTTACAGAAGTTGTGCCGGGAGTGTCTCTCAAATTTGTTCCTGGCTGTTGTAATTCGGTCGGCTTAGGACGGTTTTGAAGTAAAAGTTTGAACCATCTCAGTGCACCAGGAGAATCTGGATTAACGTATTTCTCGGTCTAACCGCCCACGGCCTAGTAACCGATCACGCAATCAAGCACGTAAGCGCCCGAGCAGGGATTCGTATTTACCCCGCTCCTAAACTTAATTTTCACCTTCCCACTTCATCACTGCAACCATGGGCAGAGTGAAGCCCAGAGAACTGGCCGCTGACAGAGAAAACGACATCCGGGATGCCAAACAAGCATATCTTAGTGGTGAAGTAACATCCATCCACTCAGCAGCCTCAATTTACGGCATTCCCTATGGCACCCTGCGAGATAGACTCAGAGGGGCACAACCCCAGAGTATTGCATATGAGAAGGAGCAGCTACTTACTCCTGAGGAAGAGAAATCGATTGTGAGATTCTGTGAAGCTCTGGATGACCTGAGACACCCACTGCAAGGGAAGATGGTTAAGGATTTCGCACTATCTCTACTACCCCCGCAACGTCGCCGGCAATTGGGCAAACACTGGATTACTCGCTTCCTAAACCGACTTCCTGGCATTACTAGCAAGTTTAGTCAGCGCCTGGATTGCCAGAGGGCGAATGCGAATGACCCTGTCATTTGAGAGACTTCTTCCGGAAAGTAAGTTAGATTCGTATACTTCAATATTTTTGACTAACAACCGGTATTGCAGCTGGGAAAACTTATTAGAAAGCTCAATGCTCATCCAGAAAACATTTACAATATGGATGAGAAGGGTTTCATACTTGGTCAGGCTTTGAAAGTCAAGGTTATCTGCCGTAGAGGCCGAAGGAATCCCCACTATAGTCAGGATGGAGACCGCAAATTGGTTACAGTTATTGATTGTATATCTGCAGCTGGTACGGTTATACCACCCATGTATATCTATAAGGGTGGAAAGCATATTCTAGGATGGCATGCAGGAGTTCAGGCTAAAGAGCAGGCTACCTTCGCTTGGTCATCCAAGGGTTGGACCGACAATGAATTAGGGTTGAAATGGGTGGAAAAGAACTTCGAAAAGTATACAGCTCAAGTGTAGGTACCATCGAAATATTCTCCTGCTCCTGCTGACTGTGGTAGTGCTAAGCATCAGCCGCGTATTCTCGTTTTTGATGGACATGGATCACATTTGACATGGCAGTTTTTCGATTTTTGCTTAAAAAGAGATATACACCCAATTTGCCTTCCAGCACACTCCACACATATCTTACAGCCATTCGATGTGGGCCTCTTTGGCCCATTATCACGCTGCTATGGCAATGAGTTGGATTTATGGATTAGAAAAGGAGGTAATGCGATTAAGAAGGGGCAATTCCATGAGTAGACTCACCCCCGGAATTTCAATTTATTCGGTTAATAAGTTTTTCAATAGACTTGTCACACGTGCGAGGGCTGCAGCATATACACACAAGAACATCTTGAGTGCATTCGAAGCTACTGGGATCTGGCCGTTGAACTCACGCAAGGTTTTTGAGCGCCAATCACGGAATATCACTCGGCCAGATACACCGCCAAGCTCTCCCTCTGCTGCTCAAACGAAAACTCCCCGAAAGCCCAGAGCCGTTAGCAGACTAGCGCGCAGTGCATTACACCTTGTCACTTGTCAAACCCCTTCCTCTCTAAAGCTCAAGTCTCTCATAGGTCAGCTGGAAGGACTGCCCAGGGGGCACTTGCAGACAAAGAATTGGGGGAGGAAATGGTGAGATTTCTTCGTTCTGGGGCCATGGATACCACTGAAGTTGCAGCTAAAGATCGATGCCACCTTGGTAAAGCTTGTGGGTATACCACTGAGGATGTGGTGCAGCTCAGAGAAGAGAGAGAGAGGATTGATCAAGATAAAGCGGCCAAAATCAAACAGCGCCAGGATAAGGCTGCAGCTAAAGCAGCACCAGTAGGAAAGGGTCTCAAAGGGTCCAAACATGCGGAAAAGCAGGGTGTAGGTTCGAAGAAGGTGGATACAAATTGTCTTAGTGATTGGGATGATGAGGAAGAAGATATCACAGATGGAGGGGGGTGGGATGATGAGAAAAGCGAGGGGGAGGAGGGCTCAGTTATATATGTAAGAAGTAGGCCATTCCCAGTTGATGTCATAGAGGATGCAGACTGTGGAGAAGAGGTCAATAGTCAACCTCCAGTAGTTACACGGTCAGGGAGAGTGGTTAAGAGCGGTCATTTGACTTAATAAATGTCACCTCCGGGTGGTCGGTTACCCGGTCGTGGGCGGTTTCCCGGTAAAATACGTTAACCTCAAAACCCCATTTTCTTGCTCTTGTCTGGGGGTTGGTGTAGTGAACCATTGATGGAACATTGTCTGCCCATGAATTTTGCGGGCTGCTGAATGGTACCAGCTTGATATCATTTGCAGATGACCCGGCAATCATGACATTTAGTGTGGTGGCTCATGCTTGCCGCATCCCCGAGGCCGCCGGACAGTCATACTTTGACTGTTCCTAGCCACGGCCCACCCATACGGCTGTGGAAATCATCCAACTGCTCCACAGCATTCCTTCACAGCATAACTGCCTCAGATCTAATGGCAAGTACATGTTATAGGCTTTGTAGTGGAGTGTAAACACTCGATTGCTTATATGGCCGTAGCTCCCAGTGAATGTCTTTCACAGACAAGGTTTGCTTCGCTGCAGAAAGAGCCGCTCAGGATCTGCTGACATGCATGTATTAATTTATCTTTATCCGATTGAATTCCAATAGACTCGCATTAACCTGTAAGTCTGATAGCAGCCGACCCTCACTCTATTTATATCGAAAGAATGGTAGTACATTTGCCATTTCTTACATCACCGGCAAGGAATACTGCTCTCATAAGGTAGCTTTGCTCATCATATTTTCCCAAATTTGCCACTGCGTATTTTGACCGTAAACGAGTTCAATTTTGCCAGCGGAACTGCACTGCATCCACAATCCACTGCACTGATGTCTTCTGAAACCACACTAACCAACAATTTATACCAACCAGTTTAAGGCGGTGAACTGGTGCAAATCAGTGCACTATTGCGTGGCCTGGTTCAATTCAGTCAAGGAAAAAGGTTCGGTACAACATATGGTTCAACTTGACTGAGAGCTTGTGGACCTGATGGAGGAGTGGGAGCCGATGGGAATGACCAAAAGAAAGCCTAAAAAACCGACAGACGGCTCGTGAAGGCGAGGAGAGGAAGGTCGGGGCCGACAAAGGGCTAGTGGAGGCGATGGCGGCCAACCTTGAGTTTGAGTTACAAGTTAGTTAGAGTTTGAGTTTGAGTTCGGGCCTGGGAGCTCGCACCCGAGCAGAGGAAGTCTGGAGCGAAGGAAAGGAGTATATAGGGAGGGCAATGAAATCAACCGTCCCGTCCGTCCGGGATCACTAAGGACGGGGACGGACGGCTTGCCGCCGTCCGTCCTTGGGCTAGACGGAGACGGTGCCGTCTTTTTGAACGTGGACGGGGACGGACGGCAAAGACGGCCGGGGACGGTGAAGTCACCGTCCCCGGCAGTCATCCACCGTCCGCGGCCGAAAACGGGCGGTTACAAAATATATTTAGATGGAATTGAAAATAGCTCTGAGAGCGCGCTGTAAGAGATATAAATAGATGCGGAGCCTGGATTCTCCATTGTAATATTCAGAGTATCGAAGAATGGATGGTTGATAAAGAAAACTCTGGATGAGTGGGTATATCTTCGACCTTTATATACATATAATTCGCACCTACTCATACTATAGCACTGTATTTAGATACAAGTGTCGCAGCACCCTTGGCATGGGCCCATTTATATCTCTTACCGCGCGCTTTCAGGGCTATTTTCGATGTCATCTAAATTCATACCCTTACCGCCCGATGTCGGCCGGGGACGGTGGATGACTGCCGGGGACGGCAAAGTCACCGTCCCCGGCAAGTCCCCGGCCGTCATGCCGTCATTGTGGAGTAAGGACGGGACGGACGGCCTTGGCGCCGTCCCGTCCGTCCTGGGGAAATCTCGGACGGCCCACCGTCCCCGGCCGTCCGACGGGACGGTTGACATCACCGAGGGAGGGATCGGAGCGGCAGTGGGCAGGCAAGCAGCGGCTTCTGCATCAACCCGCCCACCCGCACCGGCGGCCTCCACATTCTCGAAAACGGCAACCTTGTTTTCACTTCGTTTTCGGTTTCGTTTTGTCTTGCTTTCGTGCACGTTCTTGTTTATTCAAGCCATTCTGTATATGGCGATCAATGGAGATGGTAGTTGGAGGGATGAGCGAGCCCACTAGCTCCGTCTCTTTCCCCGCATCTCCTTCCCTAACTTCCTTTCTTACAAGCATCGGTATTTCCTCGTCATATTTTCCTCCTCTTCTGACAAAAATTTTTAACTCGACTCCCGTCTGCCCATCCTGCGAGCTCGGAGCCATCCAATTCGGTAAGGTGATACGTGCTCAAGCTTGCAACTATCTCTTTGACATGATAAGGTCCTCGCCATTTGGCGTCCAACTTGGATACAGGCAATTGGTCGGTTTTTGATTCCTGGGCTAAAACCAGATCGTTGTTTTGGAGATCTTCGGTTCGTAGTTTGGCTACTTGATCGAAGTAGCGTTTTGTAGGGTGTACAGTAGTCACGTGTGCGGCTCAATTCTATGTACACGTAGATCGTGTCATTTAGAGAATAGGCACTACGCTTCTAGCACACCACATCTTGGTAGCAACACGTGAACACCCTCTTTTACCTCGATTCCGGTGCTTTTGCAGTGGCAATTTGACGCAATTGAGTAGATCGAGAGGACCTACGAAATAGAGACCACGAAACAGAGACTAGGTTACACCGACGCGTACCAGACCCCGACGCATCGACACCACGACACACCCTACGCGAGATTACGAGCGACACCACCGGCGAGATCACCGATCGGAGAAACAGAGACCCCTGAGAACCAGAGACCCGAGAACCAGAGACCCCGAGGCACCGACACCTCATTGTAACCCCGACACCTCGCGAAACAACAGAGAATTTGAACCATGGCACGACCAGTCGCACCCATAAGGCAGCCAAGGCAGAGCATGATGCCGCAGCCGGCGGCTGGCAACAGCAGCAACAACGGCGACCCATGGTACCACGATCCCGACTACACAGGCGACATGGTGAACCTACTACGCGAACCAAACGACGAGGCACCGCGGTCAAACGAGTACGTCCGGTATCGCGACTGGATACTGGAAAAGTCGATCGGCGACGGCCCAGATGAGAACGGGCGGTGGAGACGGTACATTGCAGCCCTGGAAGATGCGTGGGCGGAATGTTATCATGCGGCGGAGGACCGTGCAGCGGCCATTGAGGAATTGACTGCTGAGGTTGAAAGCTTGCGTACGGCAGGTGGCGGAGATGATGAGGTGGACAGGGCAGCCAAGGACGTGTTGGCAGCGAGAGCGATGGCGGAGGCGGCCCAGCAGGAGACGGCAGTGCTCAGGGCACAAGTGACCGCAGCGGAGGAGGCAGTACGAATGGCGATGGCGGCCAATACATGGAGTCAAGGCGGAGGAGGAAACGTGGCAAACGTCAACACCTTCACAATTGACCCCAAACGACTTCCGGTGTTCAAAGGCGAACGGGACATGCAAGTCGTGGGCGATTTCATCAACGACTTGCAACGACAATTCGAAGCTCGTTGTCACGAAATCGGATGGCTCGAAATGATGACTCCAGCGGGCAGCGGTACCACAGTTCGTACCATGGCAGCAACCGAAGTAACAACCCCCCGGACGGAGGGATGGACCAAGTACGCTCTCCTCCAACTCAAGGAGGTTGCAGGCCGATGGGCAACTTCGACCTTTCCGTCCAGCCAGCCATACCCAACCTGGAATGACTTTTGCACCCGCCTGAAGGAGGAGTTTACACCCCTGGACGAACTTCGCAACTTCAAGGATGATTGGCGGCGACTCACCATCCCCGCCAAGGGTCATGTAGCCACGTTTAACGAAGAATTCCGACGTCTACGACTGCAACTCGACCTCCATGCACCGATAACAGCACAACAGCTCCTGGACGAATACGCAGCCAAATTACGACCGAACGAAATGGCATATCGCTCCTTCATCCTATACCGCAACTTAAGAAAAGAGATGGGAGGCGTGCCGTCATTGGAACGGGCGATGGTGTTTGTGGCCGACTCCGACACCTCTACTCCACCGAAGGACAAAGCCAAAGCGACCGAAATCTCCGCCATGTACGGCCGGAACGCGAATCGCAACCGCGGCAACCGACTACCTCTTGCACCCAACGAGTGCGCCAAGTGCCATGCTACGGATGGCCACTGGGCTTACGACTGTCCAAACCAAGAGAAGTCAGGTGACAACAATAGAGGTCGTGGAGGTCGTGGAGGTCGTGGAAATCGCGGAAGCCGTGGTGGTGGAAACAGTGGTGCAGACCGTGGTGGCCGAGGGAGAAACCAACGAGAGGTTAATGCGGCGGAGACAGTGGGAAATCAGGAGGGACAACATGCGGGAAACGCCTAGGAGGTGCTGCTGAGTGCACGGCACCTCGAGAGGCAAGGGATACGGTAGGGACGGACGAGGAGCCTGGGGCAGACAGAAATAGTTGGGTTAGGTTTGAGCGCGGAGCCGCTTGTACTTTAAGTTCTGCATACGTGTCATTTAGATTAAGTTCAGTCAAGAGAGAAGGTTCGGTTCAACACGAAGGGTGGTTCATTGTCTATCCACTAGCGAAATATGACATTATCCTCGGCAAAGATTGGATAGAGGAGATCCCGCACCATATCAATTACAAAAAGAATCGGCTATGGCTTGGCGGCGACGGAGATGGCCGCCGGTTCAAATATACAATAGACGGGCTGAGGAAAGACGAGGGCAGAACCACCGAGTTGCTGACAACAGCGACGCCGAGATGAGCCCAAGGGTATAATGCAATGGAACTCCTGGCTATGGAGTTCGGTGCGGAGTTAGTGGATGAGGTGGTGATCGGAGAGATTATCGACGAGGCCACATTCAAGGCCGATTGTGCAGTAATTAGGCGGAATGTATGTCTGCGGAAACGGACCCGGGAGCAGAGGAGCTGTCGGTGTTCGAACGGCGAGTCTGGGAGCAGTATCAGGACCTATTGCTGGAGCCGGAAGGTCTGCCACCGACACGTGCAGCCATCCGGTGGCTTCCGAATCCGTACGATTCCGGGGATACAACCACCACATCGGAGTCCGTACCGACAAACAGCCGCAGAGTGGGAGAAGTATAAGAAACAATCAACCGAGCTGCTGGAGAAACGCAAAATTCGCAGCTCATACTCCCCTTACGCGGCGCCTGTGCTGTTTGTTCCGAAACCAGGAGGCAAGTGGCACATGTGCATCGATTAACTACCGGGCTCTGAACAAGATTACAATAAAGGACCGATTTCCACGTCCGCACTCATAAGGCCTTATTGCACGCTTACAAGGGGCCAAGTGTTTCTCCAAGTTAGACTTCCACAGCAGCTACCATCAGCACTGCATGCACCCTGACTCTATAGAGAAGACAGTGGAACCCCCAGCGAAAAGAAGCAACAACGAGATCGAGCACGACATTACTGGATCAATGACGAGGGCCTGATACTCCATCGTTCGACTGGCCGCCTCTGCATCCTAAAAAGACTCTAGAATAATGTTTTACATGAGTTTTACGACTCTAGGGTCGGTGGACACTTCGGAATCGATAGGACAGCTTCAGCAGTCGGACAGTGATTCTTCTGGCTATTGTACCGAACTTTCTCTCTTGACTGTCTAAGTCTAAATGACACGTATACAGAACTTAAATGCAAGCGGCTCTGCGCTCAAACCTAACTCAAACCTCGTGATGACGAACTTATCAAACCGCTCCAACACTGGCCGCGTCAGTATTGTTGAGATGATTAGTTAAGTACGGTATCACTCTCTTGCATGATGTGTTATGCCTTTTGTATTTAGTGCATGCTTGGCACGATGATATTAGGCTTCGTACTCGAAGCCTCGCACACAATCAAGTAATCTATTCTACAAGTGTCACCTTCCACAAACGTTTCCTCTCTCCATCATAAACGCCTAGACGAGCTTTATTTGGGTCGGTTCAACAAGTATCAAACGGTCAAACAGTATGTTAAGGGGTGCGCTGCGTGCGCCAGAGCCAAGTCGACGAATCAGAAACCGTATGGGCTTTTGCAGCTGCAGAACGTCCCTAGCGTAAGATGGCAGCGAGTTAACATCAACTTCATCACCACGCTACCAACCAGCGACGGAAACGACACTATCATCACCTTCGTCGACGGCTTGACGAAACGAGCCATCTGGACAGCCACAACAGAAAAGGATCTGACAGCACAACGGTCCGCCGAGATCTTCATTGACATCTACTTTCGGCTGCACGGAATTTTAGAGTCGATCGTCAGCAACAGAGACGTCAGATTTACTTCCAACTTCTGGCAGGACTTGAACCAAACATGGCAAACTAAGCTGCGTATGTCGACGTCCTTCCATCCATAGACCGACGTACTCACAGAAAAGGTCAACAGCATTGTCAAGTGATATCTCCGCACTTTTGCTGCCGGAAACGAGAGAAATTGGGAGAAGCTGCTGCCACTGGCAGAGTTCGCATTGATGTATGCAAGCATAAGGCGACAGAGAAGACCCCGTTTGAGGCAGACCTTGGTTATGTTCGGCGAATGCCGCTCGATATCATCGCCGCAGCAACCTCTGCAAATTCGAATTTGTACGGTGGTGCTGCGACCCGACCAGGAGGACAAGAAGCTGTCAGCTTCACAACGACCATGGCCGACATTCTCGCCCAGCTCCGGGATAAACTGCCAATTGCCCAAGCGAACCAGTCCGCAGGAACGAACAAGGAAAGACAACCACACAACTTCCAGATTGGAGACCATGTGATGATAAACACCCGAAACATGCCACTGAGCTACGAGGCTGCTGCAGCTGGAGCCGACACCGACACCGACCAGCCTGGTGTACGGCTCAGTCGCGCTCTACAACGACGGTATGTCGGCCAATACACTCTCGGTGTGCTGCGCTGAAATGGCAACGCCTTCTTTGTTGACGCTAGTTGACCAGGCATCCCAACGGTCCGGGGCGACTATAGTCTTTCGGGGCCAGACATCACCGTCCCGTCCCGGGCATGATTTCAGTGCCCTGGTCCGTCCAGGGCTGAGATCTACTGGACTAGGATCCCTACGGGTACCTATAGGGGACCGGCAGCTACCGATCCTGGTTGCGGTACAAGGAATGGGCTTATATCCAGCTGTATTTCTGGCGGTGGGCTCGAACCTTGTCATAGATTGCCTAAATATTTGTACTTAATTAGGTGAGATGAGGCGAATAATTGCATGAATTACTCACTCTGGAAGTCTAGTATATGATGATGTGATTTCCACTTCTTAAACTGAAATGACTGTTTGTACCTTTGCTGTAGGACTGCAGGGCCCTGTAGTCCGTCCCGTTCGGACAAATTTTGCCCTGGTCTCAAACGGTCCAAAATTCATTGCCCCCAAATTCATAGTCCCGGACGGGACGGACTATTGGGATGCCTGTAGTTGACTGATGTCACTGCTCGGGGTTTAGCACGGAGGCTCTCGACGTCATTCAGAGGTATGACCGGAGCCTTCTAGGACATCGAGCCGAGCGCACCGGCCATCCACCCGGACCTGAGCACGACATCCGGCTCCGGATGCTCGGCTCCGGGTATGATATGGTTCCGGGCGGGCCCCGGATGTGGCACCTACCGGGCATGCTGCCCATTCTCATATATAAGCTTTCTCTTTTCTCTTCTATGTACTTTAGACAATTCAGCACATTCGTTCTTTTCCTCTGATTTGCTCTCAACAGGCCGCACAGCCTCCCGCAATCACTTCCCTTTCGCATACGAAAGTCATCCTAGGGCCTTCGGAACGGAGAATTCGTAGCCTGAAGTCTGTCAGAAAGAGCGAATGATCTGTTGTACCGAACTTTCTCTCTTGACTGTCTTAATCTGAATAACATGTATGCAGAACTTAAAGTGCAAGCGGCTCTGCGCTAAAACCTAACCCAAACCACGTGATGACGAACTCAACAAACCGCTCCAACCTCCTCCAGGGCGTTATCACGTCCGTAAGTACTAAACCATCAAAAAACAAACAAAACGAATAGAAAACCATCACCTTCTTCCAAACAAAAAACTTCTCCAAATAAATCAAGCCGTACCTGCAGCTCCTCCCAAACAATCAACTGCACCATGCCACTCCTCCGATACAATCAACCACACCATGCCGCTCCTCCGAAACGAACATCCTCCCAAAATGCTTTCTTATCGAGCGAGAATCCACTCACTCCTATCTACTCCTCCTTCTCTGCCGAGCAAGAATCCACTCACTCCTTCCCTGTCGAGCGAGAATCCACTCACTCCTTCACTACCGAGTGAGAGTCCACTCACTCCTTCACTAGTCAGGCTGAGCGAGAATCCACTCACTCTTTGTCGACGTTGTTGGTATATCGATTCCTTAAACTCGTCCATATATTGATTCCTTAAACCACGTCCGTCTATCGATTCCGCATCGATTCTTTGAACCTCGTTCGTCTATCAATTCTTTGAACCCTGTTCGTATATCGATTCCATAAACCTTGTCTGCCTCTGTGGTAGTTCTGCAAAACTCAATACTGCGTCCATCGTGGTCTACTCTGTCGTCTTGTCCGAATCACATACCCAGCACTTTCCGCAAGCGCTCTCCATGGGGTTCTCGTTGTGTATCCGTCCTACAAAGTCTCTGTCTCGAATGGCATCCGCATCGCGTATCGCTCGCTCTGTTGGCACAGGATTTTGCCCGAATGGCCTACGAGTTTCTGGATGGCCAGCGAAGCTGCTAGAATTGACTGGATTGTGATTGCTAATGGTCTGAGTCACGATGTAGACTCATACATGATTAGTCACTCGCCACTTGCATAGCCACTGGTGTTACATATGTACAAGGGTCTGATACAGCTGGCTGTAACCGGGGCTGATGCCTCCTGTATATATCTCGAGTCTCTCTCTTCTCTCTGTACCTCAGTCTATACACACGGTTCTCCCCATACAGTAACAACTGGTTGATTTGTAATTTATGTTCACGATGGTTCAACCGAGGTTCAGGATTTTTATGGTTTTCCTTCAGTATATTATAAAGCATAGATTTCTCCCGTAGTTAATTCTTAAGACAATCACTTTTGTATAATAGGTAATCAACCCCTCTGTGTACTCGATTGCTCTCAACACGCTCTCTCGCATCGCATATCGCTCTCTGTCTCGCATCGCGTATCGCTCTCTGTCTCGCATCGCGTATCGCTCGCACTCTCGCATTGCTCGCACTCTCTTATCTCTCGATTTCTCATATCGTTCGCCCTGTAGCCTCAATCTCGTACCGAATACATCGGAAGTCGTCCCAATGTTGCTCTATCGCTCTCCTGGATTGTCGGGGTCGTGGTCCCGGACGCGTTCCGCACGCGTCCGGGACACCGCTACTTCGCTCCTATGTAGACTAGATCCGATCTCTGCTCGATAGTTGTCGTTAAATCATGGTTGCGCAAGGGCTCATAACCTGTTGTACCGAACTTTCTCTCTTGAGTGTCTTAATCTAAATCACACGCATGCAGAACTTAAAGTTGAAGCGGCTCTGCGCTAAAACCTAACCCAAACCACGTGATGACGAACTCAACAAACCGCTCCAACATGATCCGCCGAATCCCGAGCCGAAGGTCCCACTGATAGAGGACCATAGAGATGATCATTTGCCGCCGAAGCCAATGTTCCATGTGCTGAATGTTCTAGTCAGTTCACGGAGAATGCCAGTCCGCGGAGTAACCGGTCAATTCACGGAGTCCCACCTTCCTTGAATGAATCAGTCAGATCATGGATCCGTGAGCTAACCTGTGCTAATTATGCTCAAACAAAATTAACATCTACTCCAATCGCAAAGTTCTGTATACATGAAATATTCATAATTCATCGCTCTTTTAACTTCCGGTCTCTAATTTACTATATCTCTAACATTGATAGAATGGTTGTGGAAAAACATTGATTGTCGGCAGTTTTTAGATGTGTTTTTAATGCTGCTCTATCAATTTTAAAGATATCACCAATCGAAGACTGGCAATTGAAAGAGAGATGTATTTTGCATGTTATCTATATATATCTCTTGGTGATTGGACAAATAGTCGCAGGCTTAATTAGATCGAGTTTTTGTTATTTTTGTCTGTGTCGCCATGGCTCCATGAAATGACTGGTCAGTTCACTGAGTTGTGGTAGACTCCATGAAGTGACCGGTCAGTTCATGGAGCCCAGTTATTCCACAGGTTGACCGGTCACTCCGCGGACTGACATCCTCCGTGAACTGACTAGAACACTGAATCTCTCTGGAAGCGACCGCCTGCTACCAACACCCTATGGCTATGGTTGAATTGCAAAAGTCTATTGAAAGAGCTGGATTTCGACCTGAGGCTCCTGAATTTACTGTTACCCCCAACCTGAGCCGATATTGTGCGACGCTTTCTACTGCTTATCGATACCTGAGAATAACTGCGTCTCCTCGGATTGCCGATATGGATTTGGGGGGAGAGAGTGAGAAAATGCAACTACACTACCGCATTTTGTCTCTATCTATTCTCTTTTGGCTTCCGTGGATCAGCTGCCAGCAGAACCTCACTATCAAGCGAGCCGCTTCTCTAGGAACTTTATCTTTTCATGGCCACAATCACCCGGTGTATCTCTCATTGTTACCCCCTTATGGCCCGGGCTTGGCCGTACCTGTATTTATAAATTGCCCGTCATGCGGAGATTGGACTGAGAGGTGAGAGATGATTGGTTGGGCGGTGCCGAGAAGTTCGTTTCTGGGTCTCTACTTTTTGTGTAGTTCACTCGAGAGAACATGACAGTCTACCACTTCATCCCTCCAATCCCTCCAATCCTTTTATCCAGCTTTCAAACTACACAGCAGTTGGATGATAAATTGCGTACAATCTCACTCGAAGGGTCGAATAAAATTTTAGGATTAGCCCATTTGGAAACCACGTAGGCAAATAATCGAGCGCAGTTCATGTCGGTCTTATTGAACATCTGCTCTATGTTTCCAATAGTAAGTTATCCTAGCCATCGTACGTGTCGCCAATCATACCACACCTTTGTTAGTTATAGTGTTACAAAAATAACTTGAATCTGCAGCTGTTCGAGTGCGGTGTTGGTTAGTTGGTCAATCAGTAAGAGATGATTTTTGTGATCAGAATCAATACATGCGGAACAATAGATCATATATTCACTGACCACCGCTAATGGTTTGGTCATCTTGGTTTACCGTTGGGTAACTATGGTCAGAATGACAGGCCCAGATATCGAAAAAGTTGAAAGATTCCCATGCTTCTATGGGTGGAATACCTATCGGTAGCATTGTGGATGTGCCCGATAGGCTGAAAGAGAGGGATGCATTCAAGGTGGGTGTGTGTATGATCGTCGATCGACAGCTATTTTAAGTAGTTGTCTATCAATGCATAGCAATCTACACAAGCAGTTTCATGATTAATCGCTAGTCATGTTATCGGCAGTGCGTGGCATTGCTCCTCTTATCTTGGCAGCAGGGTTCATTCTGCCACTCAGCTGTGCCCCCCATTTTGGAGATGCGTCCACCATTAGCTCCGTAATGCCAAAAATTTTGTCAACTGGGTGCAACGTGCCAATCATAATTCAAAAGTAGATCGCGTTGACAACAAGACTTACAGTGGGAGCGCAATAGCGACTGACAGCAACTCGACAGACATTTAGAAGCAGATTGGAGGAAACTCTATCGACGCGCGAACTGCGGTAGCACTAGCACGCATGCTGTGGTTGTAATTTGACACCAATCAGCAATATTTACCCTAGGTGTGCAGCAGGTTTCGAGGTTTGTACAAGGTGAATGTCGCCGTCTTGCGTTCTGAGACACCACCATTGCAATCGCCAGTAGCAAATGGACTGTAAGCACATGTGGTCTGGTGAACGAAACTTAGAATTTTCAACCATGTAGAGCACACGTTACAATCCTATTCGCTTGCTACTTTAAGATCGGAATGCATCTAATGTAGAACACGTAACCCCATACCCAAAACTGACCAGTGCACCATGCATGCACTGCAGTGGTCTTGTGGTTGGCCCGTTGCATCATGCAGACCACCCTTTTCGTACATACATCCGAGGCACATGAATAAACAACAACATCCGGGGCACAGTTGAGCCTCAACAATTCAAGGTAAGAGGGGTAGATACTCTCTAAGAATTTAGATGTGCAACTGATCCTCAAAATTACCCACCTCTACAGTATCAACACAATTTCATCTCGCGGGGAGCAGCCTGCTTAAGGTATATCCGGGGCTTTCTCTCTTTCAGCCTGACTGACACACGCAGCGACTATGTCAAGCACACCCAGCAGCTACATCACTGGTAGCCACAACAGGACCAACACCGGAAACACAACAACCACCAGCAGCAACAACGCTATAGACAACAGTCATACCTACCAGCAGTATATTTACAATGTTGGCGGGTGAGTCTCTTCGGAACCTGCACAAGTGAAGAAGGTTTGCTAACCTGGCCCCATTGACTAGAAATAACAGTCAGGCTACACATGTCCGACAATTGCGTCACGACAAGATATTGGAAATGAGTAAGTGACTGCTTTGGATTGGCAAGAAGTTAGCTTTAATGGCTTAATAAATGATTCCCACTAACTGACTACCCGCTCGCGCAAGTTGGCCCACAAACAGAGAAGAGTGTGTTCTTAGGCCTCCTGCCGCCTATGACCAACCAGGACGAGCATATCTCAACAGTTAATCCTGATGACCCGAAGTTGTACTGGATCTTCCAAGACATCGACTTTAAGGATTGGCTCGAAGGATTCCATACTGTACAGTTCATGCTATCAAACTCCCGGTCCTTTGTCATTGACACTTAGGTTAGATAGGGGAAGCAACCGATAGTTCACAGGTGCTCTGGATATTTGGGCCACCAAATCGCGGAATTACTGAAGTTGCTTCGCACATTGTCGGACTAACAAAGGGAAATGCCTCAGGTGCTGGGTTCTACTTTTTCTGCTCGATGTTAGAAAGGGAGACGTCGGTTGCAACCACCTTCACCACCTCTGTGCTCCATCATATTCTCAATAGTTCAGGCGACAACCAGGCAAGATCGATTGTTACTACATTTCTTAGCACTCTTTTACACATTATCCTTGAACGGAACCACTGGCATTTCCGTGAAGAAGATTCTTCAGCCATAACAGTGGAGAAGATTCTCAATGCTTCTTTTGGAGGCGAGCTTTTGAGAGCTTTGACAGAGGCTGTTGTCAAAATAGAAACGATCCCAGATACGCCATTGATCATCGACGGAATCGATAAACTCGGGAAAGAGGGGGCTCAGTTCCTTCAAAGATTTTGCTCGCAAGCAATCATCAGCCCAAAGTTTAAAGCGCTGCTTACATGTCGACCGGACCCCCATATTAAGGAGATAGTTGATGGGGTGCTATGTATTGAGTACGACAAGGAGCGACAAGGTTTGGGCACGTTCTATCCTCTGGTTGTGAGTCTAACTAACTAGCCATGGCAGAGTGCCTTAATTCTCTTCTCCACGACGATACCCGCTATGATAAGATCGAAAAAGAGCATAGAGGTTCATTGAAGTGGCTCTGGACTCATGAACAGTACCGAAAATGGACATCCTCAGAAAGATCTAGTCTCCTATACATTGAAGGAAAGCCTGGTAGTGGGAAAAGTACTCTTGCGAAATATTTTAGGGAAAATCTTGCGGAAAAGGAACCAAATACCGGCTCAAGTATCATAGCCAATTACTTCTATACTCTCAGGGGAACCACACTTGAACCTACACATGAGAACATGCTTCGATCGGTTCTCTACAGTATCCTTAAGCAAGATGAGACGTTTTTCTTTCATTTCAATCTGAATTCCGGAAGTTTAGACCAAGCAATGATTCGAAATGGCCTTACAGATCTCTCCAACAAATTCTGTCGTCTTTGGCATATCACCCTTCACGAAACGACTTTACCTGATTCTTGACGCAATGGATGAGTCCGAGGAGAAAGACAGAAGGAAAATCATAGGATTGCTATGTCGGCTTTGTGCAGAGAGTCAATCGTGCATTATAAAGATATTCCTTGGAAGCCGCCCTGTTTCGCAGTTTAACCCGAGGTTAAAAAAGTCACCATGTCATAAGATTACAGGACGAGAATGAGAAGGATATTTCTGAATTTGCAAGATCTTTCTTGGGTCCAGATCTCGACCTTCCTCACAATTCTTAACCAGGCCACGGAATACATTGTTGAAATGGCCCAAGGAGTGTTTGTATGGGTGTATTTAGTTAAAGAGAAGCTACTCGATATGCTGAGAGGGGCTCCACTAAGAAGCAAATATTTAATTTCTTAAGAAGCCTCCCAACGGAGCTGGATGTGTTTTACCGAGACATTCTCCGAGAATTGGAGAAAAGAGAAGAACCAGATATCAAGGATGGACTCAGAATGTTTCGATTTGTTCTATTCACATACCGCCCTCTTAGACTTGCAGAACTCCGCCACGCTCTCGCTATCCCAGACGATCCTGATGCTGAATTTTTAACTTCGAAGGAGTCATTCGAAGAAGATTTGATTCATGGCATCGACAAGCGGGTTGTTCACTGTGGAGGTAATTTTTTAGAGATTAAGGGTCTTGATGGTACTTTCTCTTAAAGAATCTTATTGAACTATTCGCTAATATATATACAGAAGATAGAAGTGTTCAATTTATGCATCATACTGTTCGCGAATTCTTCCTACGGTACAACAAACCTGCAACGGAGTTAGAGTTTGAGACTAGGTTCAGGATGAGCGATGGAGATTCTCATATTAGAATATCCAGAACTTGCTTCCGCTATTTGATGCTCTGCGCCGCTAATACAAGCTTGGAAATGGACTTCCGGGCGTCGACTCTTGGACTCCGAAGCACTTCGAAGCTTACGCCGAATATCTGAACAAAAGGCCGTTTATCAACTATGCGTTGAGTCATCTCACACAGCACATAGAAAGCTGTCGTCAGCGTGCCAATTTCGAACAACTTGTTTCTCTGCTTTGTGAGCAACTGTCAAATAACCCTGCTTGCCTGCTTTTGGAAAGCTGGGTTGAGTCTCATCTGCACCAAAACATCTCTACTCCAGAGAAAGGGTTTGCCAACGATTTCAGAATCGAATTACTACATGCGGCAACAAGAATGAAGTATTCACATGTAGTTGAAGCTGTATTAGCAACTGGTGCCGACAAAGAGGCTTGCTTGGATGACAAAACGCCGTTAATGGTTTCTGCTGAGAGTGGAGACGAAGCCACTGCCCGGGTGTTACTGGATCAGGAGGCTCGCATTGGGGCGAAAGACAAAAACAAACAGACAGCATTGCATTTTGCAGCTGCGAAGGCACACGACCAAATGATTAAACTGCTGTTCCACCGAGGGGCTGACACGGAGGCGATGGACGGCGAAGGACGGACGCCACTACACCATGCGGCATCGAATGGCCACAACACCACGCTCCAGATGCTAATTAAGACCTTAAGTGTCGACAAGGAGGTGACGGACTACTATGGACGGACGGCACTACACCATGCCGCATCGAATGGCCACGACACCACACTCCGGATTCTAATTGAGACTTTAAGTGTCGACAAGGAAGTGACGGACGGCGAAGGGCGGACGGACTGCACCATGCTGCATCCAATGGCCACGACACCTTATTGGAGAAGGGTGCATATGTAGGAGCACATGACGATGACGAAAGGACTCCTCTACATCTAGCAGCAGTAGCAGGAAGTGAAGAAGTAGTGCGTTTGTTGCTCGACAAAAATCAAACCGCCGCAATGAATACCACCGACAAGAGCAGATGCACACCGTTAGATCTTGCAATCATGTTCGGACATGAAAATGCAGCCGTACTGCTCTCAAATATGTACAACAAAGAAAAAGACCCGCAAAAGTTGATACCGTTTGGTATGGCCATATTGTTCGGGCGTACGCGCATGGTAAAGTTTTGGGTTGCTGGGGTTGACAAAAAGGTTGTTGAAAGCGCAATCAAATTCGCGAATAAGCTGTAGGTTTCGCAGGTTCCATTTAATGCTACGTCATGACAGTTATTTGCTAACGAGTGCCCGATGACCCGCTCTGATAGCGAGTGAGTCTCTCGATCCGCATCGGTGTCGCCTGTTGCTAACCAGTGCCCGATGGTCTGCTCTGATAGGCCGTGAGCCTCTCGATCCGCATCGGTGTCGCCTGTTGCTAACCACTGCCCTATGGCCTGCTCTGATAGCAAGTGAGTCTCTCGATCCGCATCGGTGTCGCCTGTTGCTAACTAGTGCCCGATGGCCTGCTCTCATAGCTTGTGAGTCTCTCGATCCGCATCGGTGCCGCCTGTTGCTAACCAGTGCCCGATGGCCTGTTCTGATAGCCAGTGAGTCTCTCGATCCGGATCGGAGTCGCCTTTTGCTAATCAGTGCCCGATGGCCTGCTCTGATAGCCCGTGAGTCTCTCGATCCGCATCGGTGTCGCCTGATGCTAACCAGTGCCCGATGGCCTGCTCTGATAGCCAGTGAGTCTCTCAATCGGCATTGGTGTCGCCTGTTGCTAATCAGTGCCCGATGGCCTGTTCTGATAGCCAGTGAGTCTCTCGATCCGCATCGGTGTCGCCTGATGCTAACCAGTGCCCGATGGCCTGCTCTGATAGGGCGTAAGTCTCTCGATCCGCATCGGTGTCGCCTGTTGCTAACCAGTACCGATGGCCTGCTCTGATAGCTAGTGAGTCTCTCGATCCGCATCGGTGTCGACGGTTGCTAACCAGTGCCCGATGGCCTGCTCGGATAGCAAGTGAGTCTCTCGATCCGCATCGGTGTCGCCTGTTGCTAACCAGTGCCCGATGGCCTGCTCTGATAGCAAGTGAGTCTCTCGATCCGCATCGGTGTCGCCTATTGCTAACCAGTGCCCGATGGCCTGCTCTAATAGCTTGTGAGTCTCTCGATCCGCATCGGTGTCGCCTGTTGCTAACCAGTGCCCGATGGCCTGCTCTGATAGCCAGTGAGTCTCTCGAGCCCCATCGGTGTCGTCTGTTGCTAATCAGTGCCCGATGGCCTGCTCTGATAGCAAGTGAGTCTCTCGATCCGCATCGGTGTCGCATGTTGCTAACCAGAGCCCGTTGGCCTGCTCTGATAGCTTGTGAGTTTCTCGATCCGTATCGGTGTCGCATGTTGCTAATCAGTGCCCGATGGCCTGCTCTGATAGCCTGTGAGTCTCTCGATCCGCATCGGTGTCACTGTTGCTAACCAGTGCCCGATGGCCTGCTCTGATAGGGCGTGAGTCTCTCGGTCCGCATCGGTGTCGACTGTTGCTAACCAGTGCCCGATGGCCTGATGTGATAGCGAGTGAGTCTCTCGATCCGGATCGGTGTCGCCTGTTGCTAACCAGTGCCCGATGGCCTGCTCTGATAGCAAGTGAGTCTCTCGATCTGCATCGGTGTCGCCTGTTGCTAACCAATGCCCGATGGCCTGCTCTGATAGCAAGTGAGTCTCTCGACATCGGTGTCGCCTGTTGCTAACAGTGCTCGATGGCCTGCTCTGATAGCAAGTGAGTCTTTCGATCCGTATCGGTGTCGACTGTTGCTAATCAGTGCCCGATGGCCTGCTCTGATAGCAAGTGAGTCTCTCGATCCGCATCGGTGTCGCCTGTTGCTAACCAGTGCCCGATGGCCTGCTCTGATAGCCCGTGAGTCTCTCGATCCGCATCGGTGTCGCCTGATTGCTAACCAGTGCCCGATGGCCTGCTCTGATAGCTAGTGAGTCTCTCGATCCGCATCGGTGTCGCCTGTTGCTAACCAGTGCCCGATGGCCTGTTCTGATAGCTAGTAAGTCTCTCGATCCGCATCGGTGTCGCCTGTTACTAATCAGTGCCCGATGGCCTGCTCTGATAGCCTGTGAGTCTCTCGATCCGCATCGGTGTCGCCTTTGCTAACCAGTACCCGATGGCCTGATGTGATAGCGAGTGAGTCTCTCGATCCGCATCGGTGTCGCTTGTGACTAACCAGTGCCCGATCGCCTGCTCTGATAGCAAGTGAGTCTCTCGATCCGCATCGGTGTCGCCTGTTGCTAATCAGTGCCCGATGGCCTGCTCTGATAGCCAGTGAGTCTCTCAATCGGCATTGGTGTCGCCTGTTGCTAACCAGTACCCGATGGCCTGCTCTGATAGGGCGTGAGTCTCTCGATCCGCATCGGTGTCGCCTGTTGCTAATCAGTGCCCGATGGCCTGCTCTGATAGCCAGTGAGTCTCTCAATCAGCATTGGTGTCGCCTGTTGCTAACCAGTACCCGATGGCCTGCTCTGATAGGGCGTGAGTCTCTCGATCGCATCGGTGGCTGTGCCTCGATGGCCTCGATAGCGGGTGATCCGCATCTTGCTGTGCTAACCAATGCCCGATGGCCTGCTCTGATAGCTAGTGAGTTCTCGATCCGCATGGTGTCCTTGCTATCATGCCGATGGCTGCTTGATAGCTGTGAGTCTCTCGATCCGCATCGGTGTCGCCTGTTGCTAATCAGTTCCTGACGGCCTGCTCTGATAGCCAGTGAGTCATTCGATCTGTATCGGTGTGACTGTTGCTAACAATGCCGATGGCCTGCTCTGATAGAGTGAGTCTCTCGATCCGCATCGGTGTCGCCTGTTGCTAACCATGCCCGATGGCCTGCTCTGATAGGGCGTGAGTCTCTCGATCCGCATCGGTGTCGCCTGTTGCTAACCAGTGCCTGATGCCTGCTCTGATAGGGCGTGAGTCTCTCGATCCGTATCGGTGTCGCCTGTTGCTAACCAGTGCCCGATGGCCTGCTCTGATAGCAGTGAGTCTCTCGATCCGCATCGGTGCGCAGTGCTATCAGTGCCCGATGGCCTGCTCTGATAGCCTGTGAGTCTCTCGATCCGTATCTGTGTCACCTGTTGCTAACCAGTGCCCGATGGCCTGCTCTGATAGTTAGTGAGTCTCTCGATCCGCATCGGTGTCGCCTGTTGCTAACCAGTGCCCGATGGCCTGCTCTGATAGCAAGTGAGTCTCTCGATCCGCATCGGTGTCGCCTATTGCTAGCCTGTTCCTAACCAGTGCTCAATGGCCTGCTTTGATAGAAAGTGAGTCTCCTTGTGATAACACTGTTCTGAGGAGACTGGTTGCTGAATAATTTCCTGCTTCTTAATCGGTCAGATGGTATGATTCATCCTGGCATCCCTACTTCTGAATGGTCATATGCTAAACAGTGATCAATTTAACTCATTAGTTTGTGAGTTTCCTTCATTCTTCTTCTCAATCTTGACCTGTCCTTAATATATGCCTGGCGGATAGCATCCACGAAGAGTAAGTCGTATCATGGCTTTCTTTCCCGCCATAACTGGTTGCTAATCAGCAACGCATTGCTTGTTCCAACAGTTAGTGAGTCTGTCCCTGATGTCTCCTTGTTCTGTGCGGCTGCTAAACAAGATATTTTTTGTCTCTTTTGTCGATACTAATGCCCGTGTGTTTCACTCCGTATCCAACTTCTGTCGCTGTAGGTGGTTACTAACCCCAGTTGCTACTTTGACTCCATAGCAAGTGAGTATCTACATGATCTTCCTTTAACTCGTTCGTATTTTCAGTTGCTAATTGGAGCCGTTGGCTTTATCTGACAGGGAGTGAGTTCTTCACCCCTGGCAGCTCTCATCGTTGTTGCTTGCTAATGTGATCTCGATTGCCTCATTTCATAGCATGTGAGTTTCCTCTGGTTTGTTTTTATTCACTATCGTTGTCATTCGTTGCTAATGCAAAGCGGTGGCAATATCTTATAGGAAGTGAGTTCGCTTTGAATGATTCACCTAATTACCTGGGCTAACCTTTGTTTCACACTTCAACTTCGTAGAGAGTTCGTTTAATCTATTCCTGTGATATATACAATGCTAATTTTCGTCCGTCTTCATTATGATTCATAGAATGTAAGCTCCCACTTTGTTGGCACTATTTGATTGGCTTGCAGTAGCTAACTTGGTTTTATAGTATGTGGGTTTCGTCCGTATCAATCTTATCAGAGTTACACCTTGCTGACTAGAGCCTTATTTCTCAAATTCTAGAGAAATTCTTGAAGGTAACGCTTTCGATATTTGCGTATTGGCGAATGCTAAAATGGACTTGATTCGACAAAAAGCTAGTCAGTTCATTATCGAGTCTTCACGCACTCTGCGATATATCTTTTCTTAGGCTGATACCTATCTGTGATGATAGCCTTACGGGAAAAAGAGGCGGTGGTAGATGAAGCCCCTGAGCTGATAGCCATACAGGGAAACGAGATCGTGAGGGATAAAGTGCCTGAGCTGATAGCCTTACAGGGAAACGAGACGGCGGTGGAGGAAGCCTCTGAGATAATAGACTCACTGAGAAACGAGACGGGGGTGGATGAAGTCTCTGAGATGATAGCCTCACAGGGAAATGAGACGGTGGGGGATCAAACCCAATGAATTGAATTAGAAGGCTTTAGGTTGCAATCCGTTTCTTTCCCGTATATTTGTCTGTTACTTACTAATATTTAGGCTTTGATATGGAAGAGGCGTCGGAAGATACTAGGATTATTTGAGTTTCATTTTTGAGTTCTTAGCGTAGGACTCTGGGGCCGTGGTAGCAGAGCGTATTTCTTCAATTGTGGCATCGGAATGGAAAAGTCGCTTGGCTACATGCATACATTTATTTAGTGTTCGTCATGTTTTCAACCGGGAATAAGTATCGCACATTCTAAAGTTCTTGGCGTGGCCACTGCGCAGAAGTAGGCTCAGATGGTCGGAAGGATATGGTCTGGGGAATCTACCTCCTACAGCGCAACAATGTGTTTCAGCGTAACAAGATCTTTTGCCGTGCACCCTCGAGATAGTGACGCCATTGTTTCATCGACTGAACGGTTGCCAAAAGCTCCCTATTGTACGTATCGTAATTCTGTTCTGCTGGGGAGCACTTACGAGAGTCGACATTGACTCGTCAGAGAACACTGCCATCAAAAAATAGCCCGCTTAAAGTCAGAGTAAACGGACCTGGCCCCGACACGTGCAGATACCTTCCAAAAGTTGCTTTGAGTCTCGTACAATAGTTGTCTATGCCGGATGTGGTCGGATACGTCGATACTGCCCACCGACCCGTCTCTCTGAGCTATCCCCTCGAGTGGTGATTTCCCTGGATTTGTTGTAACGTAGGTTACCCTGCCATGCAACACGACCGGGTGATGCAACACCCTCGATGACACCATATCTTCGGGGTAAAAGCCAGGCTGCAACCACAACCACAACCTCCACCCACAACCACAATACATAGAGTCAAAGCAAGTAAGGTACAGATGCAAGAGAATACCATACAGGAGGCTATGAGGGACTACAGGGGTGGCAAATTTCCAAGCATTAGAAAAGCGGCAGCATACCACAAGGTGGACTTCACCACTCTTTGCAGAAGGCTAAGTGGCACAAAGCCAGCCCCCCAATCATTCCCTGAGAGTGCCCTCATGATGCCAAAGCAGGAGCAAAACATTGTACAGCTATAGCTGTAGTTTAGTAGCTGGGGCTTACCTCTAAAGCTGGCTAAGGTTAGGGGTCTCGCCTGACATATGCAAGAGTCAGAAAAGCGAAGGCAACCAGGCAAACATTGGATGTCACACTTTCTAAACCACTATCTTATCCTTGCATGCAAGATAGCTAGCCAAATTGACAGGCAGAGGGCCCAGATTGATAATCAGAAGGTGCTGGCGGAATTTTTCCAACTGGTATATAATCCCCCCCAAAAATATGGCACCCTGCTCATGAACTCCCTCTAAGCTGAAGAGAGCTCTAGATGAGCATGGGGTTGAATTCCACAATATATGGAATATCGATAAGAAGGGCTTCCAGCTTGGACGGGCACTCAAGACCGCTGATATTTGTATAAGAGCACGGTGGAATCTGAAATTGGTACAGGATTGCCAGCGGAAATTTGTAAATATGTTGGAAGGTATCTCAGTAGCAGGTGTCCTGCTACTATCACTCATCATCGACAAAGGGGTGGTACATTGCATGGGCTGGCATGCTTATGTCACTGAGGATGAGCCTGCTCCATTAAAAGAGGGGAGTACTACAAATAAATTCTCCCCCTTCGAGATTTTTGATATTGGATTGCTGTGATATAACTAATGCCCCTAAGCTTCTGATGTTGGCACACAAGCTTACCTACAATGTGAACTCTATTCTCTGTGCTTTTGAAGCCTATGGCATCTCTTCTTTGAACTCTAGCAAAGTTCTTGGGAACCATCACTATATATCACTCGGCTCGTACCACCCCCCCTCTTTGGACCCCCAGCCATCCACTCCGAAGACCCACAGCGAGGCTTGCAGATTTGGGAGGGTGGCTCTTGGTCTCATAGACTCAAACTCTCCTTGCTTCCAGTGCATCATGGGAAGCATTGAAAATATATTGAAGTTTGGGAACAGGGTGCATGCAGAGCTTGATATTGAGGTCTTCAGGCCCCAACTGCTTTGCTCCCAGGTCCTTGACAAGCCCAGAAAGGCTCTACAAGATTGCCGCATGCTTACTACAGCTTGTCTGTTAGACAGCACAGATATAGTATGCTTGAGAAAAGAGAGGGAGGCAAAAAAGTTGAAACCCAAAGGGAGGAAAAAAGGCAGTAATGCGCCCTCTCCCTCACCCAGCATAGACAATACAGAAGAGGAGGAGTGGGATAAAGGTGTAGAGAAGGAAGAGGACGATGATGAGATTGCTGTAAGTGAATCTGAGAGTGGTGGGGACTCAGAGCTGGAAGATGTGATTGTTGGGAGGGGGAGGAAGCAGGGAAATTTCGAGGTTTTCTTGATTGGATCATGAGTTATGACATTTCTTTTGGTTCAATAAATTTAGTTCACTCCCATATCAATCTAAAGCATCTAAATATGGCTCCCCTTGTGTTCTAACCCTTCGGGTTTTTTTTTGGTTGGGCTACAGAAGGCTGGGAGTGGGAGCGGGCGGGTGTTGCATTGCCCGGTCGTGTTGCATGGCAGGGTAACCTACGTTAGTACGCTAAATGGAAGTCTAAGCATGTTAGCTTCCGTCTATTCCTATTCTGTAGGGCGAGTGATATCAAAGGCATGGTGGTGACCTGGAACAGCAGACTCAGAAAGCTTATTATGCCCTCAACCATGGTGCGAGTTAAAACTTATTCTTACAGAGGGATGTATCTTTGGTATTCAAAAGCAGTTTGCACACAATGAGATACCACAGTATGCACAACACCAAGAGGTGTACCGGGCCCGCTCATACTTCCGCTGCCGCTGCCTCAAATCAAATCTACACCGTACACACTCTTTTCTCCGTACTGTCCGGACTTTCAAATGTTTTGTCCTTTCATTGCCACTCTCAGTACAATATTCTGGTACCACAGTTACCTCCTTATCTTTATTCCAGCATACATGTGTATGCTTTCTCCTATACTGCACTTTACTGAATTGATCCTGCCGTGCTTCCTTTCTTGCTTCAATTGCAAGTTCTAGTGCAAGTTGATTTCGAAATTGCTTATGAGAGAGGCGATTTTTTGGAAGGTTTGGAACAATATCAGGGATGGTATTGTTTTGACTCAGGCTTTGGGTTTCACAAAATCCACTTGCAGTCCGACTGTGCCGGTAAATCAAATAGGAGTTGACAATCGCTATATCAAGTAACCAATATAGAAGTGGTAGCCAGTTTCACCTGGCAATTTGTTGGGTGAAATATGCAGAACGGGATTGATCCGCACGGTCAACTCCAACCTTTCCATGGTTGTAGTCATCAATGACTTTCGGAATATCCACAATCATACGGTACTGATTACCAAAGGCCCGGCAGATACTAGGTCCCCGAGTACTAGTAGTACGCAGTGTTCCTAAGCGGCCCGGCCAGGCCGGCTTTGCGTAGGCCGGGCCGGGCCGGCCTTAGCGGCGGCTTTCAAATGAAAGCCGGGCCGGGCCTGCAGGCTTCTTGGCGGCCGCTTGGCGGCCGGCCGGCTTTTCTTGGCGGCCTGCAGGCTTTTCTTGGCGGAACTAAGCCTAAACAGAATATTTTGTTCGAAAGATTCTCTGCTGCCTATACTAAGAAAGTCTCCAAAGTACGAAATATAAACTATATCCAACTCAGTCATCGTAGCCCTGCCATTGCCGTATTCCATCCATCAACCATACCAAGGCTTATGCAGGCCGATGCAGGCCAATGCTAGTTTTTTAAATCACGTGCAGGCCGGCTTTTGACCCAGGCCGGGCCGGGCCGCCGCTAGCGCAGGCTTTCAAAATGGAGGCCGGGCCGCTTAGGAACACTGGTAGTACGTGGCCGTTTGCGTTCCTTTTGTACTCTTTCATCAAGTTGATGAATAGTAGATAAGGTTCGTACTGATTTTTGATCCTCCCATTGCATTGCCATTACTTGATTATCAGCAATAGTACCTCCAGTAACTGAATTCCATGGCAACTGGTGTCCATTAACTGCCAGCTCCGATGGAAAACTACGTGTAGTGCCACAACCGCCAATACCCTTTTCACGAAGTTTGAGTAAAAGAGGTACAGTTGTGAAGAGGTTGTCCATGTAGATGTGAAATTGATAGTCTTCATAGGGTAATGTCATGGCTAAATCATATACAACACCCTGGGTTGGAGCGAGAGGTTTTATTTGTTCCCGATCAAGTTCGGTAATACTTGTTTTTGGAGAGGAAAACCGCCAGTCCCAGGTATATCCAGTATCTGAACAAAGTGCAAATACCTTTCAAGATTGTAAGTAATATAAAAAATTTTGAATTTGGGATATAGAACCTTATAGCCTTGTTTGATTGGCTTTTTTGGCATCTTCGTAGTATGTATACATTTGCCAAAATACCGTACCATCATTTCATCGGCACACATAACAAGGGGAGGTATATATATATCCTTACACCGTCTTCGGAGATTGCTATTGAGAGGTTCAATCTTTGAAAACCACTGATCTTGGGGTACCGGTTCAACAGAGGCTGTAGGATCCGAAATATGCAAATAGCGTTTTATTTGCTGATACCTTTGTAGTGATAATCCTTTGGTGAGAATATTACGCTCTGGACACCTCCATAGTGCAGTCCGGAAGGAAGGGAAACCACGCCGCTTTTTGCGCAGATTACCATGCCACAAATCAAGTGGTGAGGTATATTTCCGTACTCCGAATTTGATAGTCAAACCGAAAAATAGTTTAACTTCATATGAGGTAACAGGTTTCCAATGCCGAAAGTGGTTACTAAGTAAAGCTATTCCATCTCTCTTTATCATTGCATACTTATTTGTATTCTTTGCTATCAAATTCCAATTAATTTCCTGCCAAAGAAGTTTAAACCAGTTGACCGGAGAAGCCTTAATTCTGTCAGCACATAGATCATTCAGCTTTACAGTTATACTAATTAAATATACCTTTACTGAGTCAAACTCTGGAGGAAGCTGTAGCTGTTCCATTCGAGGCTCTCCAGGAACCGTATGATAACCTGAATTCAATGGTGGCTCCGATACTTCACTGGCTTCCTGTTTTGCTTGTGGTTTTTTGAACAATTTCTTTATTCGCTTCCAAGCATCCATTGTTTTTACTGGATTATTTTGGCAGAGGTAACTCTCCTGCCACGCAATCACAGGATCGCCACATGTAGCACATCGTTCGATGTTTTGGATTCCAGACTGAAAGTGATTCTGGAATTCGTTTGGTAATTTTAGGGCTAGGGCATACTGTCTCTTCTTTTGGATTTGAATCGGATGGTGTCTTTCTCTTGCGAAGGGTAGGAGCCATGGTGATAGTTTGTCCAGAGTTGCAAAGTGGAGGAATGCTGGCAGGTTCATAAGTGGATGGTAGCCGGATAGCGGGCAGAAGGGTCCATCATTCATCACTCTGACATGATGTCTCCGAGGCCAATCAGATTTAGACACTAAAAACAGTAGCCTGTAAATTAGCGTACTACAACAAATCCAGAGAGATCACCACTCGAGGGGATAGCAAGGTGTACCAGCACGCCGACCGCCGCCATCGTCCTGGTCATTGGAGTCGTGGCATCGCTCCCCGCTGGGGTCGACAGTTCGAGCGATCTGATCTCATAGCAACTGGCTTAGGACTGTCGGTGTAGGTCGTCAACGACCTGAGTGCTGTTGCAGAGCCAAATAAGGCTAGTGTGTTGTGGTGCGGAGCCCTGATTAGAGCCGCACCTTATTCTTAGCGTAGTCTAGTTCGGGAGATCTTCTCTCCCAACAACCATCATCATCATCAATAGAAACTACAATCATCTTTTCTTTTTTGTCTCATCATTCATTCTCATCCGCTCCAACCACATCCCATGTCCAGATAGTCAAGGGTCGCGTTCCTGCTATTCTTAGGCTTTTCTTTTTGGGCCTCGTATCACTGGTGACCGCGGCAGGGAATTGCACCGTCCTCTATCTCGACCTCACCATTGGTCTCACCGCCCTCCGCCTGTCTAATCTGTCATCCTGGGAACGTTTGTGGGATCGCCACCTTTACAGTACTGCGACGTGAATCGTTGCGTTCGGTTCCAAAAGCTACAAATCCACAGGAATCACTTCAGTCGACAGAGAGTGTGCCAGTGGCATCCTCAAGTATCTTCCGGAATCCGAGTCTCACCAGTGGTCAGACCACACACATAAAGGTAGACAGCATCGGCCAGTCCCTGTTGACGGTTGGCCAACTGACTTACCTTTTGTCCTTCATTGAAGTAAACGGAGTTGTAGTTTATCTGCAGCTTTTGGAGTCACCTAGTATTACTGTAAAAGCCCCTGGCACTATTGATCGCTCCTTTTTCCAACTAGTTATTAGCATCCCAGTGGCCTTCAAAGACATCGCCAACCGCAGGTACGAAGACATCTCCGACCGCGGTTTTGACAACATCTACAAAAACCTCAGTGGAGACCTCCAAGATCTCCTCTTTCCATCCGAAGAAAGCAAGGCTGATTTCAAAGAAGACACATTCTACTGCGTTACCAGGGGAGCTGGGAGATATATGTTGTTCTGGTCCATTCACGGAGGCGGTTCCTCCGCGGAGTACCTAGTCAGTTCACGGAGGCCCACCTTCCGTGAACGAACCGTCCGTTCACGAAGTCTGTACCCCACCTCCGTGAACTGACTAGTTCATTCACGGAGTCCATCAAAATTTTCAAATACTCTGCTCTGCACGCTTGTATGTGCACGCACTACCATGTACGTACACTCAGCTGGCAAGGAGACAGACGTTGGAAGAGTTTCGGGGACGTCGGGAGGGGATGAGGAAGGGTAGAGGAGGGTGGAAGAATGTAATTACTTTGCGTCGTCGGAAGAGGGAAAAGAGATCAGGAGGATACGACTTGGATCCAAATAGGGTTGAGGGGACACCCAAGGCTCACACTGGAGATGTATCGGGGAAAAAGACTTAGATTATGCCATGGCCGCAAGCGGCCGAATGCAATATGATTAGAACAAAACAAAAACACTCAGCTGACTCTATCCAGCTGAATTCAATCAGTGCAACCGCTTACGTTCAGCGCAGCGCAATTGAGTACATTCAAAGTGTAAAGGCAACTGCACTACTGTTCATTGCAAGTGTTTCAATGCAAAAGCCGAGTGCACACTTCATTGCCATGGCCGAGATTGTGGTGCGCAGTGCATAAATACTGGAGCTTTTGCTACGCCATCAGGTAGTTACTTTCAATCTCGAACGAAATACAAGATCGGCTCCACCGAAGCCAAGTCCCAATCAAAAACGCCGTCAAGAAATACATAAGGAGATGCTTGCGCGCATACTGATCCCACATCTGCGGAGGTTACTGCCAATGATAGCAGTGATTTGGCAGAATTGGATACTGAAGATGAGGAGGTTCCGGATGAGGAAGAGGTCACTGGAGAGGAAGAGGAAGAGGAAGAGGAGGAGGGCAATGAGGAGAGAAATGAGGAAGATGAGCCGGTTTCAAATGATGACATGGAGCAGAGTGTAATTGTAGTTGCGTCAGGATGTCCAAGACGCATCCGATTGTAGGGATCACGATGATGTATAGAGTATATGGATCAGCTTGGCTGAGGGCTGGTGGAAGCGAATTGGTGGGCGGAGCCTGACGGATAGCTGGCGGCGGCCGAAGGTAAACCCTGAGTTTGAGTTTGACCTAGAGGCTAGAGCCTGAGCTTGAGCTTGAGCTTAAGTTTGAGTTAGGGTTGGAGACAGAGCGTGAGGAAGCCAGGAGCGAGGAGAGGAGTATATAGAAGAGGTGGAGGGGCAGAGGTTGGGCCAGCAGCACCTTCAGCATCAATCCACCCACCCGCACCATGCATATATTGCGTTTTTTTAAGTTCTGTGTTTTTGACTCTACACGCAATAAAGGGCGTCGGGCATAAAACGGGAGAGTCCAGGCAGAGTGGCAGCCACAGTGGTGGCCTCCGCTCCTCCGAGGCGGCAACCTTGTTTATGATTAGTTTACTATATCGTTTCGGTTTTTCCTTTCTGTGTCCATTTTTGTTCTGCAATTGTTTGTATATGACTGTAAATGTAAAAGCGCATGTGGGAGGGAAGAGGGAGCCCACTAGTTATAATTTTTCGTTGACTCCGCGAACGAACTAGTCAGTTCACGAAGGTGGGGTACGGACTCCGTGAACGGACGGTTCGTTCACGGAAGGTGGGCCTCCGTGAACTAACTAGGTACTCCGCGGAGTAACCGCCTCCGTGAATGGACTAGAACATATGTCACGGTTGTGCTGACCACTTTCTTGTATATAGTTCGAGTCTTTCTCCTTCTCTCTCTTTACACTTATCACCTTAATCCATACACACGGTTCTCCCCTCTATATTTCAGCAGCCAATCTTTTCCGATGGCCAGTAAACGAGCTTCCACATCTCTGATAAGTAAAGAAAACTAATCACTGGTCTCGGTCTCTTCTGCTCCGAATCATAAACGACTGGATTTCGGATGTTGTTTACACGTCGTTCTGCTCGTTCATCTAAACAGAGAAATATATTGGCGGTTGCCTTGCGTGCATCGCCATCCCACTTTAGGACAGTAGCGGCTTCGGTATCATTTGCTGGACTGGTGGTACTGGTGCGTGTTCGACTGCTGCCAGTGTTGGCACTACCGGATTGAGTGATTGCTGGTCGTAGTCGCTCTTCACAAACAATTGGCCAAAGGTCATCTTTGATTAGGACCATCTCCATTTTCGTTGCCCATGTTGCATAGTTGGTGCCAGTAAGCTTCGGTACGAGATGGTGGAGAGCGGATGATGACATTGTGGTGGCGATGGAGGAGCGAAGGGTTAGGGTTCGATGATATTGTGAGATTTCCGTGTAACAATAGAATTGAGTAGAATAGAGAGGCGACCACCGGGCTCATAACCTGTTGAAATATTGAGGGGAGAACCGCGTGTATAGATTAAGATACTAAGTGTAAAGAGAGAAAGAAGGAGAAAGACTCCAGATATATAGTACAGGAGATCAGTGTGCCTTATGCCCTACCATCAGCCGGCTTACAGTCAGCTATGTCATCGGTCAGATCTATTTATGCAACAACCGGGCCGGCCAGGCTTCTCTCCTGAAAAGCCCGCGCTAAGGGCGGCCGGCCAGGCTTGATATAAAGCCCGCAGGCCGGGCCTTAAGACGTCAGGGCCGGCCCGGCCCGGCCCGTTTCGAACACTGATTCCAGTGTTCTCAACCGTCCCGTCCGTCCGTCCTCACCTAGGACGGGGACGGGACGGCAAAACGCCATCCGTCCTAGGGCAGGACGGAAACGGCGCCATCATTTTGGAGGAGGACGGTGACGGACGGTCTTGGCACCGTCCCGTGCGTCCTGGCAAGATCTCGGACGGCACTGCCGTCCCCGGCCGTCGGACGGGACGGTTGAGATCACTGATTGATTCTCATTGTATCTTTGGCACGACAGTCCTAGTGTCATCTGTGACGGAGAAGGGCTGTGGTGGCAGCGATATCTCATTTACATAATATATGGATGACAGTGGCACAACGTTGTCCAGATGACACTACATTGAAGCCAACCGTTATCGGCATGAAACTACACCACACCAAATTCATGAACCCTAGGGGTAAAGAACCTTCTAGAAAATGAGGCTCTTTAAGTAGCACAAAGGCAATTTCATATCCGGTTAGTGTCATAACTGTTATCTTATCGATCTGACGAAATTTTGTCTCTCGGCGATCGATGTGTGATGGATAAGATAAAGGCAGAGCCCTACAAGGATCAAATAAGTGATCCCGAGGCTGGGAACGAAGTCGTTGGTGGATTGTTCTGGCACTTCCCCACAAAAAATGATATATCTCCACAACAGCAAAGAAGAGAAGAAAACCGAGCTATAGAAATTATTTGATTTGATTTTAATCATAAAAGATGTCACATTCGGTTTTTGTGTTTCTGGGTGCAGTGTGCGGCATTGTTGTTGTGGTGGTATTAGTTGCTATGTATGACCTACCAACGACTTTGTTCCCAGCCTCGTACTCCTGCCTCTGCCTGATCGTCCCTTCAAGCGCTTGCGCGTCTACTGTACATGCCTAGGTACATAACTTGCTGAATGGTTTGTGTCGCTTATAACGAGAATTTTCAGCTTCATTGTGCTTTTACAGTTATATGGTGCCGGGGGTGAAAGGGATAGTCCAAAATCGGAGACTTTGAAGTTTGACACCGTAAACTAGAGACGCTGCACCTCGCGGCTGCTCATGGACTGACACCGGTACGCGGTCTGCTTTATCAAGGTTTAACTGCTGAAATCATGCCTGCAATCCGGTTATCTCGGAGATTCTCAGTTTTTCCCCGGGATTCCCCGAGATTCCTTTGGTAGTTTGGATGTAAGTGGCCAACGCAACTCCACGATCTCGTCACGGGTGCTAATGCCAAACTTGCAGCCTGTAAGTTGATGACCTAGAGAACCATTGATGGGGCGACGGCGAGACGGGAGCATGTTGAGAGCAAATCAGAGGGAAAGAACGAATGTGCTGAATTGTCTGAAGTACATAGAAGAGAAAAGAGAAAGCTTATATATGAGAATGGGCAGCATGCCCGGTAGGTGTCATATCCGGGGCCCGCCCGGAACCATATCATATCCGCAGCCGAGCATCCGGAGCCGGATGTCGTGCTCGGGTCCGGGTGGATGGCCGGTGTTCTCAGCTCGATGCCCAAGAAGGCTACGGCCATACCTCCGAATGACGTCGAGCGCCTCCGGGCTGAACCCAGAGCAGTGACATCAGTCAAGTAGCGTCAACACTCCCCCTTTAGTACTAGAGCCTCGACAGGTGTACAAAGGAAAGCAAATCAAGTGCATACAGAAATCCAAAATAGTCGAAGCATAAAGAAATCCTCCAAATCCATGCCTGAAATCCATATCCATATCCATATCCAAGTCCTTCCAAAGCCATTCCCAAAACCAAATTTCATCCATACCCATATCCACGTCCTTCCAAAGCCATTCCCAAAACCAAATTTCATCCATACCCATATCCACGATCTTCCAAATGCATTCCTCAGTCCACCTAATCAAGCCCAATATCCTTCACAAATTCACCAAGTGTCACTCCCCCAAGGGCCTTAGTGAGGGCATCGGCCAGCCTATCCGTACCTGGCATGTGCTTAACCTTGATTTCAGCCTTTGCAATGGCTTCGTGAATCGAGTGATATCGGAGACGGAGGTATCGACTCTCAGACTGGAAGTTGCCTGAGTTGAATGTCGTGACACAATTGTGGCCGTCGTTCAGGATGGTTCGGTTGATACTTTTGCTGGATCCGAGCTCCGAGATGAGGTCACGGAGCCAATCAAGTTGAACCTTGCCGTATGTGGTGGCTATCATCTCAGCCTGCATGGTCGATTGGGCAACGATCATTCGTTTCTTCGATTTCCAGAGCACAAGTATGCCGAGTGCATAGACGATGATTCCCGAGGTCGACTGGCTCGAATCAGCATCTCCTCCCAAGTTGGCGTCGGCAAAGCATGTCATCGACTTCGAGTCACGTCCAAGTTGGCCAGTTCGAGCAGAATCATAGATGGTCAATTTGAAGTCGGAGGTACCACGGAGGTAGCGGAGGAGGTGTTTCACTGCTTCCCAGTGCTGAGTGGAGGGTCGGGCTGCATATCGGCCCAGCACCGCAGTCGCATAGGTTATATCTGGTCGAGTTCCGAGGGCAGCATAGAGGATGGAGCCGATAGCCTTCTGGTACGTTCCGGGGTGAAATGGCACCTCTTCGGGTGTTATGGCGTGGAGCTTGGAGCCGACCTCCATCGGAGTCGAACGTTTTCTCATGTCAGTCGTCTCGAATCGTTCGAGGACTCGATTGATATATCCGATTTGGTCGAACGCAATTGACCTCTTTTCGCGGTTTCGAGTAACTGTCATGCCGAGATATTTGAATCTGTCGGGCACAGGTACTCGGCCCGCGGCCTTAAACCTCTTGTAGAGTCGATTAGAGATTGAGGTTACGCGTTGCAGGCTGCTGATGATCATGATGTCGTCAACATAGACGGGGATGAGGACGCCATCTGTTTGGCTAAGTCTGCCTCCGATGAAGAGGCCGGGGGCTGCAATCGAGGCTTGGAGTCCGAGCTCATCGTCAATAAAGTCATAGACTTCCTCAAAATTCTCTCGGTTAGCCTGCTTGATGCCATAGAGGGTTTTATTCAACGTGACCAATGGTCGGCCTCGGCCATACGGATCAGGCCAGTGACCTTCTGGAAGACGCTTGTCGAGTGTCTCATATAGTGGACAACCTAGAAAGGCGGTCGGTATGTCTAACACTGCAATTTCAAGGTCAAATTTGGCCACTAGGCCAAGGGCAAGTCGAATTGAGGCCGAATCAACAACCGGGGAGGTGATCTCATTATAATCACCAGGTTTCTGGAGGTCTCCACGACCCACCAGCCTCACCTTCCACTTGTCGATCTCGCCGTTTGCTAGCAGCTTCCTCCCCATCACCCATCGGCTCTTGATGAGACTAGCTCCATCCAGCACCTTCTCCACATACGTAAAAACTCCATGGCTCGCCCTAGAATTCATCTCCTTGTCGATTGCCTCATTCCACATGTCAGAGTTGTCTGCATCCAAAGCTGCGCGGAAGTTCTTCGGTCCTGGCTCAATCATCATCGCAATGCTGACTTATGCACTCGAACTTGAACTCGGGCCTCGGCCTCCACTACGAGTCCTCGAGGCCGGCCCATCTCCCCTGGTGTGTGGGGCTGGAGTCGATTCGCGGGTCTCGGGAGGCGGCGAGAGGCTCTCATCGTCGGAGTTAACTGGGTTGATGGTGTTGAACCGACTCTCGGTGAAGCGATTGATTGTCTAAGTCTAAGATGACACGTAGCTAAATACACAAGAGATCGCCAACCCTAACCCAAGGCAAGTGATGACGTACTCTAAGAACCGTTCCAACACTCCTCCAGGGCGTTATCACGTCCATAACTCTTGAAATCAAAGAGAAAATGAGAGAAAAGAAAACAAAGAGATAAATCATGCCTGGTGCTCCTCCCAAACGATCATCTGCTCAATCATAAAGAGAAGAATCAAACAAACGGGAGCTAATAAAACACCATGGATCTCCTCCGAAACTCTCTGAAAAAACTCTTCCGTATCGATTGCAATTGGAGACTCTCCTCCATGTCGGCTTTCGGTGCGACTGGAGATCCTCCAAGTCAGCTTCGGTTGCGATTGGAAAATTGTTGAGAGCAATCGAGTATACTGAGGGGTTGATTAACTACTGTACAAAAGTGATTGTCTAAAGAACTAACTACGGGAGAAATCTATGCTTTATATACTCAAGGAAAACCATGAAAATCCTGAACCTCGGTTGAAGAACCATCGTGAACATACATTACAAATCAACCGTGGCTATGCAAGTGGCGAGTGACTAATCATGTATGAGTCTACATCGTGACTCAGACCATTAGCAATCACACTCCAGTCGATTCTAGCAGCTTCGCTAGCTATCTAGAAACTCGTAGGCCTTTCGGGCAAAATCCTGTGCCAACAAAAATGCATTCCATGTCGACTTCTCCGAATTGAGACGCAGCTCCCTGTCGGCTACAGGTCCGATAGGAAAATTCATTCCATGTCGGCTTTGGTCGGTATCCGTATCAGTCTCCGTTGGTCTCCGTATAAGTCTCCGTATAAGTCTCCGTCTCGGTATCCATCTTGTCGGTATCCGTCTCGGTCTCAGTCTCGGTCTCAGTCTCGGTCTCTATCGGTATCTGTCTCGGTCTCCGGGTATCGGTTCCCCGTTCTCAGCCTCTCAGTCCTAATCGTGGGTGGAGGAATCTTGAACATTGGTGGGGTCGTCGTCGTCTAAGGTGTAGGATGTGATGGATTCATGGCCACCACTGGCCACCGCCGGTCTCTCGGGGACTCTGTTGGTATTCCAGATCACATACCCAGCGCCCTCGTACTGCGCTATTGATGTGCATTGGCCAATATTGCCCAAGTATCCGCAGTCCAAATCCTGCACGCGTTCCGCATGACTTTCGCCGATAAATTGTAGTGTGACTAGCCACCGATTGGCTGTTACACCTAGCAAGTTGGCAGCGGGGTCATGTACGATCACCCACAATTTCCCTGATTAGATGTCATCGGCTATCACTCGTCTCGGATGCCAGAGCAAATCTTTTCGGATGGCTAGCCAACGAACACCCACACCATTGATAAGCAACGACGGCTAGTTAATGGTCACTGTCACTTCTGCTCCGAATCGCTGATGTCATACAAATAGCCGGCAAACAGCTGAATGGCATCGGCCAAGAAGCTGACGACAAACGGACAGCTGGGAAACAACTGAATGGTGCCAGCCCAAAGCCGACAACTGGCAGAGGCCTAAGAATACGTGCCGACTATGCACAGCAAAGCTGCTCTCTAGCGAAAGTGGCCAATGTGTCTGGAGGACATCAGATCGAAAGGTTACCACTGGTCCGGAGGTACAAGCCCGTGAGCTTGATGTCATACGGGCTACTGATGGTCGGATCATAATCTAATGATGATAAACACATTAGAGGATTGAGAGATGGAGGCCGCGGTAGTTGTGAAGGAACAGGCATTGGTTCGAAGGTGGTTACGGTGCTGGAGCTCTAGAGAAAAGCATAGATAGAAGTATTTGTTAGAAAGCGAAGAAAGGGGTAAAACGACCTCTGAGTTCTTTGAGGGTAGAAAGGCATCAACCTTCTCAGCGAGGAGAACAAGCCTTAACCATATACGCATTGAAAAGCTATTCTTTTCGTCAAGAATCGTTTAGTAATTTCATATCCCGAGGTAACCTCCTAACCTACCTTTGAAGCAAGCAGTGTTCTCAACCGTCCCGTCCGACGGCCGGGGACGGCATGCCGTCCGAGATCTTGCCAGGACGGACGGGACGGCGCCACAACCGTCCGTCCCGTCCGAGCATAAGAATGACGGCTGGACGGCCGATGTCTGCCGGGGACGGTACTTTGACCGTCCCCGGCCGACATCCACCGTCCCCGGCCGATGTCGGGCGGCTACCGTATATTCTTAGATGCAACCTAATTCGGTCCTGAGAGCGCGCGGTAAGAGATATATAAATGGATACATCCATGCATAGATTGTATATCAATTATACTATAGTTTTAGAGAGCGAGGAGAGGAGAATGATGAACAGTATAAAAAGAACAAAGGTGCACCTAATTTTCCATATACATCTCCATCAACCATCCCTTCTGCACCACACCAGACTTACAATGGAATCTCTACCTGACGCTCTCCCTCTGACTCCCATTTCTTCTATGCTTGCTGGAATCGACCCCAACGAATTCGATGACCCAACATTTTCCGATGATGAATCTAGCCTTCTCAGCAGCGCACCAAATACTCTGATGACTCCATCGTTTGGCACTGGTACTGGTTCGGCTGAATCTTCTGCATCAGATACCTCTGCTACCACTGGAAGTACCATTTACAAACGACAAAAGATCAAGCGCAAGAGTTATGTATTTAATGCTGCAAATGGTGTCGAGTATATCTCGAAGGAAGGGAAACTACGCTGGCGTTGCATGCATTGTATTATACTCCTCTTGACAAATATAGCATACTCCATACTGATTGCAATAGGTCCCAGTATTCGATCAGCACAAACCTTTGCCGTAACAGGAACCAAAAACATGATAGAACATCTGCGAGATATACATAATACCGATAAGAATGGACCGATGGATTCCAAGCATCTTGTATCCCAGCGAATTGACAAAGTCTTTGGAAAAACACAGCACCGAATTGAGTTCAATCTTGATCTGTTCAAACAACTTCTTCTTCGATGGATCATTGTAAACCACATTGCGTTTCGCCAGGTGGAAAGCCATGCCTTTCGTATGCTTCTGTTCTATCTGCTGGCCTGTGTATGTTCATTATATTCTATTCTAAATTCATCTACTGCTGACTGACTGTTGCCCAGCGTGCAGATTATAGATCACTCCGAATTGCGCTTCCAAAGTCCGGAAATACAATTCGCTCTTGGATTATGACTTTGTACAACTCATCGAAGCTAGAAATTGTTTCTGCACTATCGGATCTCCCCACACGAATTCACTTCAGCTTTGATTTATGGACGTCACCCAATCATCGTGCACTGTTGGGAATTGTTGCACACTGGGTTTCTTTGCAGGGTGCACTGCAGCATACACTTCTTGGACTTCGGCGGTTTCGTGGCAGGCATACCGGTGAAAATCAAGCCGAATTATTCTGGACTGTTGCCCAGGAATTCAAGATTGAAGGCAATATAGGCTACTTTACCCTCGACAATGCTTCAAACAATGACACTGCAATGAAGTGCATTGCAGCAAAACTGCAGCTGCTTGGTATTGAATTTGATCCTGTTAAGCGAAGACTACGATGTTTAGGACACATTATCAATCTTGTCGTCAAAGCATTTCTTTGGGGCAATGATCCAGAGACTTTTGAACGGGAGGCTGACTCACTTGCCGATCAAGAGAATTACGAGGCAGAACTTCTATTGTGGCGGAAACGAGGACCACTTGGCAAACTACACAACATTATTGTATGGATTGGAAGAAGCCCCCAGCGTCGAGATAAATATGAAGAGAAGGTCAGACAATTAAATCCAGAGAGTACTGCATCAGCTCTGGTACATGGCAACGAAACTCGATGGGGTGGTGATTATGATGAGCTTCAAAGAGCACTGCACCAGCGGGAGGCATTGGAGGAATTTGTATCCACTGCTATACGACACAATCAACATGGCGAGCGAGATGCCCAAACAACAGCCCTTAAATACGATGAATTGACACCCGAAGACTGGTCAATTTTAACAGACATCATGCAATTTCTACAACCATTTCGCAAGTGGCAACTAATGCTCCAAGGCCATCGAACACAGGGTGCTTTGTATGATGTTTTGCCAGCAATGGATGAACTGTTACTGCATATGGAGGATCGAAAGACTGCATATTCTGCCCTTCCCACCGATGAAGTGAGTCTCCATATGATCACTGCCATCAACCATGCTTGGCAATTACTTGACAAGTACTACAATAAGGTAGACGAAACACCCGTATATTATAGTGCAATTGCATTACATCCTGAAATGAAGCTGCAGTGGTTTCGGGAGGAATGGGAGGAGCGTCCGAATTGGATTAGTGGTGCTGAGTGTGCAGTTCGAAACCATTGGTCCTCCGAGTTTCAATCAAAGAGTCAATCATCCCAAGCATCGAACCATTCCACACCATTAATCACCGTTACAGAGGCTACAAACATTATACCTAAGTGGAAGTCAAAGAAACGCCAGCGTCAGGCAGCGGATACCCTCGATCAGTTTGAGCGATTCCAAGATCGAGATTCTGAGGATGAGATACCAGCTGGGGTTCTGCAGTACTGGGTTGATAGACTAAATGATTCACCCCAGTCACTGCTTGCCCAGATGGGGGTCGAGCTGATGAGTATTCCTGCAATGTCAGATGAACCAGAACGTGTATTTAGCAGTGCAAAGTTACTTATCAGTGATGTACGAAACCGCTTGGGGGATGATATTATAGAAGCTTCGGAATGTCTGAAATCGTGGGTACAGCAGGGCTTGATCTTTGGGGCCACGGAATCAGACATGGTTCGGATGGAGCAGATGCTACAGGATCTTGCTTCGCAGTATGGATAATTGTAACTAGTTTATATAAATTGTATGTACCCACAGAAACATCCATGGATGTCGACAGATGACGCCCGGGGACGGCAGGGCTCCGTCCCCGGCCGTCCTGCCTCAAAAAGACGGCGCCGTTTCCGTCCTACCCTCGGACGGACGGCGATTCGCCGTCCCGTCCCGTCCTGAAGAATTTCGGACGGACGGGACGGTTGAGAACACTGGAAGCAAGTCACGAATGAAGTACGGACTCTACGTCGACCGGGTAAACCTGGAGCGAAGCTTCGGCTGTTACATTATATTTTTTAGCAAAGAAATGCTTCCGAGGAAGGAATTCTTTCTACACACATACATCAAGCGACCATGATGGCATACAACTCCAACTGCCACTGTCCCGTCAACTTGTTTCATTTAGCTGGAATCCTATCGCAGCTTGCAGAACCAGAACCACTCAACTTCTTCTATAGTATCGACGCTCTCCTAAATGAAACAGAACAACCTCTCGAAGATTAGTTTTAGAATGCACTTGATACACGATATTCTTGGAACCCCTACTGGACAGACCCAGCCAGACAAGCAGGAGGTCCAAGTATCGACGATCCAGTCTTCGCTGATCATTGGACTGGATACAAGTGCTTGAATGTCGATTGCGAAGATCGAGAAGTGTGTTATTGCATGCACAGCTGCGGAGGAACCCACACAACAATCGAATGAGCAGCAGCCGCTCTACTGACCATCATCACAGCCATTTACCATTGGAATTAGTGAATGAATTCGGACGAAATACCACCCCTATTTCGTTACCTATTGCCACATGACTGGTCCTTAATTACGTACACCTCCCACCCAGACTACGAACCATCGGTACAACTGCAGCAAGAATCCAGAGCACTATTCTTCTTCTTTTACACCACCCCTGTTGAGCAATTTTTTGTTGTTCTATAACGGTTGGGTCAGACACCAGCATGATGGACGACTACATGGTGGTTACCAGGGAAAATGCGTTGATTCTATCCAGTGATAAGGATAAGCAGGTAACACAATACCAGCCCATCACAAGGAAACATATTCCGGACTGGGTTATTGAGGTTTTGGATGGAATCAACAGGGAGCTCAGAAGAATGGACGCCTTTATTCAGGAAGCAAGGGAGAAAGATTTCGAGATACAGATGGCCCTCCCAGAATTGGCCAAAGCTTACAAAGGCCTCATCATTAGGCAAAATGAGATATACGTTGCCGTGTATCTGGGAGTGGAATAGATGGAAAGGGCTCAACTCGAGAAGCATTGCAATATAGTTATCCAATCTCAACTGTTTACGGCTAACATCCATGCAGCCTTTGTTCAAATTAAGCCCCAATCCACCGAAGACTACGAAGAGCTGTGGTCAGCCCTCAGCGGGCAAATCCAGCCCTCTGGAACAGCCTGGGGAAGCCTTTCAACTCTGATCAACAATAGGGAACGAGCCCAAGAACGCCTTGCCCTCCAAGTGGATACCCAATCCCAGGATCAGCCGGATATTCGGATGAAAGCCCAAGAAGATGGCAAACAGATGTCTGGGCCATATGCCAAGTCTCGTCCAGAAGCAAAACATGTTGAGATGATTATTAAGTACGGGTATCACTTCTTGCATGACGTGTCATGCCTTTTGTATTTAGTGCATGCTTGGCACGATGATATTAGGCTTCTTACTCGAAGCCTCGCACACAATCAAGCAATCCATTCAACACAAGAGTCACCTTCCTCAAACGTTTCCTCTCTCCTTCATAAACGCCTAGACGAGCTTTATTTGGGTCGGTTCAACAGGTTATGAGCCTCTGCGCATCGTAATTACGACACGCGAAGTTGCACCTACGGAAGTCAAGAGTCGAGAGAATCGACTCCTGAGTAGCTAAGCATTCTACCCTCATCCCGCCGTATTTTTGGACGGCGGCTGCTGGACGTCAGCCTGTGTACATTGAGTACGAGCATAACTGACGCGCTTGAGACGAGAGAGATAATTGCAATTGCTACCGCCGTTACCGCTACCGCCCATCATGACATCGACCGCAATTACCATCACGAAGTTCAATGGTACGAACTTCAAGCAATGGTTTGGCGAAATGGCTCTGCTGCTAGAGCAGAAGCAAGTCTACGGAATTGTTACGGGTGATGATGAGAAACCGGAGGTGGCAGCGGAAGGCGCGACCGCTGGAGAGAAGTTGGCACAGAAGACCGCGATGAAAGAGTGGATGAAGCTGCATGGTACAGCTCGATCGACTATACTACTCGGAATGGAGTCAAGATTGCAAGCGTCGTATATGGATATCGACAATGTTCAGACACTATGGGAGAAGTTGGCCGCCGCATACAAGTCGAAGTTAAAGCTCAATGTGTTTCAAATTCGAGAGGAGCTTTTACAGATTAAACTCGAAGACTGCGGCGACGTCGAAACCTACGCATCACGAATCGATCGGAAAGTCAAGGATTACAACCTTTGTTCGGAGCCATCATCATCAACAGCCGCGAATGCAAAGACCATCGGCAAGATGACCGACGAAGAGCACGTGTTTTACCTACTTGGTGGAATCCCGAGGAACGACGATTGGAAGTTCTTTCTCGAGTTGATGATGGATAAGAATGCGACTGCAACTCTGACACCCGATGAGATCGTCACCAAGTTGGTCGAAAAGGAGTCTACAATTAAGCGTGAGAAGGGTCTCGACAGCGATGCTCTATTGTTTGCAAAGAAGGGCAAAGGCAAGGGCAAGAAAAAAGGCAAAGCCGACAAGGACAAGGGCGACAAGGGCGACAAGAAAAAATACAAACCGACGTGTTACCATTGTCAGAAGGAAGGCCATGTGATTCACCACTGCCCAAGCAAGAAACGCGGCGACCCTCCAGCACCGAAGCCCGACACTGCAGCGCAGACCACAACTGATACGACGACTTCTACAACGACAGTTGACAACTTTTGGATGGCCGCGAGCCCCAGTACTTCAGCTTACGATTGGTTCATCGACTGCGGTTGTACCATACACATATCAGGCCAACGTTCCATGTTCACCAACTACGTCGCATACCCTCCAAAGACGAAACAAGTCAAAGGCTACAACGGCGTCATCTCCTATGCAGCTGGGTATGGCGAAGTTAGATTGACAACTCGACTGCCTGATGGAAAGACGGAGTCCATCGTCCTACAGCATGTGATCCATTTGCCGGGATCATTCAACCTCATCTCCCAATCGCAAATCATGGACAAAAATGTGAGAATCGAAGTGATCAATCATTACGGCCTGAATCTCTACAATTGCCACGGCAAATTGATCGCCACGGCACCTCAAGTCAACGGATTATTCGTTCTCGATAGAGTTATCCATTCGGAAGCAACCACGTTTACTGATACGGATGTTAACAGTTGTCTTTTGGCGCTTAAGTCGACTGGGCATGCTTTTCGGCCGGATGCAGCGAAGAAAATTTTATGGCATCGGCACTTGGCACATGTCGGCCTCCAAGCTTTGCAATTGGTTCCGAAAGTCACTAATGCACCAGAGCTGACCGGGAAGTGCGACTGCGAGAGCTGCATTAAGTGCAAAATGTCGAGGAAGCCTTTCACCCCTTCGACATCCCGTGCGGATACACCACTTCAGCTAGTTCATTCGGATATTTGCGGGCCCATCGAAACAGCGATCGGAGGAGGACGATATATGCTGCTATTTATCGATGACGCGACACGCTATACAACTGCAAATTTTTTGCAACACAAGTCGGAAGCCTTGGAGAAGTTCCAAGAATGGTCGGCACTCATGGAACGACAATCGGAAAAGAAAGTTTTACGATTTCGCACCGACGGAGGAGGCGAATACACATCGAAGAAGTTCGCCAGTTACCTTAAAGAGGAGGGAATCCTGAAGGAGACGACTACACCATATACACCTCAGTCAAATGGAGTGGTTGAGAGAGCAAATCGGACGATTTTCGAACGTGTTCGGTGCATGTTAGACGATGCTGGATTATCGAAGAAATACTGGACATTCGCTGCCGAAGCCGCTGTTTATCTCAAGAATCGGACGCCAACTCGATCGGTAGTCGGTAAAACCCCATACGAAGCGTGGCACGGCAAGAGACCATCGATGGAGCATCTCCGAGTATTTGGATGCTTGGCCTTTGTCCATGTTCCCAAAGAGAAACGAAAGAAACTCGATTATCGCGCGACACCGGGTATCTTCGTTGGCTACTCCATATCGAATCAGCAGTATCTTGTGTACGATCCACTTGCGAAAGCCCTACATCGTTCCAGAGATGTCATTTTCAGAGAAGACCGGCGATACACAGCACCGAATGCTGCAGACGAAGCGATCCTAAATGAGCATTTCTACCGACACGAATTACCTTCGGAGGAGCCACAGCAAAAGAAGGAAATCGATATGCCCCCGCCACTTGCATCGAATCCACCCATTAATCGACCAGATAGAGAAGCCAGTTCCGAACGTCACGATTCCCATCAGACTTCGAGAAATATAATTGAGGACGACGGCCACGAAGACGATGAGAATTCATCCCCGCCGATGACAGATCAAAGAAGACGACTTTCACTCGAGAGTTGGCTGGGCTCGATCACAGTAAGCTCGGAGATTCCTGGGAACCACCCGCGGGCACTCGCCGAACTCGCAGTAGTTGCATTCGATTGCAAGAGTCCTCACAGCTCGCCCTCGACGATGAAGAATACGACGATTCTTTCATTCCCATATTCGCGGCGGCTTGCATCTCCGACCCTCCAGCCCCCGATGGCATCAAGGATCCGAAATCATATAAAGCGGCAATGGAGTCCCCACACTCTGACGAAATGATTGCGGATATGTTCACGAAGGCGCTCTCAAAGCCCTCGTTTTTGAAGCAGTGCATGTCGATGGGAATGATTGGAATTGGATCTGTTTTGGAGGAGATTTAGACAAATTGAATCTAGTTCGGAGGAGGTTTAGACGAATAGTTTTTCCCTTTTGTTTTTGGGTATAGTTTATGTTCGACGATTTCTTCTTAACGTTTGATTGGTTTAGTTTCTCTTTTTGATTAGGAGGACGTGATAACCGTCCTGGAGGAGTGTTGAGATGATTATTAAGTACGGGTATCACTTCTTGCATGACGTGTCATGCCTTTTGTATTTAGTGCATGCTTGGCACGATGATATTAGGCTTCTTACTCGAAGCCTCGCACACAATCAAGCAATCCATTCAACACAAGAGTCACCTTCCTCAAACGTTTCCTCTCTCCTTCATAAACGCCTAGACGAGCTTTATTTGGGTCGGTTCAACAAAACAGATACAGGAGGAAGCCCAGAAAAAGGCAGACAACACAGAGCGGGAGAGGAAGGCGGCAGAGCGCAAGATGAAAAAGGACTTTGAGCGGAAATTCAAAGAATTGACTAGATCTTTACAGACAAGCTCTCAGACGAGAGATCAAAGAGATCAGTACGCTTACTGGCCCGGTCAGTATTAACACCAAAGCAAGGGGATACCAAGCCTGTTGAGCAGGGATTCTGCCTTTGATATACCGTAAGTGATGGTATTGGAGTTTGGGTCAAAGAAGCTGTGACTCCAGAACCGAATGGTAATGGAGACATCGCAGGAGGCGTTGGAAGAGACCCCCCAAGGGACTCCAAGTCTTCGAGCTCCAGCTCTTCTGACAGTGGAGACGATGTTCTCCTACCACTTTCACCACCAGCAGGAACTGATTATAGCAAATCACTTTTGGTACCATCTCAAGTACTACCGCAACCACCAAGAACTCCGAATTCCTGCAAGAAGCAAAAAATTGAACATCCCTACAAGTTTAAGGGAGACCCAACGGACAAGTTTGAGTCTTTCCGCATTTGAATTACAGATGTCGATCGCTATCTCAGATACTTCAAAGATGTTTATGATGATGACAACAATAAAATCATCTTCATTGGAACCATCCTTTGAGAGAAAGCTTTGGGCTGGTACAACAACCGAGAAACACAGCTTAGGAAGCATTTTCAGGTTGACACATGGTCACCATTGACCAGCGCTATGGAGGAACGATTCATCGACCTGCAGGAAGAAACAGAATGCCTCCAAATAATAAATAAATTGCAGCAGAAGGGAGACATCCAGGACTACATCGTAAAAATGGAAGACTTGAACTACCATGTCTGGGTAGGAAGGATTGCATGGCGACAGGCTCTACAAAGCGGACCCAACGAAGAAATCAAGGATCGAATAGCCTTTCGAAGATTAAGCCAGACGACGACGTGGAATATGACAATCTGCTCAAACATGTTGGCCGCACATTTGAGAGATGCCTGGAAGGAAAGCACCAGCACAATGATTACAAACCCAAATACAAAAAAAACAATAAGAGGAAGCGTGATGATGATGGTGACGATAAGGGGAATCAAGGAAAGAAGAACTTTGAGAAACGTTCTGACTCCAAGAAACCTCGAACGGAGAAGAAGGATGCTAAGCCATTCCATATGGACAAGGGCGAAGCCTTGAAAGGCATTCTGGAATCTTTGCTGGAAGCACGAGCTAAGCACAACGAATGCAAACGCTGCGGTTCTTCACAGCATCGATGGGTATTTGGTAAGAATGCCATCAAGATCACCTCCAGTAAGCAGAAGAAGAAGGCGAAGAAGGCTAAGGTGGAAATGCCAGAAGTAACCACCTCTTCTTCAAAGGTCAAGTCCAGGAGTCCGGCTGGCCGAATTACGAAACCGGCTGCAGCCTCAAGCTCTTGAGTGCTTTATGAGGTTGACTCTGACGGTATGGGGATTGACAGATGAAACAAGTTCCTTTTTTTTATGGGATAGCGGTCTTTTCTATGGGTTTTGAGGTACAGACACCTCCGGTTTTGGTATTTATGGGTATAGATATTCATATTTCTTTGGGGTTACATGGGTACAGACATCTTTATTTCTTTGGGGTTACATGGGTACAGACATCTTTATTTCTTTTGGGTTTTTTTAAGGTTTTTGCCAATGCGGTCATTGGTATTATAGCTTTCGATATTCAGTATACTTTCTTTTCTGCTGTTCAAGAATGGGTGCCTGATGATGAATACAATACTCGAAATATGCTGGTCATATAGCATCCAAGCGTGACTAGTGAAAACATGAATACCATTGAGCTTGATCATACTCATTCAAACCTCATTCACCTAGGAACTTACGAATACTGGATACCATGACCCATTGTGGCCGGAGCTCTGTTGAATGGCAGTTCACCATGGTTGTCAACCAAAACGATCGAAAACGCAAGGCTGCGGCCAGTGCACCTCAGCCTGTACCCAAGAAGTCCAAACAATTACCACCTGAACCTAAGACAGGTTGAAGACCCACAATACGCATGTTTGCAAGCTTTCGAGACGAAAAGAACGTCCCTGAACGGGTTCTCTTGGATACTGGGTGCGATACACCTAGGATGTCGAAGCAGTGGGCCGAGTCACATGGCGTCCCATTAGTGACTCGAATGGAACCCAAGAGAGTCGAAATTTCAATGGCGAAAGTGTAGAAGGAGTGCTTTGGCAGTAAACCTTCCCCGTTATTCTGCGGTATGAATCTCATTATACCAAGGAAACCTTCGAAATTGGTCCAATGGAGGATTCGTTTGACATCAAGTTATCTTACTGGCGGATTGTCAAGCATGGAGTACTTAGTGGAGTTACCGAAGAAAATGATCAGCTCCAGTTTACATCGAAACACTGCCATGAACATTGCACAAAGGCAGCGGTGTCTTCATTCTCAATCGAACATGACGATTCGATTTTGAAGTTCGGTACTGATCCTCGATGGATGGGGGATATCAGTGCAATATATGTCAATGCGCCACATGAGATTGAGATTGATTGAGTACTGCAAATTCCATGGCAATTCCGAGACTTCGAAACATTGTACAATAGAGAAACTGCCAATGCTCTCCCACCACATTGATTCTATGACCATTCCATTGACTTGAAAAATGGAGAGCAACCTCCATGGGGCCCCATCTATGCACTCTCAGAGAAGGAGCTTTTGGTTGTTAAAGAATATCAGAAAATAATATTTGATTCCAGGAACATCCGTCCTAGCAAGTCATCAGCGGGTTCACCAATACTCTTCGTTCCAAAGCCACACTTAAGAGTCTTACGATTGTGAGTGGATTACAGAGATCAATTTTGTGTGACGATTATGAACCAATATCCATTGCCGCTCATGAACGAACTTAGAGACAGGGTTGGTGGATCGAGGATTTTCACCAAGATCGATCAGAAGGCAGGGTACAACCTCATTTGAATTAAACCTGGTGATGAATGGAAAACAGCATTTTGTACAAGATATGGACATTATGAATATCTAGTTATGCCCTTCGGATTGGTGCACACACCAGCTACATTCCAAGTTAGGATGAACGAGATCCTGCGAGATCTAATCGATTATGGAGTGGAAGTCTCTATAAATGCTATCCTCATCTATACAGAAAATGAAGAAAAGCATGTGTAATTGATTCGAGAAGTCCTTCGTCAATTACAGGAAAACAACTTGGCTATAGCACCTGATAAGTGGGAATGGCTCCTGAAACATGTTGAGTTCCTTGGGTATCTCATATCGGGAGAAGGTGTCAGTATGTCAGAGAACAAGATTCATACAATTCTCAAATGGGAGATTCCGGAGTCTGTCAAGGACGTCCAGTCTTTCCTCGGATTCGCCAATCTCTATCGACGCTTCACTAAATGATTTTCAAAGATATGCCATCCCTTAACGGAGTTAACCAAGAAAACCAACAAAATGTTTGACTGGAATGCGAACCCCCCAAATCAAACAGCCTTCAATACACTAAAGAAGTACTTTACTTAGGCTCCAATATTATGGCACTTTGAGCCTGTTTGGCCTATGGTGATCGAGACTGATGAAAACAATTTTGCGATCGGTGCAGTACTTTCCACAGTCATTGATGGACGATTGCACCCTATTGCCCAACCCTCCCCAAAGATGGCTAAAGCCGAGATCAACTACAAAATCCATGACAAAGAGATGCTTGCCATAGAATCCGCGTTCAAAGAATTGAAACGTTATCTCCAACATGTAGCTGATCCCATCAGTATCTTCACCGATCACAAGAATCTCGAATACTTTACGACTACAAAGATCTTGAATCGGAGACAAGTCCACTGGGCTCAAGAGTTGGCAGGATATGATTTTAAAATATTCTACTGACCCAGTAGTGCAAATGGGAAACCAGATGCATTATGTAGGCATTCGGAGTACTGCCCTAACAATGTGGGAAGTATTGCCAAAGAGAACAAAAACCAGCCTATCCACTGCGTTCGGAGACCCAACCAGTTGGCAACTACTGAAGGAGAAACAGTGCAAGTGACGGCGATGAAGTTACGAGGCAAACCAATTGCGATTTCTTTTGCCAAGTTGAGGGCAATTCCAGTAGACAAGTTCAATTCATGGCTGTTAAAAGCAGTGGTCAGCGCCACTAACAACGATACTGCATGGCAAGAAGAGAACATCTGTGCAATGGAAGGTAACCCAAGCTCAAACATCCCATTCAAAGATGAAGCCCTTTATTGTAATGGCAGACTGTGGATTCCGGACGATCTGCAGTTGAAAAAACAGACATTGGAAGCGAAGCATGATTCGAAGATGGCTGGACACATGGGGTAGAATAAGATAATCGAACTGGTCAGACGAAACTTCTTATGGCCGGAAATAGGGAAATACATCGAAGATTATGTCCGCCCATGCCATGAGTGGCGAAGGAAATAAGCAGCTTGTTATGCTCGCTACGGACTCCTACAGCTACTTGCATTAGCGTCCCGCCCATGGGACTCGATTTCCATGGACTTTATCATCGAATTACCAGTATCAGACAGATACTTATCGGTATGGGTAATCATCTACCAATTTACCAACATGGCTCACTGTAGAGAGGGATGAGTTGAGATAAGGTGTGGCGCTGAAGAGGGCACGGGCCAGAACAGGATACGTGCTTATCCACGACGTGGTAGGCTCCGCGAGGATAGACACCGCTTGCATAAACATGCATACACTATCGTCATTTCATACTACTACATTGGTACCAACACTTTCCAATTGGCTTCTCCTGCATCTGATACCTGCCGGAGCCCAATTTCAATTCGAGGCGCGGTTGTTAAAACGATCACAGACGTCTTTCGATGGTGCAAAAGACCAATTGCGCACAACGAAACACCATAGCAACAACAAACACGATGCCTGCTGCCGTGTGCCTTGATCCTGCCGGAGGTTCAAAGGGCAATGATTCAGAAGTGGCGTGTATGTTGCAAGCTCCCAGGGATTGTAGCGTCTTCCCACATGAACGGCCCCAGGGTTTCAGTATCTTCGACCAGCAGACCGATGATGACCGAGCCTGCTGAGCAGAGATCATCCATTACATGCCGGTAATCGTGCAAAGGGACATCTCCGATGAAGTTTCCAATTGGTTCTATGTGGTTGAGAATGAATACCAAGAACAAATCGAAGATCATATCTGAATGTGCGAGGATGCTGATTGGGAACGGGATACAATTGCTGATGAACTTGTCAATTGAGAGAAACAACTATCCGACAAGGTACAGGCCCTCGTGGCGAAACAGACGGAGTGCGACAAATCGGCGCAATAAGCCTCAGACGCGAAAGACACACAGCCGCCACCCCTGGTTGACGATGCAATTGCAAAAGAGATGGTGAAGCTGAAACAAGAGGTCAGCGCCAAAAACGCGCTCAATAGGACGATGAAAGCCAAACTGGGCACAGCCTAACATGAAGTAGAAGCAACCAAGCAAGCATTGGCAACCGCTGAAGACAAGATAGACATGACCAGTGAAAAGATGATGTCAGCCATGGTGGAACTGAATGCTACAAACGAAGCCTTAATTCGAGTCAAGGCTACCTCTGCACTCATCAGCACTTTCCAAACTAACGACAGCATGTGTAACGTCAAAACGACAGGATTGCTGACTTACTAAGGTACGAGAACCCTAGTCACCGTCACCTCCTTCCTATCAACTCTGCACTGCCATTGCGGACCTCGTGCCCTGGAGTTCGGCTTGACAGCTGAGTGTGAAATCCCATTGACCAAAGGTTCGGCCGCCATGGCTCTGCTTCAGTTTTGCGACAAAACTGCAGTTTGGGCCAACCACCATTTTCCGGCATATGCAAGCACAGGCGTAACATGGGAAGACTTCTCAGCCGCAGGCAAACAGGCCTTTATCCCTGCCGACGCTGTGACCAGGGTGAAACGCGATTGGGAGTCACTTCGAATCTGCGGTGGCGAGCGCGTGTCCGCTTCTAATGGACGTTTCTGAGTGCTTCGATACCAGTTGAAACCCCATGCGCCAATCTCTGACGAACGCATTCGCAACTCAAACCAGTTCAAACCTGAGAACAACCCAGAAGTGTCCAAGGCTTTGATTGAGAAATTGGGAAACCAGCGTACAGGGTCGCTCAATAACGTGATGGAACACATCTCTCGAGTGGATGCCATGCTCAAATCCAGGAAGCAACCGATGTCGACGATGGTTAAGAAAATGGAGGGCAAAGTGCAAGAAGGTAGCGGCGGTGGCAATATTGACCGGAGCTGTTATGCGTATGGTGAAGTGGGCCACCCTGCCCAAACATGCCCAAATGAAGAATGGTCCTGGCTGCATAGAGAGAAAAGAAATCAGCCCATGATGAGAAGGGTGCTGATAAGAAAGAGAAGGGGAGAGAAGAGCGGTGTAGAGGCTCCCGTGGTGGTTGCAAGAAAGGCGGCAACGGAGGTGGTGGTGGAGGAAAACAACAGAGCCTCCACTTGACCCAACAGGTATCTGGAGGAGGAAATGATGATAGAGAGCCCAAAATGCAAGAATTGTCAGATGACAGTGATGATAATGATTTGGAGGACTCATGATCGGGAAATCGCAACAGGAGCGATTAGCTGCGAATCGACTGCCTGATACAAAAAAATTACTAGTACTGTGTCTACAATGAAAAGTTTACTTGTTATCACCATCTCAGAGTCAGTAATAATGATACCATAGATCTTCTCCATTCCGATGGAAAGCTTCGGTTCAAAAGGAATAACGACATATACAGTAGTGTAGCAGCCAAAACAGCCAAAGGCGATGGGGCATTGGAGAATTATATAAAAAGAGAGACTGGGGAAAGGTTAAAGAAGAAAGGTGCAGTGTTGGAAGAGAAAGATTGCGGCTGGTCGATTGTGGAGATGGCGAATGACAAGGTAGAAGACGGCATTGAGAGAAGGCATCAGGTGCACCTGAAACTCAAACTAGGAGATGACGGCTACACGTATAGGGGGTTGTTCACAGTGTAGGGCGTGAAACGCTTTGACATCCTACTCGGGAAGCGCTGGGTCTGCGATATATCTGGAACTCATCATATCGATCACCAAACAAATGAAATGTGGATTATCCAAGGCGACATGCAATGGGAAGAGAGAGAAAAGGCAGCACGAATCGACTACCTTGGTGGTCTTCGACCACAAACCGAACCAGATTACGACACTGTCAATGAATCAGTCTGCGCTATTGGTATTGAAATTGTCAGCAAGAAACATCTCCGTCGCATGAGCCATCTACTTTTGGCCAAGGCATTCCTGGTTCGCGTACGGTATGATAACCCTGAGCCTGCGCAGCCACCACACAAATTTGAAAGCATGCTTGGCAATTTTGAGACTTGTGGTTAATTCGCAGAGCCAACGTACGACACCACGTGGGGTAAAGCAAAATATAAAATCGACATGTTGCCAGAAGATGATAAGAGAACCCCATATCGACCTCCATATCGATTGTGTCCCAAAGAAGATGCGGAGCTACCATGAAAATTGGATAGGGCCTTACACAATGGCTGGATAAGGTCGAGTATGTAAGAGCGAGTACGCCAGAGTATGGCTCCGTACTCGAGAGTAGGAGTAGATACGGTTGCACACGAGAATAGGTGATAAAGCAGAGTAGACATTAAGTATGATAGTAAGTAAGATAATCGCTGGAGTGCAATTGGCACTCCGCGCAGTGACTATATCCTGGGCACTTACCCGGCCATCGGCCGGCTGCTGTTACATCATCCTCCTCTCTAGCTGCAGACCCCCTGGGCTGCTATACCCGTACATGAAGAGAAGGAAAGAAGGAAAGGTCCAAGCTCGTACGCCATCGTACGGCTTCATAAATCCCGCTACCGATCGGTACCGCTCAATGGGTGACCTCTCGGTGGATCCGGCGCACGGGGAAACTCCACCTCCAGTGGTAGGTGGTAAAAACCCATGCCGACGCCATTTGTACCGGGCCGAGATCTAATAAGAAGAGCAAGAAGAGAAGTAAAGAGAAGAGAAGGAAACCTCCAACATGAGCCTGATTCCTCCAAGCCCACCTCTCTCAATCCATGGCCATTCCAGCAGCAGGCCTCGTTCAAAGCCCACTCCTTTAGCAGGCTTCCAAGTCCACCTTCAGGTCTATGGTTCCGAATATCCAGGCAGACTTCCAGTTTCTCCGAATCCATGCAGTTGATCCCCGTAGTGCCGTCTCGGTGGTGCTTGAATCGGTGAACGCCATTGGCTTCCGCCATTGGTTCGTCGTCATAGATTGCGTTGGAATCCGCTGGCCTCCCAGGAGTGCTCACACGGCTTTATTCCCCAGCACTGAAATCCCGCTGGCCTCCATGGAGAGCGCAGACGGCCGACCCTCTTGCACTCGAATCCGCTGGCCTCCTTTGAGAGCTCAGGCGATATTCACTGGCGGCTGTTGCTTGCAAAGACTAATTGACTTGTTCGAAGGCGGCTCTTGGCCGTCGATTTTCTTCCGACTATTCTCGTTCGTATACGATTTCTCTCGTTCTCGAGAGTAGCCATCGTGGTCGGTAATGCATCTCTGTAGCAGTCAACTAGCATAATTGCACGATGAACTTATCTTGGTCATAGCTGCTGCTCTTGAAAGCTTTCGAATTCGTGTGACTTCTCCATGCTTTCGTATATCCCAGCACACCGCAGACTTCATCGGTAATAGCATCAGCTATCCGGATTCGGCTTTCCCTTGCTATTCGGCTTCAGATCCAATCAATGGTGGCTGGTTGACTTGTGTCGGCCTCGATTGCAATCATATATCGACTGCATTCGTACATGCTCGTTCGAGTTGCGGTATCTAACTCGTAAGTGTGCCATAAGGTGGTACTCACAAAGTAATCAAGTATGCTTCTGCTCCAGGTGGATCTCCAATCTAAGTGGACCTCCGAGTGTAGTACCAGACCCCAGTGCAGTTGATTCCGGCAAGTCCCATCGTGACGCCTTCCACGGGTAGTGTCGGAGGTGCCAATGGCATCATTGTGCCATGTCGAGCGTGCCGTGGGGCCTTGACGCGGTGGCAAACTTCACAGCCGCTGACGAACTTCCTTATGTGCGCGTCCATTGCGGGCCAATAGAAATCCCTAGAAACTAGTTCAGTGGTCTTAAGGGCTCCGAAATGCCCTGATTCGTAGTTATCATGGAAGAGACTTATCACTCTAGCGCGAAGCATTTCGTCTGCGGGAACGTATATCCTCCCTTCGTAAGTCAGAGCTCCTGCGACGACCTTCCATTGGTTCTCGTGTTCGGGGGTGTTTGACATGGGCGAGTCGACAATCTTCGCATTCACGTCGATTGCCAATGTGTCGGAAGACAAGGCCTTCTGAATCGCCGGTAGGAGATCATCACACGGTCAACTAATATAGTGGTGACATCGTAAATCTAGCCCGATGCGGTTAATCACCACTATCGACGGCGATGTCAACTGATTATCGTCATGACTTTGTTGAGTGCTCTCGGCAATTCATATGCTCCACTCGCAGAGGGTATCATTCGTTGATATATCTAATTCGTAAGCATTCCGTACAAGGTCATAGTTACCATGTAATTCGGTGAGTTTGCTCTTTCGGCAACTTAAGCTCTGAAGACTTGATCGCGGTAGTCTCATGCGTCCATTATGGAGTTCAGTCGGTTCGCATTCCGCGCAGCTTGACATCTTGACTGCTGATTTGGCTGGCTCTTGGCCGCTAGTATTGGGTGCGGTTGACTTCATTGATATCGTCGGTTGCAGCTGATTGTGCATTCGATGCATTTGGTGGTGCTTCCGGCGATGAAGACCAGCATCGTAACCAGTAACTTCACGTTCACTCCTAGGCTTCCCGGTGCACTTGCACTTGATCCCATTGACTTCCAGGTGCCCTTGACGTCTGAAGTATACCAGGTGCATGTGACGTCTGCAGCATGACTGGTACGCTGCAGCGGTGATGGTGAGTCGTTCCAGAACTTCCGGTGCGGAATTCGTTTGGAGTAGTGTTTTCTCGGTTTCCGGAACGGTCATCCCCCTCTTTTTTAAGGTCGGTGCTCCGTCGACGACTTGTCGTACCGGTGTGTATTTGTCGATTCCCATCGATTTTTTCATTGATTTTCTCATCGATAACACGGTTTCGATTGCCATCGTGGCTTCGTGCCTCTGTATCTGCATTCGGTTGCGAATCATGCAGCATCACTCATAAAGTAAGTGTTTCTTAAAGAATAGGGTAGAGTTTCAAACTTAGACTTGAGGAGTCGTATAGACAAGGAGACTCTTGTTCTTCTCCAGGGAGTGCGCCATTGCACTCTGCACTCGTGAAATCTGTATTCCGCGGCTCCTCCGTGGCTCTCTCGTGGCTCGATAAGGGCCATCCGCCTAGTAGCCGTTTCTCATCAATTCATGAGTTGCGTGCATGTTGAGAGTTCGGTAGTCAATTAAGAGTTTCAAGGCGCCATCCTTCATTGCTAGGATATCGTGGTTTTTTTGCGTTGCGTGACGGTCATCCCCTTCTTTTGGAGATCGGTGCTCCGTCGTCGACTTGTGATTATGCCGGTGTGGTATCGAGTCTTTTGTCGATTCTCGTGGATTCTGGCACTTTCGGTTGCCATCGTCGCTTGATACTAGCGATTGCAATTCTCGTTGCGTGTCATCTAAAGTAAGAGTTTCTTAAAGAAGAGGGTAGAAGTTCAAACGAAACCTTGTGTTTCCATATACCTATGGACTATTCCCGTCCTTCCCCGAGTGTGTGCGGTTGGATTGCACTCTACACTCGTACAACCTGCATATCGTGGTCCTGCCGTAACTCTGTAAGTTTCATAAAGGGTTCGCGGACATACATGCGTGGTGGTTGCCTTCCTTGTTTGCAAGAGTATCGGCGTTGCCGCCGGCGATGATGACCGCTGGTTAATCTCATTGGCTAAGCCCATTGGCTAGGTTCGTCTCGATATATAGGCCTTTAGAGTTCGTAACTCAACCTCCGACAGGTTATAGATCTCGCATGGTCAATTGGACGTTGCGGCGGGAGTGTCTCGGCCTTGGCCTTGCTAAAGACCTCCACGAATTTTCGATATTTGCGGGGATGTGACCTCCATCGTCGGCCTGTAGGCACCAATTCAAGTGCTCGTCTCTCCATCTGTACATGTTAGCTTTGTACTTTCAACTTCATTTTGATGGAGGGTAAGGATTCCCAGGAGTAGAGACTTCCGCCGGCCCCTCACAATGGAATATGACCGTGGCGTCCCATCCTCCCTTCGTGGCTCGGCGGCCGGTAGCAGTCATTCAAGCACCGTCACTGTATAACTCTTCTGCCGCAACTACCGCCGCTGCTCCTGCTCGCGCGTCCAGCTTATGGGGCTTCTCCCACTATTTGTGGTGCCTTCCATGTAAGCTCACAGCAACCCTGTGCAATCGCCAAGTCATATGGCGAAAGCCTCGAGAATCTCGTCGCTAGCTAAGAGAGACTCGAATGCGGTGGCTCCAAGCAGATGTATATTCAACCGGAGACTTATTGTCTTCACCGCCCTTCTGCAGAGAGCCATTGCCCTCCGCCTGCGAAGGTTCCGACGTCACATTGGTGGCCGCCGGTGGCACTCTTGGCTTGGGGTGCAAAGAGGCCAAAAGTAAATGATATGCTGACCTCCGGGTTTCTTGCCTAGGCAAGCCCAGATGGATATCACGTCAAACTTAAATGACGTTTATTCTCGACTTAAATGTGCATCCATTTCCGCTTGGAGATCCGATGACTTGTGGTGTGATTTCGCTCGTTTGGCAGGTATGTATTTGGCATATCTCGATTCGCCAGTGTTACTAGCTCCTCCGTCTAGTCGAATCACATAATAGAGTATCGCTTTGATCTACTTGACATTTTAGAATATTCGGGGTTTAAACTTCCCACTCTGAGCTGCTTCATTATCTGCGATCGCAGCTCCAATATCTGGGTCTTGAACTCTGCCCATCGGTAGTCTTTTCTCCGTAAGCGCACTTCGCTCGTGCAATGCTGATACGCTTCATGCAATTGTTGATCGTGCAATGGTACTGTAGCTCTAGCTCGTATCGACTCGTCTTGGTCGTCGACCTCGCGTTGGGCTCGGTGGCCAAAATGGATGTGTTCAGGAGTAGAACCTATGAATCAACGCGTTAAAGGTAGGTCTGTTAAAGCTTCGCTAGCACTTCGAGCTGCTCAATAGCCATTGATCGTTCATCCGTATGCGAATGCTTTCGGCAAATATAGGACTTCTCGGTGGTGTGACCATCAGGCCGGTGACGCGTCTCTCGGCGCCGACTGATCTCCGAATTTATTTCGGAATCGTCACTACTACCGTCAATAAACTGAATTAGGTGTACTTAACAAATCGTAGTGCTTCTAAGTCGTGTGTACCGATCACGGTCGGTAATGCGACTCTCGGGATCCATTGACTTCTCTCGAATCACTCTAGTGACAATCGTGCTTGACTGTATGCCATCAATGAGTTTCCGACTTGTTTCGATCGTTCGTCTATATGCGATTGATCTCGGTGAATGCGTTTCGAGGTCTTCTCGGTGGTGTCATCATGGCAAGTAACGCCTTTCTCGTGATCGAGTGACCTCCGGATCGTTTCAGGATAGTCTTCGGTATAGGTGCGAATAGTAATGTGTTGCGACGTGTAGTGATTGCGGTCGGTGATACGACTCTTCATCTCGATTGACCTCCGAATCACATCGGAATGGTCTTTGTGGCCGTCAATTGACTCGATATAGAGGTACTAATAAAGTTTCGATGCTTATAGGTCTCGAAAAGTGAGGTGTCGCAATGTGTTCGAAATTCTAATTTAGAGTAGGGTATTTCGCTGGCGACAAGTCCCTCAGGGCCAGTCGACTTCCTTGGAATCGTCTCTGCGGTAGTCAACTGACTTGATACAGGAATACTTATCCTGATTTATTGATCTAGTGATGATATTCGTTGTAGGTCGAGAATAGTAACGTTTTTTTCGAATTCTCGGGGGTGCCTGTGGTGGCAGGTGACGCGTCTCTCGTGATCAATTGACTTCCGAAAAGGTTCGGAATCGTCTACTTCATGCGCCATTGACTTTCGATTCGTTTTTATCGTCCGTTCGTATGCCATTGCTCTCGGCGGTCGGGTTTCGCGGACTCTTCAGTAGTGGTATGGCCATCATGGCCTACGACGCGTCTTTCGTGACTGATTGACTTCCGAATCGTTTCGGAATTATGTCTACCTTCGTCAATCAACTCAATAAGAGAGTTACTTAGCTTGAATCGACAATCTAGCGATGATTTTTGGTGTAGATCTGACGCGTCGAAAAGGAGTAGTTAATCACAAATTCTGTGAGCGAAACGTATCTGATTTCTAAAAAGCGATTATAGTGTAAGAGCGAGTACGCCAGAGTATGGCTCCGTACTCGAGAGTAGGAGTAGATACGGTTGCACACGAGAATAGGTGATAAAGCAGAGTAGACATTAAGTATGATAGTAAGTAAGATAATCGCTGGAGTGCAATTGGCACTCCGCGCAGTGACTATATCCTGGGCACTTACCCGGCCATCGGCCGGCTGCCGTTACAGAGTAAAGGCCATTATGGCTCCCCCGTCTGATTCGTGCCTAAGGAAGATGGTGGATTGTGAATGTGCATTGACTAGTGGGCAGTTAATTGTATAACCTGGAAGGATCGATACCCTTTACCTGACATGGAACAGCTTGTCCAACCACTGAGAGATTCGACCTGCTTCTCGAAGATAGATCCAGCCTTGGGTTGTCATCAAATTCGAATAGGTGCTGCCGATCGCCAAAAAACAGCATTCTCAACCAAATATGGGCTGTATGAATAGACAGTGCTCCCATTTGGACTCGCCAATGCACCTAGTCAATTTATGCGAGTCATGAACCGCCAGCTTGCATCCTACCCTGAACTATGTACGTTTCTGGCCGATAATCTTGACCACATATCAATCCAAAATTCCACATGATCGGAGCATATGGACCATATGCGGATTGTGCCGGACCATTTGCAGGGGAGTCTATCCGGACAGTCCATGGTAACTGTTCCCAGCGGCTAATTTAGTAGAGGAAGCGCGCAGAGTTTTAGGAAAATGTTAAAAACTTTCTTCAATGTTAGTGGTAGAAAGAGTTACAGTAAATAGAACTGATTGACACTGTACATCAAGAATTTCCAAGCGATCTTTGATTCTGGCGGCCATCGGAGCCTACCCCGGCGGTCATCAGTTACATGCTTCAAGAGGCGAATGGGCCGTGGTGGCACTATTAACTTCGTCAGCAAATCTTCGTGAAAATAGGTCTGTCATCACAGCCTTTTGGTTTTGTAGATTGGTACTATCATGTTTGGTCGCAGTTTGGCGGGTATTTTATCTCATCCGCCAAACTGCGGTCTGGCGGTCATCGGGATTCCGATACTGATATCCATCATTTTGGCTAAATTTGCTCTGAATGGGACTTATACTGTCACTTATTCCTCTTGCACCATCAACGGTAAATATTTGATTATTTTTGTTGTGCGTTGACATTATAAGGCGCTTCCGCTACTAAATTAACCGCTGGGAACAGTTACCGGGGACTGTCCGGATAGACTCCCATTTGCAGAATGCTGGCCTGAAATTGAAACTGTCAAAATGCGAATGGTTTCGTGATGAGATTGAATTTTGTGGCTTTCGGATCAGCCAGGAAGGAGTGCATATGTCGGATTCAAAGACAAGAGCAGTAACCGAATGGCCTCGGCCCCGAAACATGAAAGAAGTTCGGGGTTTTCTTGGTCTGACGGGCTATTACTGCAAATTCATATGGCACTATGCACATATCACCTTGCCGTTATATCGTATGTGCAAAATGGGTAAGAAAGTTAAACTGGGCGGCCGCCGCGGTGAACAACGGCTTCAGGACGTCAGTACTGTGCAATTTGTATGGAATGGAATGGCCGAAGAGGCCTTTGAAACGTTAAAAGATGCCATTTGCAAGGCTCACGTGCTAGCACTGCCTGAGGAAGGGGGCGAGTACGTGCTGCACTCTGATGCCAGCAAATAGGCAGTTGGAGCAGTCCAATTACAGAAGTGACAAGAGGCAGAGACCAGAGTCATTGCCTTTTCGAGCAGAAAACTCAAGGGCGCAGAGACGCAATACCCTAAATATGACAGAGAACTCCTAGCGATTCGTGACACAGTTGTGATCTGGCACTACTACCTCTATTCAGATAGACAATTTGCAGTCCATACGGACCACACATGTTTAAGACACATACTGACACAACCACAACTCTCAGCACGTCAAATGGAGTACTTAGCAACCATTATTATTATAAGGAGGTCTCTGAGATCATGCAATGTCCGCACGAAGCAATCTGATTGGTCAACTGGTGGTACATCCCTGCAAAGATCATTATGATTGGTTGACTTGATGCCCCCCATGCTCCAGAAAATGCGAAATCCAAACATTAAAGCTCAATTAAGTCTCTGAGTTTCACTCTGATCACAAAGTAAATTATACATTCAATATGTGTAAGTTGTCACTCTTTTGCCTCCCAGTCTCTGATTTGCAATCCGATCAATATTTGTTGAGTCGCTGTGGAAAAGCGGCGATTTTGGCCTGATTTTTGCCATTATACAATGGCGGCAAAGCTGCCTGGACACTTTGCTAGCCAAGATGCAGACCAGCTCGATCATCTTCAGCCAGCTGAGAGCCAGACTGGCTCCATCGCGTCCCGCCAGCAGAGATCCAGACCAGCTTGATCATCTCAAGCCAGCCAAGAGCCAGCGCGGCTCAATCGCATCCAGCCATTGGAGAGCCAGCCCGGATCGATCGCTTCCAGCCAGCCAAGAGCCAGCCCAGCTCGATCATCTCCCGCTAACCGAAAGCCAGCCCAGCTCGATCATCTCCAGCCAGCCAAGAGCCAGCCCTACTTGATCACATCTAACCAGCCGAGATCGTACGTTCTGTTCGATCGTCGAATCATTTCACTCGCCTCAGCTAGCCAAGATATGGATGACGTCGCTCCTACGGAGTCACCATCGTACGTTCTGTTCAATCGTCGATTCATTTGACTCACCGCACCTAGCCAATACATAGATGACGTCGCGCCTACGGAGTCACCATCATACGTTCTGTTCGATTGTCGAATCATTTCACAGGCCGCTACTAGCCAAGTCATGAATGACGTCGCTGCTACGGAGTCACCATCGTACCGTCTTGCCGTTACTTCACGATTCTTGAGTTATAAAGCGTGGCATAACTCACCCTACGATTCCTTATTTCGATTTCCGTACTCGACGCCTTCGTTCATTGGTCCAATGCTCATCTCCAGTGCCCAGCCAGTCTGTCTCGATCATCTCCAGCCAGCGGCCAGCCAGAACACATGCTGCCAGCCTCCAGCCATCCCGTCTAGATCCTGTCCAGCCAGCCCCCAGCCAGCTTCGTTCAATCACCACCAGCCAGCTTTGCTCAATCAACAGCCGCAAGCTGCTACCCAGATTCGCTCAATCACCACCAGTAATCTTTGTTCAATCAACAGTTGCCAGCCCCTACCCTGTTTTGCTCTATCACTACCAGCTAGCTTCGCTCAATCAACAGCCGCCAGCTCCTACCCAGCTTCACTCGATCACCACTTGCTCTCTTTGCTCAATCAACAGCCGCCAGCTCTTACCTAGCTTTTCTCAATCACCACCGGCGAAACCACCATCCCCTGCCTAACTTTGCTCGATCACCACCAGCGAAACCACCATCCCCTGCCTAACTTCGCTCGATCACCACCAGCCAGCTTCGCTCGATCAGAACCACCATCTCCTGCCCAGCTTCGCTTGATCACCACCATCTTATTCGATCAACAACCGCCATCATCTCTCAATCACCACCATTCTCTCTTGATCAACAACCGCCAGCTTCCTACCCAGTTTTACTCGGTCACCACCAGCCAGCATCCATTGATCAAAAGCCGCCATCTCCTACCAAACTTCGCTTAATCACCACCATCTTCACTCGCCAGCTCCTACCCACTTTTTCTCGATCACCACCAGCCCTCTTTGCTTGATCAACAGGCGCCAACTGCTACCAAGCTTCGCTCGATCACCACTTGCTATCTTTGTTCAATCAACAGCCTCCAGCTCCTACCTAGCTGTGTTCAATCACCATCAGCCAGCTTTGCTCAATCAATAGCCACTATCTCCTACCCAGTTTCACTCAATGACCACCAGCCAGCTTCGCTCAATCACCAGCCGCCAGCTCCTACCCAACTTCACTCGATCACCACCAGCTATCTTGGCTCAATCAACAGCCGCCAGCTCCTACCCAGCATCTCTCGATCACCACTAGCTATCTTTGTTCAATTTACAGCCGCCAGCTCCTACCTAGCTTCGCTCAATCACCACCAGCCAGCTTCGCTCAATCAACAGCCGCCAGCTCCTACCCAGCTTCACTCGATCACCACCAGCTATCTTGGCTCAATCAACAGCCGCCAGCTCCTACCCAGCTTCTCTCGATCACCACTAGCTATCTTTGTTCAATCAACAGCCGCCAGCTCCTACCTAGCTTCGCTCAATCACCACCAGCCAGCTTCGCTCAATCAACAGCCGCCAGCTTCGCATGATCACCACCATCCATTATTGCTCGATCAACAGTTGCCAGCAGTGCAACCAGTTTCTACCCTGTTGCGTTCAATCGCCACCAGCCAGCTTCATTCAATCAATAGCTGACAGCTCCTACAATGCTTTGCTCTATGATTACCGCCAGTTCCTACCCTGCTTCGCTCAGTCACAACCAGCCATCTTCGTTTGATCAACAACCTCCATCGTCTACATACCTTTGTTCGATTATCCCGAGAGCCAGCCCAGCTCGATCATGTCCAGCCAGCCATGAGCCAGCCCTGCTTCATCGCGTCCGGCCAGCTGAGAGCCAATTGTGGCTCGATTGTGTCCAGCCAGTCGAGAGCCAGCCCAGCTCGACCATCTCCAGCCAGCCTGCATCCAACGCGCAACCCCCGGCTCAAAGTGAACCTCCAAGTGCACCTGATCGAAATACTAATGCTTCAGTCCAGGTCGGCTCAATCGCCCGAGAGATATGTCCATGTCGATCATCTCCAGTCAACCGAGAACCAGCCCATATCGATCGCGTCCAGCGAACCGAGATAATCATCTCCAGCCAGCCAAGTGCCAGCTCGGCTCGATCGTGTCCAGCCAGATAAGAGCCAGACCAGCTCGATCATCTCCAGCTAGCCGAGAGCCAGCCCGGCTCTATCGCGCGCAAGCAACCGTGAGGCAGCCATTAATGCAACACCAAGTGCATCCAAGATCTACCATGCTTTTTGTATATAGTTAGCAATAAATTTTTGAATCAAAGCTGTGGCCGTGAATTAAGGCTGCGACCGCTCAGTGTGCTGTGTCTCGAAGCAAATGCTGCGTCTGTAGGCACCACAGTATGACGGCTATCAGTTCAACCAATTAGGTTCCTTGCGTCCAGGAAAGACACGACTAAGGGCGGCAAAGCCGCCCCCCATTGCTAGTACAATATCATACACATGACATCCGCTACATCCCAGGCGCAAAAAACCAGGCGGCTGATGCACTGACAAGACATCCGGACTTTAGACGAGAACACTGCCAAGTGTCCCAGTGTCGACTCATGCAGTGGGTAATTCAGGACTCGACAGAGTGGTTACAGGAAGTCGCTGCTGAAACGAAGGACGACAACTGAAGTACAGATGTGGTACAAATACTAGTGTCAGAGGACAGCCAGGTACACCCACCGAAAGCATCCGCTCTTGCCACAGTATGAAAAGCTTGGGCTCACAGTCACTGATTCTCCCTAGACGAAGGCCGACTCTACCTAGACCTCCAGAAACAGGACCCTGAACAACACAAGGACGAGCCACGTCGGCTCTACATTCTGACACCACTAAGAAACAGAATTCTCCCAGCGACACATCATGCTGCGGTGGGAGAGCATTTTGGAGCAGACGAATCATATATGGCGGTGAGACAGCGATTTTTCTACCCAGGGATGTGGAAAGGAGTTCAAGACAATATAAAAGGCTGCGATACGTGCGCAAGAGTTGATCAACAGGCTGGGAAAGTAGTGGGTTTGCTAAAACCACTACCAGTTGCATGAGGCCACTGGGAACGTGTGGGGGTAGATTTCATTACTGATGTGACGACATCCTTGAGAGAAAACAACTGCATTGTGACCTTCGTAGACCACTTCTCCAAACGGGCCCACTGCCTGCCCTGTGCTAAGACCATTGACACCGCGGAATTTGCACAGTTATTTTTGGAGGCAATCATACAACTTCATGGTGTCTCCAGAGAGATAGTCAGCGACAGACACACTCGCTTTACATCGCATTTCAGGGCGGAAGTGAGTAAGACGTTGCAGACTAACCTGCTCATGTCAACTGCGTTTCACCGACAAACAGATGTACTGTCAGAGATCTCGAATCAGAAGGTCACGCAGTATCTACTGGTTTTCGCCACTCACCATCAAGACCAATGGCACACCATGCTTCAACTTGCGGAATATAGATACAACACGTCTATGCATTTATTGACTGATTAAAGCCCGTTTGAATTGGACCTAGAATACACACAATCCATTCCATTAGACTTCGTGGCGGGTCAACGGCAGCATGACGAAATGCTGAGCCTGGAAGATGCAGCATTTGTTGAACGATTGCAGGCCTTGCTGCTAGACGCCCAGGACCGCCTCCGCGAGGCACAAGATAACCATAGGGCGAAAGCAATCCGGAGCCGAAGGCCATGCACCCTCCAGGTTGGAGACAATGGGATGTTGAATACTAAAGACCTACCGATTACAAACACCAGCCAAGACACTTCTTGTCGAAAGTTGCAGCATCTATGGGCTGCACCATACAAAGTCATTACGTTCCTAGGGCCGAACGCAGTCCAGTTAGAATTGCCAACTGATATGACGATTCACGATATGGTGAGTGTTAGTAGACTCAAGTAATACATTGCCGATTCGACACGAGAAGTGCCCCCTCCACCACCTGAACGAGCAGCAAGGGACAAACATGGTACAATTCGACCTTTGTGCGTTGTTCAGGCAATTGTCTTGCATAACACAGCACCTGGCGTCAATGGCAGCTACAAATATCAAATCCAATGGGAAGAATATGATGACGACGATATGACATGGGAGCCAGCTGTCAACCTCTCCAAAGCAAAGCAGATGCTGAACGACTACAGGAATCAACATTGCCTGGGTGAAACAAAGGCCAAACGGAACAAGAAGGGCTGAGACCACAGAGTCCATGGCCATTGGCACTTTATGCCGCACAGTCGATGGCCATTGGTTATTTATACAATGTAGTCGATGGCCATTGGTTATACTTTGTCATGGAGTCCATGACAAGTGGGTTTATTCTTTTGTTTCCAAGCTTTTGTGTTTTCCATTAGCCGAGATGCCGGGGAGTCGAGGCATGGGAGTTTTTTTCGTTTTCGAGCAGAGGGTGTGTTTTCGAGAAGTATCTCGAGTTTCTGGGGAAGGATGTAATGTGGACAAGGAAAGGTTGAAATAAGGTGCGGCTCTGCAGAAGGCACAGGCCAGAAGGGAATATGCGTGTACCCACGATGTGGATGGGTCCGCGAGCGTTGACAGCACTCATTTAGACAAGAATACACTATCGACATTTCATACTACTACACTGACTTCATTCCATTGAAAGATGGTGACAAAAAGGCTACAGACCTGGTCAAAATCTTCTTGAACGAAGTCTCGAGAAGCCATGGTCTACAATCGAACATGGTGTCAGATCGGGACACAAGGTTCACCTCTACATTTTGGTTCTTGTTGATCGAAGCGCTTGACATTAGGTGAAAGATGTCATCGCCATTCCACCCTGAAACTGACAGGCAAATGGAAAGAGTCAACCAAACGCTGGACGGTTATTTGCGGAATTGCTGAAATGATAAGCAGGATAACTAGTCCGAGATGTTACCAATGGCAGCGTGTGCCTATAATAACTCTCTCACCACCGCTACGGGTATGTCACCATTCTTTGCAAACTTTGGGTTCGATCCTCAAACGAATTGGCCCATCGAAGATGAAGCAAAGAATCCGGCATCCAGAATGTACATTCACTGGATGACCAGCGTGAATGCACTCGGCCAAAAAGGGTTAGAACAGGCACGGGAGACAAAGGGGAAGTACTATGATCGGCGTGCAAAGAAATCTCCGGAGGATGTAGTCGGTGATGGAGTTAACGTAGGTTACCCTGCCATGCAACACGACCGGGCGATGCAACACCCCGACGACACACCATCTTCGGTGTAAAAGCCGGGCAGCAACCACAACCACAACCTCCACCCACAACCACAATGCCTAAAGTCAAAGCAAGGAAGCTACAGATGAAGGAAGATACTATGCAGAAGGCTATAAGGGACTACAGGGGTGGCAAATTTCCAAGCATCAGAAAAGCGGCAATACACTACAAGGTGGACTTCACCACGCTTTCCAGAAGGCTAAGAGGCACAAAGCCAGCCCAGGAAGCACATCCTGAGAGTGCTCTCCTGACTCCAGTTCAGGAGGAGGCTATTGTGCAGCTGTGTCTGCGGTTCTACAGCTGGGGCTTACCTTTAAAGCTTGCTTATGTTAGGGGTCTTGCCTGCCATATGCAGGACCCAGAAAAGCGAAGACAGCCAGGCAAGCATTGGATTTCACGATTCCTGAACCGACATCCTATCCTTGCATGCAAGATAGCTAGCCGCATTGACAGGCAGAGGGCCCAGGCAGATGATCAGAAGGTGTTGGCGGAATTTTTCCAGCTGGTAAATACCCCCCCCAAAAAATGCGGCACCACCCTTATTAACTTCTTTCAAGCTGAAGAGAGCTCTAGATGAGCATGGAATTGAAGTCCATAACATATGGAACATCGATAAGAAAGGATTCCTGCTGGGAAAAGCGCTCAAGGCCCATGTCTTCTGTACAAGAGCGCAGCGGAATCCAAGACTGGCGCAGGATGGAGAGCGGAAATTTGTTGCTGTGTTGGAAGGTGTCTCTGCTGCAGGAGTGCTCCTACCGCCGCTCATCATTGACAAAGGGGCAGCACACTGAATGGGCTGGCATGCCTATGTCACAGAGGATGAGCCTGCCTATTGTGCATACTCACCAAAGGGGTGGACGGACAATGAGTTGGGGGTGGAGTATCTGGTTCAGGTCTTTGAACCACAGACTGCAGCAGTGTAAGACCCCCGCCACATGCTGGAAAGGAAGCTCACACTGATAGTGCAAATGGGGCTACACGTCTCCTTATTTTGGATGGACATGGTTCTCATGTTAGCATTGAGTTCCTCCTCTATGCTGTGGAGCACAACATAGTTGTCCTTTGCCTGCCCTCCCACAGCATCCACCTCCTCCAGCCCCTCGATGTGGGCCTCTTTGCCACCCTGCAACGCCATTACAGTGCAGAGCTTGACAAGCTGACTAGTCATGGACTCACATCCATTAAAAGAGGGGAGTTCTACAAGTAAGCTCCCCCCTCTCGAAATTTTTGATACTGGATTGCTGTAACCTAACGAATGCCTCTAGGCTTCTGGTGTTAGCACGCAAGCTTACCTACAATGTAAACTCTATCCTCCGTGCATTTGAGGCCTGTGGTATATCTCCTTTGAACTCTAGAAAAGTTCTCGATAAACCATCACGAAATATCACTCGGCCAACTCCGCCCCCCTCTTTGGCCCCCCAGCCATCCACCCCCAAGACCCGCAGCCAAGCTAGTAGGCTTGGAAGGGAGGCTCTTGGTCTCATAGACTCAAAGTCTCCTCGCTCCCAGCGCATCAAGGGAAGCATTGAAAAAATCTCCAAGTTTGGAGAGAGGGTGCATGCTGAACTTGCTATTGAGGTCTTCAGGCACAAACTACTTCGCTCCCAGGTCCTTGACAAGCCCAGGAAGGCTGTGCAGGATCGCCACATGCTTACTAGAGCTCGTCTGATAGACAACACAGACATAGTACGCTTGAGAAAAGAGAAGGAGGCAAAAAAGTCGAAATCCAAAGGGAGCAAAAAAGGCAAAAAAGCGGCCTCTCCCTCGCCCAGCATAGATAGTACAGAGGAGGAGGATTGGGATGAGGATGCGGAAGAGGAAGAGAATGATGATGAGATTGTTGTAAATGAGTCTGAGAGTGGTGGGGACTCAGAGCTGGAAGATGTGATTGTTGTGAGGAGGGGGAGGTAGGGAAATTTCGAGGCTTTTTTTGGTTTGCTCATGAGTTATGACTTTTCTTTTGGTTCAATAAATTTAGTTCCTTTCCATATCATTCTAAAGCATCTGTATATGGCTCCTTTTTTGTTCTAACCCTTCCGGGTTTTTTTTGGTTGGGCTAGAGAAGGCAGGGAGTGGGAGCGGGCGGGTGTTGCATCGCCCGGTCGTGTTGCATGGCAGGGTAACCTACGTTATGCTAAATGTGATGAAAGTCAAAACTTGAAGACCATCTAGGGAACTGGATGCGAAGCTTCAAGGACCCTTCAAGGTTTCGAAGATGCTCTCGCCAACCGCTATTAAGCTTGAGTTACCGAATCGATGGCATATTCACAATGCCATCCATATATCATTTATCGAAACTTATCAACTCGCCCCCAACCCTACGAAATCTATACCCGAGCTCAATTCCGAAGCAATTGAGCTTGGTTACCAAGTGGATGGTTATGAATATGAAACGGGTTATGAAGTCGAAGAAATCATGGGCAGCCAGTATAACAAGAAACAGAAACGGGTTTATATCTGGTTAAGTAGAAGGGGTATCTGGAGAAACTCAGATTAGACTGAGGAACTTTATGAGAACTTCGATGACAAGAGACTGTAGAAGGAGTATCACAGACGGAATCCTTAGGCCGTGAAGGATCAGAGGATCAAACAGTCAAACTAGTACCTTTTCCCCATGAAGGGTGTTTATTGGCTAGCAAGTCACATGACGCAGGATTTGGTTTTGTGCACAAGAGGTCATATTTTCCAAACGAAGAGAAAGATCGATTCCGTTTTTAAGGGCACACAGGGTCAAGATTTTTCCAAATCAAACAAAGAAAAAGAAAGCAAAGTGTCTTAGATGGACTTAACCTGATTGAACGATTTGGCTTGTTGCCATATGTCTCATCTGGACGTAAGCAAACTGATTGTTGATTGTGCTTGCCTGTCTCAAGCTGGTTGAAGCGAAATAGTCTGTGCGGATTCATTTTGTCAAACATTTCGAATAATTCACTTCAGCGCGCTGGATTACGTTTCGCCAAAGGCATCACAGAGCAAATTAGTTCGGAGTATGGTTGTTCACAGACAAACTCTCTAAGGCAGGGGGTTATGTTACACCTAGCAAGTTCGCAGCATGGTCATGTACAATCACACACAATTTCCCTGATTAGATGTCATCGGCTATCACTCGTCTTGGATGCCAGAGCAAATCTTTTCAGATGGCTAGCAAACAAACACCCACACCATCGATAAGCAATGAGGGCGAATTAATGGGCACGGTCGCTTCTGCGCTGAATCACCAACAACAAACAAATCGCCGGCAAACAGCTGAATTGCCTTGGACAAGAAACTGACGGCAAACAGACAGCCAGCAAACAACTGAATGGCGCCAGCCAAAAGCCGAACGCTGCTGGAGGCCCAAGAATACGTGCTGACTCTGATCAGCGAAGCTGCTCTCTATCGAAAGAGGCCAATTTGTCTGGAGGTCATCAGATCGAAAGGATACCACTGGTCGGGAGGCATAAGTACACGAGCTCGATGTCATACAGAACGCCGATGGTCCGATTATAATCTAATGACAATGAAGAAGACTGAGGATCGCTGGATGGAGGCCGCAGTAGTTGCGAAGGAACGGGCATTGGTTCGAAGGTGGTTATGGTGCTGCAGCTCTAGGGAACAGCGTAGATAGAAGTATTTGTTGAAAAGCGAAGCAAGTGGTAAAAAGGCCTCTGAGTTCTTTGAGGGTAGAAAGGTATCAACCTTCTCAGCAATGAGAACAAGCCTTAATGATATACGTATTGAAAAGCTATTCCTTTCGTTCAGAATTCTTTATTGATTTCACATCCCAAGCTAACCTCCTGACCTACCTTCAAAGCAAGTCCCGAATTAAGTACGGATACTACTTTGACCGGGTAAACCTGGAGCCAAGCTCCCAGTGTTACATTGGCCTAGGTCAAAAAAAAATATGGTGCTAGACTCATTGCGCCTCAGAGGGCATCATGGCGTCTAGATCGTGGGGTCTTCCAAGATGAATTGTTGTGGTCCCACACGCGTCCGGAACGTGTCTGGAACACCGTGGCCTCGGCCGTATATTGGTTTTCTGCGATTCGACGTTTATCTTCGCTTGATAATGGCCGAAATAAGGTTCCTAAATCGTTGTTGCGCAAGGGCTCATAACCTGTTGAACTGACTCTCGGCGAAGCGATTGATTGTCCATGTCTGAGATAACACATAGCTAAATACACAAGCGATCGCCAACCCTAACCCAAGGCAAGTGATGACGTACTCTAAGAACCATTCCAACAGATGGCCTGGATTCTTGGCTGTCTAGTAACTTGACTCGGTTGCTGGGCCACTTGGCTCGGAGACGGGTTCAAGATGAGGTTGTCAGTTGTTGGATTCTTGGCAGGTTAGAGAGCAATTTTTGGCTGATTGGAAGTCTTAAGGATCTGGTAGTATAGCGTACCTTCGTCAAATTTGACGTGGCAGGCAATGAAAACTCGTCCTGAGTGGATGTCTATTACTCGATACTGAGTTGCAGTCTCAGAGTATACGAGTAGCACACAACAATATGCATTGTCATCTAACTTCTTCCTCATGTGTGAATGAATTCAAGCGTAAGCCACGCAGCCGAACACCTGAAGTGGTGAGATATCCGGCTTTTGCCAAGTCCATCTTTCATATGAAGTCGAGTTTGGTAAGGCGCGGGTCGGGAGCCAGTTCTTGATATATACAGCAGTGGCCACGACCTCGGCCTAGAGTTTATTCGGTATCCCAGCATGCTTCAGCATCGATCTAGCTGGATCCATAACAGTGCGATTGCAGCGCTCAGAGAGTCCATTCTGTTGCTGTGAGTATGGGGCTGATACTTCCCTAGTAATCCCTTCCACAGCTAGAAACTCGAGGAACCTCTCTCGGTTTCCATACTCTCCACCTCCATCAACTTGGATTCGGCACACCTTCGCCTTCGGGTGCTGAACCTCTGCCATTGCTAGATACTCTTTGAAACAGGCCCGAGCCTCAGACTTGGCTTTGATGAAGAAGACCTCGGTGTATCTCGAATAGTCATTGGTAAACATGATGATATATTGATACCCTCTCATAGTTGGGGTCTGCATGGGCCCAATCACATCTGAGTGCACTAATTCGAGGAGTCAAGTGCGAGGCTTATCCTCAGCGGTCCAGGACTTGATGGGCTGATGGAACATCTTTCCAATAACAAATGCAGGCGTCGCAGGGTCAAGTCGAGGGGCGTCTGGTGTGTAATTGGATGCCTTTGACCGAGTTCTACAGTCGCTTGATGGCTAGGAGGGCCAGGTGCCCGAGTCGTGCATGCCAAAGTAAGATATCATCATTGTTTATGGCTGGCCGAATACTAGCTACCATCGAGACAGAGGTCGGAACCAGAGCCGATGCCGAATCCGTAGCCATTGCCACGGCCTGAGTCGAGGCTGAAGTCATGGTGCAGAGCATGTAGAGTCCATTGGCGGCTGCCGAGAGCTGAGAAATGGTGGTCAAACCTATACTGGATGTTATTCATCCGGCCGAAAATTCATATTTGACTCCCTTCTTCGTCAATCGGATGATGCTCAATCGGTTGTTGGTGCCACACCCAGGTACATAGAGGACATGTTGAAGGGTGACCTTTGCAGGTTTCATTCCAGGCCTCTCGATAGAGAACGTGACGGTTGCAGAGCCTTCGTCATCGATAAGGTTATTGTTTGCCATCTTAACTTGGTTCTCCCCTTTGGCCATCTTATCAAACGACTCGAATAGGCGACAATTTCCAGTTACGTGGTTTGTCGCTCCAGAGTCCACAATCCAATGATTCGAGGCTGGAGCCGAGTCCATGTCATTGTTATGACCGTCGGACTGGCAGTGGAGAAGAGGTAGGACTCGGAGTCAACATTTGAGTTTGAGGCCAAATTAGCATCACTTTTCGGGTTCTTCTCGTTGTATAAGGTCAACTTAGTGTCCCACTTATCTTTATTGGGGCACTCCGAATATCGATGGCCCTTTTCACCGCATCCATAGCAATCACCTGAGAAGGCCATCCGGTTCGAGTTTTTCGAGTTTGACGAGTATGATTTCCCTCTGCCGTGGCCACGACCCTTCTTGATCACAAATAAGGCTGCATCAGGAGCCAGGCCTCGGTTTCGCTCGAGGCAGGCCTCAAAGCCGAGGAGGTGCGGGAAGATATCGGAAGCCTTTTCCACCGTTCTATTGAATTCCAGGGATGACAGGTAATTTGACAATTCTTCTGTCTTTGGGAGGTTTGCTGTAATGTAGAAAGCTCTCCACCCATTATCGAGCGGGATATCGCAGGTGGCTAGGTCTCGAATGATCGCATCTTGAGCTGCGATCGACTTGGAGACGCTCAACTATGATTCGAGTTTGGAAGTCGCTAGCTTCTTTCGCTCAAACTTGCCATCAAGCTTGATGATCTGCTGGAAGTCGGCCTTGATCTTATTTCAGAGGGCTTTCGGTTCCTTGGTAGATCGGTATTCTGGTTGGTGGGCCCTATCGATGGACTTAATTATTTGTCCCTGGGCCTTACAGTTGTTCATCTGCCAAGGCGTCCAATTTCGATTGAAGGTTTCGAATCGGCTGAGGTAGTTTGGGTCATCTGATTTGGGCTCAAAGTCGTAGTAAGGTTCAGGTGGGTGGCGCCGTACAATTTTTCGAGGTTCAGAGGTCGAGGCCGATGCTGATGTCGAAGCTGAGGTTGAAGCTGGTACAATCGGAGGTCTTGGGATTCACATTTCACTGGTGACATACATCCAGAGGCCATTGGCAGCCAGGGAGGCTTCCACTTCGATGGCCCACTGCTTGTAGTTCCGCTCATTGAGTCTGACGGAATCAGAAGACATGTCATTCGGTGAATGGAGATTTCAAGTCTTTCGGGGGTGCTTGAGGCTGTCTACTCAAGTCTTTCGGGGGGTGCTTGAGGCTGTCTACTCAAGTCATTCGGGGAGGGCGGGGCTCAAGTCTATTACTCAAGGCTTTCGGAGGGGGCGCTGGTTCTGAATCGATTCACACTCTATACAACTAATTGATGTTGATTCAATTTGAACGAGAAAAACCCCGGGCTCATAACCTGTTGAGAACAAATCAGAGGGAAATAACGAATGTGCTGAATTGTCTGAAGTACATAGAAGAGAAAAGAGAAAGCTTATATATGAAAATGGGCAGCATACCCGGTAGGTGTCATATCCGGGGCCCGCCTGGAACTATATCATATCCGCAGCCGAGCATCCGGAGCCGATCATCCGGAGCCGAGCATGCGGAGCCGGATATCATGCTCAGGTCCGGGTGGATGGCCGGTGTTCTCGGCTAGATGCCAGAGAATGCAACAGCCATACCTCCGAATGACGTCGAGAGCCTCCGGGCTACACCCAGAGCAGTGACATCAGTCAAGTAGTGTCAACAGAGCAAGGCGATTTTGACAGTGGTGTACCGATGAAATCAGTCAGAGAAGCTGTCCCTGCAATGAGGAGATATATGGCTATGTAGCAGATAGAGAGGTGGTAATTGTGACCTACTGAAATTTGACCCTTGGCCTATCCACCAACCACTCACTAGCCATTATTCTTTGCTATGCTAGCAAATATCAGGCCTGACTTCATGCAGGCCAGCCGGGTCATTGGAAGTGATTGGTGGAAGGTGACACATTTGGTTCAGCAGCTTTTACTTAAATACAGTATTGTGAAATGTAAAATTCAGTATAAAGTGGGTAAGCTTTCCAACATAAGAGCATTGAACAGAGTGTTGGTTGTGATGCTTACAGGAGACTATCTTTTTATGAGAGAAATAAATGAGACTCATACTCTAAATGCCCAGAACACATCAGCCCACAAATCCTTCCAAAGTCCATAGACTGGCAACATATCCAAGAAGTGTGGAGTTTCATAGAAATTCAGGATACAGAGATAGAGTAAAGTCATAACACAAAAACATCCAAATACAGGCCAGAGTATTATGGATATTGTTCCTATCACTACAAAAGATAATGGATAGATATTTATCATTCTGCTGTAGATATACTGCAACACTGACATCCCAGGAAAGTATGACATGGGCATCAACGCAAGGACGACATTGAGAAGATGATCATAATGGATTGATGTTGTGACAAATTGAATTTGAAGCACATGTAGGTTATACACTTTTTGATCATATCCTTGGATCACTTGTTGGGTACATGTCTGCTTGATTTTCTATTCAAAATTTAAAGGCAGAAGCGCCAGACAAAGTACTTCTGCAAAACATCTGCTGAGAGTGATGTGTCCGGTTTTGTTGCTGAACCCATATCTTGCTCCCTCGATGCCAACCCTGCTAATATACAGGACACTTGTGGCGACTGCTTGAACAATGCATTCCAGTTGCACCGGTACTCTGCCATACCAGATCCTTGTGGAATGACTGCAAGCCTCCCTTTGCATTTCTGAAATTGAAATATGTCTCAGTGGAATAGTTTTATTGGAATCTTGAATAGTTGCATTCTTACCTAGTATCATTGATATGTCAAATGCATTACCAAACTGTACTCCCGGCATACTATTGTACCCGAATGTATCAAATATATTGCATAGACATTGCGCCAGTATGTAAAGAGGGATTATAATTGATGCTAATACGCAAAGAAAGCGGAATGACTTGCTCTGCGGCATTACAATTAGTTACTATTCAACAAAACCTAAACCTAAAGTGAACAGGAGGCAGTACCGGTCGGCAGATATCCAGATGCCCAATCATATATGCAGTGCAGATGTGAGCAATATGAAGTTTGATGAGTACAGCCACAAACGTCTGCTTGCCTGCCATTCGTTATAGAACGTGGGACTTTGCAGTAGGGAATTGGCAGCAGAGAAGTGTGTTGTGACCAGGGGTTGCCTTGGAGTATTCAGGAGCAATCAACAGCTTTGAATGGTCACTGGGGAAGGAAGCTTGTTTCCTAACAAAGGCAGACAAATACTAGTATGAGTTAGCAGGAAGTTGTCAAAGCCAGAGAATACTTTGGAGTAACCCAACAGTCGGATAAACTTCAATACGTCTTGGTAACAGCAATCAATGTTGCTTTATAGGGAGAACCATGTATAGCCTTATGGATCAGAAAGAAGAGCAGCAGGTATTCAGCTTATGTGCGGGCGAAGGCTTGGCACTGCTGCCTGAAACCAAGCGGTTGGGATGGTTGGACCACTACCTGGTGCTGACTGAATTTTTTGAAAGCACAGTGCAGAGCTGACATGTAACTACCGGAAGGGTGGCTAGATAGAAGATTCAGCGAAATCGATGCCACCACCATTGTTCCACTCAATATAGCACTTTATTGCTTGAAACAAGCCCCTTGGCTGTGGTACTGACATATTAATACATATCTTCTATCAATCGATTTGACTCATACAGAGGCCGACCCAAACCTCTGTGTATGAGATAATGGCAAAATATTATTGGTGCTCTATGTTGATGACATACAAGTAGTTTATGCACCACATGTTGAGCAAGCGGCGGAACAAATGAAGAACAAGCAGGCGGAAACAGACAACATTTCTAACTTGGATACCGCCTGCCAATTCCTTGGAATCGAGATCCACCATGACAACAATCAAATCAGCTTCGGCCAGAAGGCATTTATCACCTCCATCCTCACCCGATTTGGTATGGAAAATGCTCACAGTATACCAACTCTGTCAAGGGTTCAGGGCTCGATATCAAGGGTTCAGGGCTCGAGGTTCTACGGGTTATAAAAACCGGGAAGCCGGGTGGTTGAGGAATCGAGGAGTAGCCCGTAGCTTCGAAACGAGGACTGTATGCAAGAGACTTGATCCAGAATCACCGTGTGTGAAAGAAGTGAAAGCTGAAGCTAATTGATTGTTTTATAGACGAGAGACCAAGTGAAGAAAGAAACTCATCCTCCACCGAACGCCTGGTGTATATACAGTGATTTCACTCGTTCCATAAAACATCCAAACTCCTGCTTTCTTTGTACACTGCTTTTTGTACGATTCCGTCATTTCCCATAAAGCCCTGATTCGAAATCTGATTTGATTCTCGTCATGCTTTAGCCTCCGTTCGAAACCTGATTTGATTCTCGTCGTGCTTTATCTTCCATAGTATTCACCGATCATCACTCCACCACCAATCGTCACTCAACACAACCGTGACTATAGCTACCCCCTGTTGAGACGAGACAGTAATAGAGGAGAGAAGAAGAAGAGAATGAATTGTCTACTGATACAAGAGAAGGAAAAACAGTAGACTTATATATGAAAGATAGAGAAGGAAAAACTCCATGCCGACTGCCAAAGCTGAAGCCGAGTATCAGTGCGGAGCCCTCCTCCTCAGCGTGGAGGTACGCGAGGCCGATGGGGACAGGCGAGGTCGATGGGGGCAGGCGAGGCTGGTGGGGCAGGCGAGGCTGGTGGGGGCAGGCGAGGCCAATGGGGGCGGCAAGCCACCGGCATCATGCCCGAGCCCACCATCATGGAAGACTAAGAAAGCCACCGGGCCAAATCCCTAGTCAACACTCCCCCTTTGGTCCAAGGCCTTCCAAACGAAATAGAACAAAGTAAATAAAACAAACGAAAGTCTGAGATCCTCCTCCGAGTTCCCAATCCAAATTAAACTGGCCCAAGGCCTTCCAAACGAAATGAAATAAAGTAAATCAAACAAACGAAAGTCTGAGATCCTCCTCCGAGTTCCAAATCCAAATTAAACCCAAATCAAGAGAAACCCAAGCAAACAGTGCAAATCAAAATACACAAAGGAAAATCCAAATCCTGCCCGTGATCCTAACCAAGTCCAATTTCCTTCACAAATTCGCCGAGTTTAACACCCCCAAGGGCCTTAGTGAGAGCGTCTGCCAGCATCTCCGTACCTGCCACGTGCTTGATCTCAATCTCGCCTTTGGCAATGGCTTCATGGATCGAGTGGTAACGGAGTTGTAAGTGCCGGCTATCAGACCGGAAGTTGCCCGAGTTGAGAGTGGTAACACAATTGAGGCCGTCATTGAGCATACGCCTGGTGATGCCTTTGCTTGCAATTCCGATCTCTGAGATGAGGTCTTGAAGCCAGTCGATCTGCACTTTGCCGTATGCAGTGGCAATCATCTCTGCTTGCATTGTTGATTCGGCACTATGCTCTGCTTTTTGGACTGTCAAACAACGAGGGTTCCAAGGGCGTAGACGACGATTCCCGAAGTAGACTTGCTCGTGTCTGCTTCTCCCCCCAAGTCTGCATCGGCGTAGCACAAGATTGACGAGTCACCCCCGAGGCTTGGGTCATAGATCGTTAATTTGTAGTCGGAAGTGCCTTGGAGATATCGAAGTAGGTGTTTCACGGCTTCCCAATGGAGAGTTGAGGGCTGGGCGGCATATCTGCCTAAAACTGAGGTGGCGTAGGTGATATCTGGGCGAGTACCAAGAGCGGCATAAAGAATCGAACCAATGGCCTTTTGGTATGTTCCAGGATCGAAGGGCTGCTCTCCAAGCTCAGGCTGTATGGCATGTGGTTTGTAGCTGAGCTCCATTGGAGTTGATCGCTTCCGGCTATCGGTCATCTCAAATCGGTCAAGTACTCGGTTGATGTAGCCAATCTGGTCGATGGAGATTGACCACTTGCTGCGATCTCGAGTAACTGTCATGCCGAGATATTGGAAGGTGTCAGGCACTGGTACATGGCCTGCGGCCTTGAATCGATCGTAAAGTCGAGATGCAATGGAGGTGACAAGGACCGATTGGCCAATGATCATGATATCGTCGACATAGACCGGGATTCAGATTCCATTTGATTGACTGAGGTTGCCACCAAAGAAGAGGCGAAAAGCTGCAATAGAGGCTTGGAGGCCGAGTTCGTCAACTATAAAGTCAAAGACTTCTTCATAGTATTCCCGATTTGCTTGCTTGATGCTGTATAAAGTCTTATTCAACTTGACGAGGGGTCTGGTTCAGCCATCTGGATCAGGCCATTCACCATCCGGAAGGCGCATGTAGAGAGTCTCATGCAGAGGGCAGCCGAGGAAAGCAGTCGGGATGTCTAGGACGGCAATCTCAAGGTCGTGCTTGGCTGCAAGGCCGAGAGCAAGCCGAATTGAGGCCGAATCACTGACCAGAGAAGTGATATCATTGTAGTCGCCAGGCTTTTGGAGATCGCCGCGGCCGACAAGTCGAACCTTCCATTTGTCAATTGTCCCATTGGCCATTTGCTTTCTTCCCATAACCCAACGGCTTTCGATCATACTAGCACCGTCTGGAACCTTCTCAAGGAAGGTGAAAACCTCATGACTTTCCATCGATACCCCTTCCTTTCCGATAGCTTCCTTCCACTGCTCAGCGTCCTCCGCGTTCAATGCTGCGCGGTACATTTTTGGTACAGGCTCGATCATCATGGCGATACTGATATTGGCTGCAGTTCGTGTGCTCCTCCTCAGTTTTGGAGCCTCTGGAGGCGGAGTTTCTGGAGGTGGTGTGAGATCATCATTGGAGTCGTCAATTGGGTTGATTGCCCGAGGCATTGCAGTCGCTTTCCGAGTCTGTACCATGGCTTTAGGAGGCTGCACAATGGGTTTCAGAGACTGTCATTGCTGTCGGGGGCTGCTTGGAGGGCTTTTCCTCAATTTCCGAATCCTCATTCTGTTCGGCTGGTTCGAGGGTTATCTTTGTAGGCTGCGTCTTGAGCAGTTGGTGATATAGGGTAAACTCATCCAATTTAACATCTCGAGCCATGAAGACTCGGCCTGAGCTGATGTCAATAACTTGGCATTGGGTCGATGTCTCTGCCGAGTAGCCAAGGAGCACACACTTGGAGGCGTGTTTATCGAGCTTCTTCCTGTGATCACCATGGATCCATGCAAATGCTAAGCAGCCGAAAGTTCGAAGGTGGAAGATATTAGGCTTCTTTCGTGTCCATCTCTCGAATGGAGTCGTATTGGGGAGAGCTCGGGATGGCAGGCGATTCTTGATGTAGACTGCGGTGGATACAGCTTCGGCCCAGAGTTCGTTTGGCACCCCAGCATGCTTCATCATTGATCGTGCCGGGTCCAACACTGTGCGATTGCATCTCTCCGAAGTGCCATTCTGTTGCTGTGAGTGTTGGGCTGACACTTCCCTAATAATGCCTTCCTGTGCCAAGTACTCAAGAAACTTCTCACGGCTACCATACTCGCCTCCACCATCGACTCTGATCCTGCACACCTTCGACTTTGGGTGCTGCTTCTCCACTTTTGCCACATACTCCTTGAACTTCGCTGGAGGCCCAGATTTGGATTTCATGAAGTACACCTCGGTGTACCTCAAGTAGTTGTCGGTGAACATAATAATATATTGGTAACCTCGCATCGTCTGAGTCTGCATAGGTCCGACTACATCGGAGTGAATCAACTCAAGAAGTCAAGTCTTAACCTTATCCTCCGAACTCAAGGGCTGAAAAGGCTTCCGGAACATTTTGCCCATGATACAAGCTTCACATGTGCATGTCGATGGGCTCCTAGCATGCAATTGGATTCCTTTGACCGTATTTGGGAGCCGTTTAATCGCTGGTAAAGAGAGATGGCCAAGGCGAGCATGCTATACAAGAATATCTTTCTCATCAATCGTGTGCCGAATGCTGGAATAGGCCTCGGAGATCTCAACAACAGAGCTTGGAGAGTTATCAATTGCTACAGAGGCTTTGGAGATCGATGCCGAGGTTGCAGATGCTTTGAGCACGAATAGACTGTTGATGAGTGGTGCTTCATAGACGAGGACTGATCCAAGGCTCGCCGTAGCTCCAGCGAGTTTGAAATCGAAGGTAACTCCCTTCCGCATTAACTGAATGATGCTGAGGAGGTTATTCATACCACAGGCTGGTACATAAAGAACATGCTGCAGGACGATCTTTGCGGGCTTCGCATTCGGCCTGTCGACGAAAAACGACATGGTTCCGGAGCCTTCGGCATTGACGAAATTGTTGTCTGCAGTCTTGACCTGATGCTCCCCCTTTGCCACAGGGTGAAAGGACTCGAAGAGGTGACGATTGCCGGTGACATGATTCGCTGCACCGGTGTCAAGAATCCAATAGTCGGCAGATCAATTGGCAGAGGCCACATTGATTGTGATCAGAGAGTCCGAATGAATCATCGAAAAGAGGAATGACTCCGAGTCAGCAGCCGACGTTGATGCACCCGACGTTGTTACCGTGAGGTTAGCATCGCTTTTGGATTTCTCTGCGTACGAGGCCCACTTATCCTTACTTCTGCAATTAGGCTTGATATGGCCCTTTCTGTTAGGCGGATACTGCAGCTAGATGTGACTTATCGGTATTGTTGTACCGACTTATGGTAAAGGCATATCTTGAACATGATGATCCAACTAAAGATATGGAATT